>VZTM01037583.1:197597-218038 GCA_013400555.1 Jacana jacana
ATCTCTCTTGTGCTGAGGTGCCCAGAACTGGACACAAAAATGTCTGTTTGCAATTTTGTGCTGGGGGAGGAAAAAAGAGTTAGTTCTGCCCAGAACTCTGCCATTTGGGTGTTTCTCTTCAAGCCTGTAGGGCTGCTCAGTACTGAGCACGGACATCAGTATTGGTGGGTAAAGCTGTACATGTATTTATACATATGGGTGTGTGTATATATAAAAAAATAAAGCATTGAGACGGGGCGAGGGAGACGGCTGGGGTATGTCTAATGGATTGCTGCAATAATAGATTGAGATTCATACTCATCGTCTGAAAACAGCCCGCCAGAAGATGAAATGACTTTACATCAATCAAATTCTAAATGAATATGTTATTAAGGATATCGTACAATATCAAAATAACTGTGTAAGAGCTGTCTGCATTCCGTGCCTTTCACGGTTAGTGTAATGCTGTACGATAAGGGTCACTGCCTGAAACAAAACAAAAACCAAACACACAGAGAAAAATCAGCCACTCCATCATTTCTCACACGCTCCTCTCCGTCGTATTCCTTTCCTATTCTGGGCTAAATTTTTCTATCAAGCAAAAAAATACCCCTCCCCATTTTACCTGCGTTTCTCAGTAACCAGCAGAGCCTGTTCTGTCCAGAGAAGCTGTGGCTGCCCCATCCCTGGAGGGGTTCAAGGCCAGGCTGGAGGGGGCTTGGAGCAACCTGGTGTGGTGGGAGGTGTCCCTGCCCAGGGGACGGCAGGGGGTGGCACTGGGGGGGCTTTAAGTTCCCTTCCCACCCAAACTATTCTATGATTCTATCCCACAGATCTGAAGCAGGTTAAGGCTATAATCCCTGCAGCAACCAATCTGCAGTTATGGGCTCTTCAGGAATGTCTTTTGGTGGCCAGAAATTATCTCGTGGTGATGGTGTGGGTATGTACCTGTTCCAAACCTGTAAGACTGGTGACTACACCACCACTGACACTCCTGACCTCCTTTCAGTGGTGTCCCCACAAAGGGTGCCTTGGGCCGGCAAGAAGATGAAGGAGTTCTTGGCTCCTCACCAAGGGAGCAAATCAGAAATGTCTGGGAGAGGACTGAGATGTGGAACACCCAGATGCTGAAGACCACAGACTGGCAGGATGTCAGAGAAGAATGGTGTGTACAGATGTCAAGACAGGTGGTGGACCATCAAGACTGAAGAGAACATGGAGAAATCGTGCTGGAGGCAGATGAGAAAAACAGTCCTAGAGCACAGTGTTCATGTCCCCTCTCCTGCTCTACTGGCCTCCTTCCAGGATCCCATTTCTGCTTCCACACCACCACCTGATGGTCCAGTTTGCCCGACTGTGATATCAAATAATCAGCAGAGCAAAGACTGGAAGAATAAATAACTGGATCCTCTGCTGTTAAACAGGTATTACACATCACAAATCCCACTGGACCCAGGATAATGCAGTTTGAACAACAGGAAGCAGAGAAAACACTTACTTGAAAAAAATAATGCCATCTGAGAAAGAAAGAGCGGATCCCTCTGTGAATAATTTCTCCAGCCATCTGAAGTCTAAATCTGCTTCCCGACAGCGCGACGCGGAGATGAGAAGGCCGTGAGGGAGCGTACGCGGCAGCCGGTGTGACCCCTTGTACCCACCCAGGCACAGGCTCTGCCGCCAGAGCCCCTCGTTTGGAAAGCACACAATTAGGCACCGAGAGCTGCCAGTTAGCGAGCTGTTAATGCACTGCATGTTTATGATCTGCACTTTATATTATTCTGGTTTCTTAATTAAAATGTTGTGTGGTACCAATTCAAATGCTGTACAGACATCCATTACAACAACACCATTACCTTTATCAACCAAGCTCATAATCTCATTAAAAGAAGACGTCAATTTGGTTTGACAGGATCTATTACCAGTACACCCTACTTGATTGGCATTATTTATATTACCCTTCCGCAATTTATTAATTGAGTCCCTTATCAGCTGTCCCATTAATTCTCCCTGCACCGCTGGCAGCCCGGCGCCGTGCCAATCCTGAGGGGGCAATAGGGGTCCAGAGAGCTCCACAGCCAAATATTTTTAAATATTTCGCTTTATTTGGAGGTTCTGGGTTTTAAAAGACCAGGCTCAGGAGCATCTTTCTAAGGTACATCCTGAGTTAACACTGAACCGAGAAGTGCCCCATCATCCGAGTGGATGTGAGTGCAGAGGAGGGACACGGAGCTGGTGAGAGGCCTGGAGAATAAGGCTTATGAGGATGGATTGAGGGAGTTGGGATTGTTTAGTTTGAGGAAGAGGAGGCTGAGGGGAGACCTCATCCCTCTCTACAACTGCTTGAAAGGGCATTGCAGAGAGGTTGGTGCTGGTCTCTTCTCAGGGGCAATGAGCGATAGAAGGAGAGGGAATGGCTGCAAGCTGCAGCAGGGTAGGGTTAGGCTGGCCATGAGGCAAGAATTCTTCCCAGCAAGAGTGGTCAGAGCCTGGACTGGGCTGCCCAGGGAGGGGGTGGAGTCCCCATCCCTGACTGTGTTTCAGAGTAGATTGGATGTGGTGTTGAGGGATCCGGTGTAGGGGAGAACTTGTAGAGTAGGGCTGATGGTTGGACTTGATGATCCCAAGGGTCTCTGCCAACCTGAATGATTCTATGATTCTATGATCCCATAGTATGCCTCTCTCCCAGGTGTAGACCTGCCACATTTGTTGGGTTTTCCTGCCTTTTCTACCTGAAAGCTTTCCATTCCCATCTCAACATACATTAATCCCATAACTGGAATTATTTTTTTTTCACAATATTCATTAGAAAATCCATTTTTACTGTTCTGACTCAGCTAGATTCTGATTGATTTTCTGTCTTTCTCTACCCTTAATATTATTCTCAGTTTCTACCCCTTGTGCATATTGGTTTCCATTCACTTTCCCTTTCTTCCATTTGCTTTTCATACAGGTGTTTGCAGTTTTCCTGTAGGTCAGTTGAAGTTACTTTGGCACAGCTAGGTTTTTTTAGGCAGAATAGCCATTTTTCTTGATCATGCCACATGACCTCTTGAAGGACTTCAGGATGTTTTCATTAAATGGATCATAACTGGTTTCAGAATTTTAATGGTTTGTTTACATCATGAAGCCTGGGCTTCATTTTAATAACATTTGTTACTGCAAGCAGGCTGTGATGACCTGAATCTAAGCTAGCACCAATTTCTGGCGGTGTTATAAATTTCTCATTAATTGCTAAATGAGACCAGAAGAAAGTTTCCCTGTATTACTTGGAAAACTTTCTCTTCTGCCCAGGGGTACAGGAGTTGCCCAGAGCGGCAGCAGCACCAGGAGATTTCCAAATTATGTCCCTCAGACCAACGAGCCTCCTGCTAATGCAGTGTCCTCAGCAGAAGACTCCTGTGTTTTGGTATCTGTGGTCTCTCAGGCTGTGGGAATTGGAAGCAAAATAAATGCCATATTTTTCATTAGAAAAGAACAGTGTTGTGTGTTAATTTCTAAGATTTTGTACTGGATTGCATTTTTATTGCTTTTTCCTGTTAATGTAGAGTTTAACAAAATCTAAGTAGTAATAATAAAACATTCACTAGGAAATAAGTACAATAAGTAAGCCTTATTGTACTATCCTTTGGGTGCTATCAGGAGTAATAAAGCACTTGACAGAAAACTTTGAAGGCGACTTTCCTTCCCCCCTTTCAAGGGATCCGGACAGTCTCCCCTTGGACATTCGACCTTGTTTCTCGGTTTTAAAGAGTGACATTTCATTAAAACTGCCCTTGCTGGAGTAATTGTTGTTGGGGAAAAAGCTGGCTGCAGCCTCTGAGGCAGTGAATTGGTAAAAGCAATACGAACTCTTTGGTGTCAGTACGGATCATGCTAAAATGTGAGACGCCATCTAATTCTGTATGGTTTAGGAGCAGGTACGGGGTATTGGCTGGCTGAATTCACACACAAGATGGTGTAAGAAGCATTTCAATTAAACACCTGGTCAAACAGACATCAAGAAAATCCTACCTTTATTTGAAGTGCTGTGCATAAAATTATTCAGGCATCATAGTGAAGAGGGAGAATTCAGCGAGTATGAAACCGGCCCAAAGTTTCCTCCGTGATTTGATGTCTCTTCCTCTTCATGGTGTGCCCTTGTGTAACAGTGACATTTAATAATGTATGTGAATAATTGCTGGAGTTTACTCCTCATTACTTCTTTAAAAACCCAGGAAAACAGTAATAACTCTTTGATTTTTTTTAATAAGAAAAGAATTTTCACTATAAAGGTTGATACAAAATAAGTGATCTTTACTTATAATTTGATAGTCACTTGTGTTTCTCTGCTGTATTCAAATTCTTTAAATTATCATTTCAATTGCATTTATGCAGGCTGCGAAGAGAAGACTTAAAAGGCAAGCTGTTAATTTTTCTAAGCAAAGCTGTTTGTAACCATGACTGGGAAACGGTGCCCTTGCTCTTGGCACGCTTCCCTTTCTTGTCTGAGCCCAGTGTTGGGGACCACCCGGCCACCAGGGCCAGGCTCCTGGGGCGGAGGGTGGGAGGTTTCAGGACGCTGATCCCTCACTGCTGGAGGGGTTGTTTGACCACACGGTGCGTCAGCTCCGCTGCCTGCAGTGGGCAGGAGAGGCTCTGCCCCTTCCTTGTTGGAAAGACCATTCGAGCACGGGTCCATGGGCTGGTTTTGAATCAGCCTCTTGCAAATCCCACCTTGGAGGATGACACACGGGTGAAGAGCTGTGTGGGCTCCTTTTCCAGAAGGTTCCCCAAGAAGATAGACACTAATATGTCAACAGCTCTCATGAGGACTCTTGCTCCCAGCATCGCAAAATAATCATGTTTAATTATTTCCATTTTGAGGGGTACTTGTGTTAAAAAGCAACAAGCGGTAGAATTGCATGGGTTTGAAAATACAGACTGTAGGGACTTCTGCTCTACCCTCTTGGAAATGCAAGGCCACAAAGCAGCTAAACTGAAGGTCCTGAATTATCAACTCCATAGGATCACACAGATTTTTCACCAAATTAAGGACAGGCAAAGCATAAATATGCATCTTATTAAAAGTCTGCATCCTGCATTGTAACCCAAAGCAACGATGCGGCATTTCTCAGGAGTAAAGTCCTCCCCTTTACTGACACAGTAACCACTAATAAAAATAGGAATGAATAATGTCAAACTCGTATACGTGCAATATACTACCTGGTCACCTGCTGTAGATGAAAGACAAACCTGCCCTTACAGGCTGCCTCCTCTGTGATTGCTTTTCGGGAAACAACAGAAAGGTTTGGTGAACTGGTAAATCGAGAGTAGCTTATCATGGTTATCTAGCAATAATTCATTTTAAAATAGCAAGTAGCTCTCTCTGCAGCGTGCAGAGGTGGATCCTCATCCTTCCAAATGGGCTTGTGGAAATATAACTTTTGTATCATCTGGAGAAACAGAAAAGACAATGGGGTCTTGTTCCAAAATCACCGTTCTTTATAAATAGGTACTTTCAAAGGGAGCTGATGGCGCAGGCGATGGAGAGATGTGCGTGTACTACGAGTTTACAGAGTTTATGGGAAAGAAAGCACAGGATGGATCTGCAGGATTATTGCCTGGAGTCAAACAATGTGCTGGTGGTGGATCCCTCATTCTCCCTGTAACACACAGCAAAGCACAGAATCTTCCCAAACTAAAGCACGGCAAGAGGAGCCACCCTGGGAATGTGTTTCCACGCTGGCTGATCGGAGATGCCTGGTCACCCCTTCAGCACCCACTGGTGACTGTCTCAAAATGTGATGAACACAAAGAGAAGCAAATAACCCAGTTGTGAAAGAAAATTATTGAACAAACAGTTCTCTAATTGATTTGTTCTAGTTAGTGTTTGGCTCTGCCTTTTTGCACGGGGAGGAGCCCTAGAAGCCATCTCCTACTTGGGATGAGCACCCTCCAGAAGGTGAGAGCTCCGTAGCAGCGCCCATCTTATGTCTCACACCAGGGCTTTGGTAGGAAATTAAACAGGCTCCTGTATAATGTACAAGGATTCAGATATTAATACGAAATTAAACCAAGAGCCATTATTTGACAGACATAGTTCTTAGCAGAGGTTGCATTGCACTTGGGGGGAACCCTTCTCCCGGGATCCCCAGGAGAAACGGGGAGCCAGTGCTCCTCTCTGCCAAGGGAGTCATCCATCCCCAGGTCACAGCTCTCCCCTCTGCCTTTCTCCCCAGGGATGGCTTCTCCGCAGAACTTTGCTCTTGCAATGCTTTTTGGGTTTTTTTTTTAAAGTTTTTTTCCTGCTGAATTAATTTCAGAGAGGAAGACGCTGCAAACAGCAGAGCCCTAATGGGCAGAGTGAGTGAAAACACCATGCTCAGTCCCTGAGAGCAGAGCCCTTCTGTCATTTCTCGAACAGCAGCCGCAGAGGAGACAGCGTGTAAGGCAGGTTTGTCTTTCATACGTCTATTCACTAGTGTGTGGGAAAGAGTCTCTCAACACAAATATTATTCACTTCTAACTTCCTTCTGAGCATAAAGTTGTTCAGTAATGAAAGGAGAGAGCAATCTAATCAAAGCAACACTTGCTATGTGGTTAAGTGAGAGCAGCCCCACAATTCCCAGGCTCAATCATTTTCCAATCACAATTAACGTCACTTTAGCTAAGGAATCACACGTGAAAAATAAAGGGGTGGGCACTCTAAGCAGCAGAAATGTGGCAGAGGCTCAAATACTGCTCATTTCCAAAGTCTCCTGAGCTCAGATTACTGTATAATCAAAATCCTTCTCTTGGAAAATTGAGGAAACTGGAGAGATACCCTTAAAACCCGCAGGCTTCTAACAAGAAGTAAAGGACAGAAGCTCGTAGCAGAGCAGAAACAAGCAATCCAGGCAAATGTTTTGGAAGCTGTACCTGCTGAGGCAGGGCTTGCTGGTGTCCAGAAGTACCCCTGGACACCTGAACGAGCCACGGCAAAAGGCTACTCCACTAAACTTGGACAAATACAGAATTTATGGCGAGTCTGCTGCTCTTTTATCCCTCCGATAATTCAAACCGCACCATATTCTGGATGTATTTGACAACAGAGGGAATCCGGATGTCATGTGCAATCATGCTTACCCATTTTCCCAGAGATTAAATCAAGCCAGTGAATTATAGTTTGCAGATAGCAGTGGCAGCTGGTGACCCTCTGTATCGGCTGCTCTGCAGACAGAAAACATGGGGAGTACCTTTTCCCCAGGAAGCTGAGAGATCTAAACTGCAACACGACTCCAGAAGTGCATGTGACATTAAAAGGAAGAAAGGCAAAGAGTTAGTTAAGGGGAAACAAACGTGAAGTGATGTGGTCATATTTGTCAGCTGCTGTTATAACCCTATCACTCATGGTTTTCCCCGTATAAAATCATTTCAAATTGAAATTAAACCTTCCAAGCCCTCCAGTTATCCCAACTGACAGCCTGCAGCGGCCGCTGGTTGGCTCATATTGTCATTTCATCAGCAGCTGTCACTTTTTGTAGGTAGAAGGATTTAAAGGATAAGGGAAGAATTATCTCTTGACATAAGTCTCAGGTGTTTGAAGGGAACAAGCAGTTTATAGATCCATCAGGGCAGGGAGGACCAGGTGTACCCTCACCTGAGCTTTGAGGCGGTGAACACCACACACCAGCCTCGTGCACTGTCCCCGCAGTAAGGGCACCACCTGAGATGGCTAGAAAGGATCTTCTGAATAATGTGAAAAGACAGAATATTGACAAAAAAATAATAATGCCAAGCCTACCAATGGCCGGGAATTTATATCAGACATCTGCTGACGTGAGAAATGCAGAGTTTGGCCAAAGTATATTACCTACCAGTTGGACTGAAAATGAAATAATTACTCAACAGTCTCATTATTTGTCAAGAAAAAGCACCTGAAGAGTGGGAAGTGTTATGAACGGCTCCAGAGAGAGCCACCCAACAGCAGAGCATGTGTCAAATGAGCCCTGGATATGTCTATTGCTAAAGATGAGCATCACCTCACTCAGGGAACTCTGACCCTGATCCTCTCCCCACCAGGACCCCATAATATGCTGTTGGGGACCAGAGGCCATGGGACATTGTCGAGCTGATCTCCATCACTCGGGCAGGGAGCTCAGACAGCCCCAATGCAATATAACAGACTCGTTTTGTCTCCAAACACACAAATAATTCACCCTAAATTAAAAATGATAAATGGACCTTCCTTGAGAAATACATCTATCTCAGTCCCTCTAATCGACTAAGAAAGGTTTAATGTCCTGTCAAAAGACTATGAACTGAAATCCATGAGGCAGAATTAAAGAATGTGCATATTGAGCCCATTTAGGGAATTAAATGGGATGGGTATTGTCTCCTTCTAGAAGCATGTGGCTGTAGAAGGGGTCTGCTGAACTTGCACAAGAAGAAAATAAAAACCAAGAGTTCAAGAAACCAACTTCCAGTTTTGAAGCATCACAAGAAGGAAGGAGGTCTCCAATCAATAGCCAGCTAAGGGTCTTAGGAAGAAAGTCATCCCTGAGAAGACAAGCCCAAGGCAAAAGGTCCTGAATGTGCTGTGCAGCATCGATATCTTCTTCCAGGCTGTCAAAGGGAGACAGAGTGAGATGTGCCAGCCCTGGATATTGAACTGACAGACTCCCTCCCAGGCACCTCCAGACCAGCCCTTCAGCAGTGTAGGGGTGCAGGGAGGAGAAGGTCTGTGAGGGACGTGCTCTCTGGACCACGGGCAAACTCCTTGGATCCCAAAGTGTTTCTGTCACCTGGAGAAGGCTTCAGCATGGCAGGGAACCTCTGCCTTTCATTGCAGAAAGTATTTTTTCTTCTGCTGTTCAAAACCCCCAACTGAACATTGCTGGAGGCAGCTGCCTTCTTCCTGACAAGTTGTAGTTAGAGCTCTGGGTTTGCACTAATTGCAACATTTCTCATATCCACCTAGGATCAACTCCAAAGCTCAACTGCCGTAAGAGAGTAAACAATAGAATAATAGAAACGCGGAATGGGTTGGGTTGGAAGGGACCTTAAAGCCTCCGCAACCCCCCGGTGCCACCCCCTGCCATCCCCTGGGCAGGGACACCTCCCACCACACCAGGTGGCTCCAAGACCTCTCCAGCCTGGCCTTGAACCCCTCCAGGGATGGGGCAGCCACAGCTTCTCTGGACAACCTGGGCCAGGCTCTCATCACCCTCACAGCCAACAAGTTCTTCCCCACATCTCAGCTCCATCTCCCCTCTGTCAGGGTCAAACCCTTCCCCCTGGTCCTAGGGCTCCCCTCCCTCATCCAGAGTCCCTCCCCAGCTTTCCTGGAGCCCCTGGAGGGACTGGAAGGCACTCTGAGGTCTCCCCAGAGCCTTCTCTTCTCCAGGCTGAGCCCCAGAACTCTCTCAGCCTGTCCTCCCAGCATCTCCGTGGCCTCTTCTGTCCCTGCTCCAACAGCTCCATGTCCTTCCAATGTTGGTGACCCCAGAGCTGGAGGCAGAACTGGGTGGGGGGCTTCTCCCCAGAGTGGAGCAGAGGGGCCAACCATCACTGATGGTTCTCAGTGCCTCTGCAAAAGGCAGACTGTGGTCTCTGAACATTTTTCCTCAAAATGCTGACACCAGGGCTGCTCACAGCATCCACCGCCTGTTTTTTCCCCAGCTGAAGCCTGCATCAGAGGGGAGCAGAGGACCAAAGGCAGGTCCTGGCCTGCAGTCACAGCTGGGAGACCCAGACATGGCTAGCGTGTTAGTGCATCAGGCTTCAAAAATCTGCCCTCAGGTGAAGTGTGCCTTGTTTGCCACTGGAGTGCTACAAAAACGCAGGAAATCAAAGAGGGTCCTCAGATCCTTCCCAGAGATGGGATTTCATTTTATCAGCAATAGAGACAGCCTCTCTTCTATGTTCTCTTCTGTATATTTATGAGCACTAGAGACAGCTTCTCTTCTACAGCTCTGAGTACTCGCCTCTCTGCCAATGTTCTTTTTACTCAAAACACTAATAATTTGATGTGCTGCCATCACTCACTAAAAACGTACCTTAGCTGTTGCGTAGCGTGCAGCCAATTCTCTGTTACCTGCTAATTTTTACCATTTGCTGCAGAAGAGCAGGTTGCTTTCTTGATTTTAATTTTGAGGCTCTGCTTCTCTCCTCCCTCCTGACTGCGTGAGCGCAGGGGCAGCCGAGCCCCGCTCCCGTGCCCCGTCAGCTCTCAGCGCTGCCCGCCTCTGCCGCCCGCATCCCCTGCTCCTCGCTGGGTGGGTGTGTGCAGCCCGAGGAGCTGGACGGCAGCTCTCACGCCTCTGAGTCAATATTGGACAAACAAGAGGAAATTCCTCCTGCTGGGGTGCAGGGCAGGGAGGGGAGAGGAGAGGGATGGAGGGAGGGCTGGGGAGCAGGCATCGGAGCCTGCAGCAGCCGCGACTGCTCCCATCAGCAGTGTCCCACCCACAAGTACAAATACAGTAAAAGCATATCTTTATATTGGCAGAGAAGCTTGCTCTCTCCTTTCCCTTTGCAGGTATAGCGCTCTGGGGCGAGGGGTGGGCAGGTCAGACCCCTGGTCTTTAAGGAAAGATGTGATGGGGAAAGATCTCATCTGCAGATGCTGGAGACATGGGTACCGTAGCCACAAAACCACCTTGTTAGAGGAGGAGAAAATTTACTTCTCAGGGTGCTCTACTGGGGAAGCAGTAAGATATTATCCCACAATAGTGAAATTTTACAAAAAGACATTTTTTTTTCCCCACTGTGCTGCCCATCCCACATTTCCAATGCACCTCTTGCTGCCTGTCTCTTACATCCCATCAGCTCCCGCACAGCAGACGGGTCTGGGTGCTCGTCCTCTGTGCAGGAGACAGCAGGACATTTGCCCGGTCTCCTGTCCCTCACTGGGTGTGCAGGGCTGCAGGAGACCGTGCCTGTGTCACTGAAACTCCCCTCTTCCATCATGGTGTCTGTGTGCAGTAATTAGCACACGCTTCAGTTTACTTCATAATAGGAGGCTTTGTTCTCCCTCATCATTCATCTCTTACTTAACCGTGAAACCCTGGAAGTTCCATCAACTTGAAAAATATGCTCAAGGGGCGTAACAACATATAAATATATTGGAAGGGCTTTAACGTGAAGGATATGAGAGATTTGTTTACATTGTAGGAGAGAGAAATTACCAGGAGTAATGGGGTAAAATTAGTAGAGAATATATTTTCAGCCTGGAGTGTCTCCAGCAAAGCAGAGGAGGGGAAACCCTGGCACTGAGACCTCTGAAAGAGACTGGGGTAACAGTGTCATGGACAGCTGGACTTTAGAGGTTATCACCTCCAGTGTGATCTCATCTTCCCTTCCAGGATGGGTGGTTCCTTGGTCACAACAGTGGGCTTATACGTATGACATACCTGAGCAGTCACCCAGCCACACGAGGAAAGGTTTGGATCCGGGAGAGAAAGATGTGAGGCTGCCAGTGACTGAGGAGAGGAGAAGGGAGCTGTCATGAGAGGGGCTGGAGGTCAGCAGTAGAAGGTGACAGAGATGTGGTCCTAGAGGGTGATGGATATGTAGTCCAGGGACACTGGCTGCAAGAAAAAGCTGAAGCTCTGGACCACTCAAAAACATCGCCAGGCTCCAGGCAGATGCCACAGAGGAAGTCTGTGAGATTCTACTGAAAACACAAGACATTAAATGCAGCAGCAAATTCCACTATTTTCCCCCATTGCATGTGCAGAAGAAAGTAGGAAATGGCACCTGGTGAAATCCCCACACCACTCAGGTAGGAGAGCGAGCACACCAGACCACATCCCCTCTTAAACACCGCATCGACCTGGATTACTGGGGAGCAGGAGGATGTGTGGGCACTCAAGTGGTGGTGAGGACAGCAGGACTCCTGGGGAACCCTCTGTCCCTGCAGCATTGCCCTGCACTGCCTGGGGAGGCCCCTCACGCCCCGCTGCAGGGGGTGCTGCTCTGGTCTAGCCCTGGTCACCCCAGTCTCACAGGGACCAGAGCATCCCTCCTTCCACCAGCAGCTTTCCCCAGGAGATGAATGCGAGGCCTCCTCTTGGTCAGCCTGATGCTCACGGTGACATAATGAACATGTCCTTATCTAGCAGATCATCCCAGCTGATGCCATTAATAAACATGAATTTCCTCATAAAACTACTGTCAAAGATTTTTAAACTAGGGTAATCATTGGAGGTTTTTTTTTTCCCCAGAATAGCTGTAATTAAGTGACAAAAATATGATTAATTGAAGACTCAGATTGATAATTTACTTTTCCTTTATTCTTTGGAAGCTGCAGTGATTTTTTCAGACGTGGTGACAGTTTGTACAGGGTAGATCTGGATCATGGACAGGTTAATTCCAGGGCAGCCTGATGCCGGGGAGCGGCTCCCAGCTGAACTGTGGGCACTCCCTGCTGGCACTCCTGTGGGAGGGATGCTGGGGATGCAGGGACAGACACTGGTCCTGTCCCACCATCAGTTCCCGGTCAGTTGGGCACCGTCAGCTCAGGAAAAAGCCACTCAGCAAACAGTGATGTCTCCCACGACTGTACACACAGGTCTCTGCCTCTTCTCTCATAGATTTGACCTGCTCCAGAGTCTTCACCAGCATTTATGGGAGCAGCATATTCTCAATGCTCTGAGGCACCTGGTGTACACTGGGATGAGCAGGAAGAGACTGTGCATCGTTATTTCAGGCTTTCTGAAAACAAATATTTTCAGGACACTGTTTTCCTTTGTGTGTTTTAGATAACTATGATTATTTTCAAAACAGCTTGGCCTGAAAAAAAACCAACAACCCAGCAAACTGCTGTTGGCAAGGAGGTCTGATCCTCCACCATCGGTCAAGCCCTGTTTGGTGGTGGAGACTGGGACCTGCCCATACACAGCAGGTGTGGGACAATCATAGAACCATTCAGGTTGGAAGAGACCCTTGGGGATCATCGCTTCAACCATCAGCCCCACTCTTCAAAGTTCTCCCCTACACCAGATCCCTCAACAACACATCTCATCTACGGTGAAGCATCCCCAGGGATGGGGACTCCACCACCTCCCTGGGCAGCCCAGTCCAGTGTCTGACCACTCTTTCTGGGAAAAATCCTAAAGCCATTCCGTCTCTTTCTATCGCCAATTCCCTGCGAGACCAACACCAACCTCTCTGCAATGCCCTTTCAAGCAGTTGTAGAGAGGGATGAGGTCTCCCCTCAGCCTCCTCTTCCTCCAACTCAACAGTCCCGGCATCCTTCCATCCCTCCTCTTCATCAGATGTATTCCCCAGGCTCCTGCTGGACCCAGCTCCTGTAGCCAAATCTCTGCTCTCTTCCCCCTCTTCAGCCCATATGTGCACATAGTGCTCCCTTTTCTGACACAAGGTTGGCTTCCAGGTTTCAAAGTGCTCATAAAAAGCACCTCCAGGTGCTATTTGTATTCTGCAAACCAAGAGCGCACATTTCCCCAAATCAATGAAGTTCTGAGAACTCAAAGTTCAAGGCATTAATTAAGTCAGGAAGCTCCATAACAGCACAGATGTCTCAATGGAAGGCTGGGGATCAATTCCCAGCTCCAGCCCCACTCCCAGGAGTGGGTCTGCCCACAGCAGTGTCGGTGTGGGGCAATGGGCGGCCGCAACCCCGCGGCCCTGAATCTCTGGGGTCTGACCCACTCCCAGCCTGGGAGCACCCTCCTCTGCCGGTACCACAGGCTGGGAAAACGGGCTGGGCTGGAAGCTGCACGTTGTTGTACTTTGGAGACTATTACCTTTCCTTGGTTATAATAGCCACATAGATCAGTGCAGAGGAGTTTTTTCCTGTGCACACAGCGTTCTTAATATGTATTTAGCAGGAACAAGGCATACATTTTAAATGACGGCATTCCCCTTGTGGGGAAAGTGTGCCTCTGGAAAAGTAATACCGAGAAAATATCGTTATCAACATTTCCACTAGGAAAAATAATAGAAAAGAATAATCCTGGAGAAACTGTTGATTTTCTTTTCAAACCAAAAAAACTTTAGAAGTATTTCAGATTAATAAACGCTGTCTGCTCTGTCATTTGGAACAGTCAGACTCTTGGTAAACAAACTCTTGATAGGAATTTTACAACCCAACCTTTACCAATAAGCCTTATACACCACTTGGGCAGCAAAAACCACAGGCCAAACCCTGCAAAAATCTTGCTTCTACAGGTAACTTCTGCTTGAAGATAACATGTAATATTTTAAAATAATTCTTTATTATTTTAGTTGCTGCCAGGCTTTGAAAATCAAATTAAGAAGACATTGTGTTTATGGGATTGTTGGAATTAATTCAGTTACCGTGAATACGGCCCCAGGACAAGTCTTGTGCTGTGCAGGATTGCTCTGTGGCCAGATGTGCTCTCCAGAGGTGCACACTAGGCTTTTCTCAAAGTTTTGGGCTCAATGAGGGACCATGGGCATAGGCAGCCCTGGGT
This sequence comes from Jacana jacana, assembly GCA_013400555.1. Taxonomy (NCBI): domain Eukaryota; kingdom Metazoa; phylum Chordata; class Aves; order Charadriiformes; family Jacanidae; genus Jacana; species Jacana jacana. Next base: position 211,997 of record VZTM01037583.1, read on the forward strand.
TGGGATTCCCATCCCCAGCCCTGCCTGCACAACCAGGCAGGTTTATGGTGGATTAATTCAGTAACCACCCAAAGCAATGCTTCACTGATGTCAGATACGGCCAAGGGGATCCCCTCAGACACAGGAGCATCCCTTCCTGCTATGGAATACCTTGGAGAGGCCAGAGCCAGCATGGTCTTCCCTGCCAGCATTCCCTCAGACCTAACGGCCAGGGCTTCCCCCATCCCACCCGCGCCCATTGGGTTCCCATTCCTCGTCAGCAAAACGATTCTAGTGACAGCGTGGCTTTACTGGGAAGCATTTTAGGCTGGCCATGAGGAAAAAGTCTTTCCCAGAGAGAGTGGTCAGTCAGTGGAATCAGCTGCCCAGGGAGGTGGTGGAGTCCCNTGATTGGAGCACAGCTCCTTTGGATCACCCGTGCTTTGCTCCAATTGAGGCTAACATTTGGAACCGTCACTGGCTTTAAAGCAAAATTTGGTTCAGTCTTAATACATGATAATTCACTTAATATCTGATCAATGCTTCCTGCTTCAATTAATTAATTTTCCATCTCCAAATTTAAATTAAAAGAAATCAACATTTCTAACATATTTTGAAGTCATTTTGAATTAATACAAATATTTTGTTTCAATGGCATTGAAATGTTTTCATTATTTTAATCTTCAAAAGTCCTAATTTTTTCAAGTGTAAGCACTACTGGCTTCACTTGGGCTGGCTCCTTGGAAATTGAAGATCAAAACGGTTCCATTAAAACTGTTGAAATGAAATATGTCAGCTCTGTTGAAATACTTGATTTCAGTGTTTTAAAAACAAAATTTTATTGAACTTTATTTGATGCTTTAAAGCGAACCCAATTTAAATAACAATAGAACTTTTCACTGAAAAATCATTTGACTTTGAGATGTAACTACCATACAGAAAATAATGAAGCTTTGAAGTACCCGAATCTCCCGAATTAGCTGCAGCTGAGGCACAAACACAGCCCTGGCCCCGGCAGCGCTTCAGAGCACTTAAGGCAAACAAGTGACATCGATCTCGGGAACCGGGCCTTTCCGGGAGGACAAAGAGACAATTACCGCGTTAATTAAGCTCCCGTCCTCGCCGTTAGGGGAGAAACGTCAGCAATCCTCCTGGGAAGGGCTCCAGCCCCATCACACCGGGATTTTCCTTCCGAAGGGAGCCCAGAAGCAGAGCTGCGGGTGAGTGATGGGGGAACCTGGCGAGGATCGTCTGCACACTTAAAGTTGGTCTTGCAAAGGGTTGGAATACTTCTTATATATCCCAAATCTCTTAATTAGTCCCACTCTGCAGTAGCAGCATGCTCGGGAAAGAATTCAGTCATCCCTAAAATTATTTGCTGAAATAAATGAGAGTGAAAAATTACATTATTTGCTAGAATTCTATCTGAAATTGTGCCTTGACATAAGGAGAACCGAGATACTGTTTTTCTAACATCAACAGCTCCTGGCACATAAATTGCAGCTGTGTGTGTGCACAGCAAACCCTTCCAGACAGCATATGTGTGTACGTGTATCAGTCACTTGTACTTCTGTCTCTTTTGACAAAAAACAACCAACAACAGAGCAACAGGAGGTTGTTTACTGAAGCCACTCCTTTACTACCTTTTCCACGTGGGATGCCTCCGTTCCATTCAGTTTTGCACCCCCAAATGCTCTCTAACAGGTGGCCTGTGTAAAAATAACCTCCCTGGATCTTTTCAGATGCAGTCCTGCCGCATTGCCAAGTGTTTAAAGTTCACATGACAGGTATAATGAAAGGGTTTGTAAGAAAGCCATCACGCCAGGCTGAAGAGTTCAACGTAATTACTGGCTGCAGTGCTTAAAGCACACCACGTATTTGCTTAACCAAAAGTAATTGAGAACGAACTCCCGCGCAGCGCCAGGGACGGGGGCTCTTCCGCCGTTCCGCGCCGGCGTGCCGGGAGGAGTAGCCACGGTACCCCATTCATCCCACCAGTTGGAACGATGGTTCCCGTGATGAGGGAGACAGAGAGAGGGGGGAAAAAAAGGTGTCATTTAAGCTTTATTTAAGTTTGGCATGGCCAACGCCTGCGGGGTGCACCCTTGGGTGCGGGGTCTTCACCCTGCCGGTGCCACCAGCTCCGTGGCTCTACGTGGGCTCTGCAAAGACATTATCACAGGTTTTTGGATCCATCTGTGGGTCTGGTTTTGCCCATAGACCTTCAAAGAAGGCACTGTTGGGGTTCTGGGGGTGAGGGCCATCTCCCAGCCCTGGATCCAGCTCACAGCCACTCAGCTGGAGGCTCCAGGGCTGGGATGGGGCTGGCTGGGAAGTGCACCCCCCAGACCAGAACTTCAGCGGGTCTCAGGGAGGTGTAAGTTCAGGAATATTCCAGTGGGGAACAAACCCCTGCCCTGAAGGTTGTGCCGTTCTCTGGTCCTCACATAAGGCACACTGTCAACATAAGGCTGCTCCAGGCCAAGGCCGCTCCTGTGCAACACCCTCCTCTGCAGCCACGCCGCCTCTGGGCAAAGTCACATAACCTTGACAAAAAGTAGAGAAGAAACGTGTTTATTATATTTCGCCTTTAGACAGCTCTGTCCAGGCACAGTGGCACCAATTTTAATTGATTATACTGCAATTTTCCTCAACTTCTCTAGCAAATATGATGCAGTGTGGCACCTCAATCACCTTCACAGGAACCTGCTCCAAAGACCTTATCATTCCAATTTTTCACACATTCTGTGTTCGTGTGTGCGCGTTTGGTATCTGGCTCTTATCTCATCTCCCAGCCCGCTCCAGTAAACCAGGGTTTCTGAACAAGAGCCAGTCTCAGTCTCAGGCCTAATAAAAAAGAAAAGCCTGCATCACAAAAGCAGGCTGTTGGCCCTTCCCTTTTTATGATTAAAGTTTTTTATTGTTTTAGAGACAAAGGAGACAGTACTTTTGCCCAGCCTTTGCTCACAGACCGTCTGTCACTAATGAGAGGCTAGTGCCAGCACCCACAAGCAGCACATCAAAACACACACGAGGAAAACAATTATTCCTCTCTCGTCCGAGAGTCTGCCCCACGCAGGACCCCGCAGATGCACATCATTAGCTCAGGACCAGCACACAACCCAGCCCCAGAGCCTCCTTTGGCCACTCCTGTGGCTGGAAAAGAGCATCGGCTCCACAACATCCCATTATCTCAAAGGAAACTGGGATGAGCTGACGTTCTCCGCTGCGAGGTGGCATCTCCGCTGTCACTCACAGACAGGCCACAGAAGTCACTACTGAGCTCAGTGTCGGTAATTAGCTAACAATTGCTACCACTTTGGCATGATTCCTTCCCTCCTCTGCGTGGCAGCCTCAGCAACCTATCATTAACGACACCCTCGCTGGGTGAGCAGTGTTCCCCTCACAGCCCTTGGGTGACACACTGGTTGCCAAGTGGACATTTCAAGTTCTTGGACGTCTTTGTGGAGCTGCTGACCCTCAAGCTGGGAAGAGCCACCCAAACTTCAGTTTTGCTGTCTCTGTGGTGTCAAACATTCCCAGCTGAACTCCCAGAGCATCCCAGATGCCCTTGCTCCTTCACTGACAAATCTGGAGACATACTGATGGAAAGGTAATAAAAAAAAACCCCAAAACAACAGAAAAAAGGGGGAGCAGTGGAGATAAATGCTTATAAGTCCTTTAATGAAACATGCAGAGGAAAAAAATAAAGCTTAAAAAAGACAATATACTAGTAAAGTTCATATATGGACTAGTCGGTGCTGCTGCTGTAGAGAACACAGATGACATTTATTCTTGCTGTGATGGTCAGGACTGGAGTTCAATATCAGGGGAAGCGCTGCAGAGTTAGAGTCTCTCTTGATGCATTTTATTGGCCTATTTTATCTACAGCTCTCAAGTTTCCATCTTATTCCTTTATCTTGTCTTGGCAATAGCACTGAATATTGATAAGTCACTATATGCAGACAGTTTCCCAGGTAACTTCTCCCCATACTGAAAACCCAAACTTGCACTTTTTTTGGGTGCCATATGGGTCCAATTATCCATTAACTCAGGAGGGAGCTGGCTGGATCCAACACTGCATTAAGGTGTACAATATGTGAGCGAAGACTTTTTTCCTGCTGGCACTTGCTCACTGGCATTTACATTTCCTGTCAATCACAAGGGAGGCGAGTTATTTTCACTGTGCCACCGAGACCAAACTGTCATGAAGAAAACGGCACAAAAGGCAGCAAACCTGTACCTGTTTGATAGTACAACGCCATTACCCTCATCTTCTATTTTGTCCTGGTTTATATTGATTATTTTTCTGCCTTTTCTTTTTTTTTTTTCTTCCCCAGAACAAAGTTCTCACTTTGATGCTTTTCTTTGATAAAGTTATAAGGCTGTGCCAAAGATTTGAAATCTGTCATGGGACTTCTCTCTTCAGAATAACAAGTTGCAAATGATGTCCCCTATATTTTCTTTAAAAAGCCGCCTGCTTCCCAATCAGCAAATATTATTCCACAGCACTCTGGATCTGCCATTTTTTCATCTCTGCTTTTGTCTGGATCTTACTGAAATATTAATCACTTTCCTTACAGGTGACAGGAGACCCAGCATCTGCTGGGCACATCGCTGTGCATATTAATTCCAGGAGAGGACCCTTGTTCATGCCCTTCCCACAGGATGGGGGGGTTTCCCAACCAGCCATCATGGCCTCTCCCATCCTTAATTGTCGCTGTGCTGGGAGGATGTATCACAGGGGTTTCACTCTCATGAGTCAAGATATTCATGCTTTTCTGATACATATACAAAAATTGCTCAAACAGGGGACAGCACCATGACCAACCCTGAGCCTTTGCTTTGAGGTTATTTCCTCCCAGTGCCCCCACCAGGGTTCTGCTAGGTGAAGCAAACAAAGCTGTGTCCTCCCTGACCACAGGTCCACCTCTTCCCAGTACCACATCCATCCAGCTCTGCATACTGACGATCTGCAAGGGTTTTTGTTCAAAAGCACTTGTTTGAAACCTTCTCAAAGAGGCAAACGCCTATAACCATCTGTTCTGAAGGTCTGCCTCCCCTTGTGTTGTAACGAAGTGGAAGACTAACAAATGCAGTTGCGAAAATCTGAATTAAAGCAGAAGAGACTTAAAAATACATTTCTGTTTCATCTGGATATCATCAACAGGAGGGAGGGCACCACGGTCAGAGGGAAACAGTAGAACTCAAAGCACGGAGGGCTCCAATGGGCTGTGGCATCTCCAAGAGCTGTTAAACCACTCAGAAAAAAGAAAATGGATGTGTTTGACAAGAAGGCACAAGCCCTGGGTCTAGAGGACCTCAAAGCTACCAGCTCTGGGGTGGGGGGAGTTTATGGCATGACGTATCTGGAAACGAGGATGGACTTCATGAGTTATGAAAACCTGAGTCCCTTTTTCCTGGAATCCAGGCTCTCGGTGACGAGGCTGCGAGACGTTTCACAGGGCACTCAGTAGTGAAGCCCCTTCAGGCCAAAGCTGAGACTCCCACCCGTGGTTCCACTGGGCATAAAAATTGATAGTGAAGTCAGGGATTTGCTAATGCAAATTTTGTTTCCATGAACGCAGGAGAAACCAAACAACAGGAGGACGTTTATTTGCTTGCAGCCCCAGCCTGCCTTCAGCCAGGGCTCAGCTCAGGGGGCACAGAGACCTCTGAGTCTTTCAGAAAGGCTACACTTCACAGCTTGTTGGTTTTGTCTGTTTGCCCATTTTTCCGTCTTATGCTCAGCGTGCCTTGTCTTTTCCTTCCAATACCCAGAATTTATTTCACTCTCTGGTTAATGATGGAGCTCCCATTTAAGCTTGCCCTGGGTGCTGCTGTGTTTTCCCAGCTCCAGGCTGACGGTTTCTGAAAGCCTGGTGAAGACACGGGGAGATAAAAAGTCTCTTTCTTCCCCGGCTGATGCCGAGCTGCGCGCGGGGCCGGCAGCCTCATTAAACCCTAAGTGACTTCCTCACAGACACACAAAAAAGGAACTTGTTGGAAAATAAAGTGTCTACAATGTAGATCCTGCAAAACTCAACCCCGCTGCTCGGGGGG
>VZTM01037583.1:218068-284356 GCA_013400555.1 Jacana jacana
GGGCACTTGAAGGAGGGGCAGTCGCTGGTGGGACTCCAGCACCTCCCAAATTCTCATTCTCTTGGGAGAGAGAAGTTTGTGCCACATTTAATCCCCCCGAAACTGTGACACAACTGGCATGGGGTGGTCTTCTCCTGAAATGGGGCTCCATGGTGTCTGTGCAGTCAGCAGCAAGGTGCTGGTGCAACAGCAGCTTTAGAGAGAAAAAAAAAAAGAAAGAAAAAAATGTAAAAAAAACCCTCACTTGGACAATCTTCTGCCCAAATACTGAAGGCAAAAGCAATACCACTTGCCTACCAGAAGCTATGCATGCTGCACCAGTATTTATGCTGCATATATCAATCTTTCTTGCAGGGAAGTGCTACTGATGCTGAAAGTGTTTTTAACCATATGCATGTCCCTCTTCAAATAATAATAATGAAAAAGTGAACCTTGAAGTTGCTGGATGAAGACTGCATTTATCATCCTTAGCACAGGCACCATTAAAACACACAAATTCTCAGTCTCCCTCATCTGTCAGATGTGGGACTTGGGGGGAGCAGCCAGATCGATGTTACATGGGTTGGATGAAGCCCACCACCCACCCAGCCAAGCCTGCCCACTTTCCTGTGTGACTGCACACACCCCTGCTGTACTGAGCACACACATTTCCCAGCGCATTACACCCCCTGGGAATGCCCTGCTGAGGGGTGTGGGGTCACAGAGGGGGATCACAGCCCTGGATGCCGTCGCTGTGCTCTTTGGCTGGTGCAGGGGGGGCTCCCCAAGAGAGACCCCCTGTGTTGCTGCCCTGAGTCTGTCCCAGGGCTCCATGTCCCACCTCACCCCATGGGAGAGCCTCGGTGAAGGTGCCCCGGCAGGGTCTGCACAGAGCAGGCTGAGAGAGCTGGCGGGGTTCACCCTGAAGAAAAGAAGTCCCTCCAGGGGCTCCAGGAACGCTGGGGAGGGACTCTGGATGAGGGAGGGGAGCCCTAGGACAAGGGGGAAGGGTTTGACACTGACAGAGGGGAGATGGAGCTGAGATGTGGGGAAGAACTTCTTTGGTGTGAGGGTGGTGAGAGCCTGGCCCAGGTTGCCCCGAGAAACTGTGGCTGCCCCATCCCTGGAGGGGTTCAAGGCCAGGCTGGATGGGGCTTGGAGCAACCTGGTCCGGTGGGAGGTGTCCCTGCCCAGGGGATGGCAGGGGGTGGCACTGGGGGGGCTTTAAAGTTCCCTTCCCACCCAAACCATTCTGTGATTCTGTGAAATCGCTCAAGACGCTGTCCACTCTCCCCATTTACAAATGACACACACAAATGATGGGTCTCAGCATTTTAAACGCTATTTCACACTTCCCCATGAGTCCTGAGCGTCCTCTGTGCTTCCCCAGCGACAGGGACCCGCATGGGGGGGGTGTGAGATACGCCAGCCCTGGAGCTGCAGTGATGCCCGTGCGCGGGCACCGGAGCCGTCCCTGACTCCGACTCAGAGACAGCGCAGGGCTCTGCAAATCCAGCCCCTGCCTGGGCAGTGGGGGCACGAACACTGCGGTGCTGCCAGCGCCAGGTGACTAATTATTGGCCTTTTACACTTCCTCATAATCTTCCCATCTACTGACAATGGCTCGTGCGTATCAGAACCGTGTCTCGCTCCAACGCATTACAGCTTTTTCTTTCTCCTTCTTCTTCTTAGTAAAGGTCTTACAAATGGGTTGTTTGTTAATCTTCAGCCCAAAAACCATTTTGAAAATCTGGTAATCAATTTTCCAAATCTGCACAATCCAATCTACTGAGAAAAGAAAAAACCAAATGGCACAAAGCAATCAGTGCTGGTGTTTTCTGGAGTAAGAACCGGTCTGGGTATTTGCAGGACTTGAGGGTGTGCACAATGCATGTCCCACTTAACCCAGCGAGCAGTGAAATAGCAATAATTGCACCATCCCATATGTTTCCATTCAGATATTGATAAGAACGTTATCGCTCTTTGGAGACACTGATTCATTGTGTTGTGGAGCAGATATGGAAAAAAAAAAACTTCTTGATGGAAGCTCTTAATATGAATTCCCTCCATGTTACGTGTATTAAAGGAATTTCAACCCATCAGGAACTAATCACATTTCATTTTCTCTTATTTTTTTTTCTCATGGTCAACACATACCAGCGCAGCTGAGGTGTATGATAATCAAAGCCTTTTTCACGGTTGAATAAATTTAATACTCTTGCTTCATCAGTGCAGTGTATTAAAAAGTCCCTTGACATATTTAGCTTGATTGTTTAAGGCATTACTCTGGAGCCACGGTATTACAGATTTCACATACAATATGGGGGGCCTTTGCTTTCATTTATCTGTAACATGACATAAGAAATTGGATTGAAATAAGTTTCTCTGGAAAAAAAAAAAGCCAATTGATAAAGTCATAATACAATCTCCACAACATAAGTGGAGAAATAAATGAACATTAATTCAGTATTTGTAATAGCAGCTAGCACAAATAACACAGGTATTTTGAGCTGTAAATAAATAATTCAACAATGTAATGTAATATGAAATAGATATTTGTTTTCTAAACAAACAAGTTAAAAACAGTTCCACTATGTTTAAAGTGTTAACTTGCTTTTCTACAGCACAATTTAATCCGTGTATTAACGATGCACGGTCGCCTCCTGTCATTCCACGTGCGATTTCAGTTGGAATCAGGCCTTTCTGCCCCTTTAATCCCTGAGGCCATAGGAGGTTTGTGTTGAGGTGCAGCAGAGGAGCCGGGGCTGGGACGGAGGGCATGCAGGATGAGGATGCAGCCCAGCTCCAGGGGTTGGGTACCACCCGCCGGCAGGAGGGATGCTCCCGCTCCAGCTTTCACCAAAAACAGGCACATGGGAAATCCCCCATGGGTGTTTGGGCTCTGGGCTGGGGCTACAGGAATGGGGGGGCCTCAGGGGTTCTCCACTCTCCTTCCTCCCCAGCAGGAATGGCAGGTCACCTCCCCGGGGAAAGGACCTCCCCTCTGCCCCCGAGGCAGCCTGATGCAGGGACAGGCACCAGGACATCGCTTCTGCTCAGCATCCCCTGGCCAATTTAACCAGCTTAGCTGCCAGGCAATTTGAGCTACTTCAGGCAAAAAATATCAAAGATTGGGTCCCTGCTGGGCACCGTTACATCTAAATTAGGCAACTCCAAAGCAAAAACACGCTGATTTTCTAGTTAAGGTTTCTGCGTGCGAAGCCAGAACACAATTGGGGTAAAGCGTCTTCAGCAGCTTCGGAGACTAAATCAGGGAGCCTAGAGCAAGAGCCTGGCTCTGAGATAAATTAAAATGAAGCCCCTCTGTTAAAGGCCAGGTTGCAACTTATATGAAATTCAATTAAAGTTAAAATATCTATTTTCCAGGTCTTGCTAATGGAGCTGATGGTAATGACCCTGCCTTCAATAACTTCAAACTTGCTTTGGGATATATTCAAGGGTGCGGATTTTCCTCTCATTAATCCATCATTTTGCATTCCCCTGTGCCACCAGAACTGTCTCGGTACACCTGCCTCCGGAGAGAAAAGGATGTAGTGCTGAAGTGTCTCTTAATATTGTTTTTCCAAGGGCAGGTTCCCCAGGAGATGGGGACAGAGGCTTTGGATCCAGCCGTCTGCTCTCCATCGATGGTCTCAGAGTGGGATGGGGTGCTGGGGTGGGCTGGGAGCCCTGGGGTGGGCTGGGAGCCCTGGGGACAGAGCAGCAGCGGGGGTTTTACTGCAGTAAACACTTCTCGGTGCCAGAAGGGAGAGACATTAATGTCTTGCCAAATAGGCAGTGGGTATAAAATAGACCTAACCCTCTTCCCCCCAGCTTCAGCTATGTTCCTGTCCTTCTTCCTCTCCTGTCAAGAGCAGGGGTGCAAGGCTGCGGGTGGGTTTTGGGTCTCCACCAGGATCTGGCAGTCAGGTCCCTCGAGAACAGCATCGACTGGAAAGAGCTCAAGTCTCTGCAGCGCATCCTCCTGCCCTCTGAGGAGTCTGCTGGGAAGCGTGTCTCCTGCCCTGAGTGACTCATGATCTAACCAAAAACAGACGTCAGCAGCCACCAGATAAAGCCTGCACTTTTAGCTTCCCTGCTGGGGACAAAACCCTCCTCTTTACTTCCTGAGGTCACCTGGACCCGGGGCAGCCAGGCTCCCCCTGGGAAAACCAAACCCGCTGCAAAAAGCCCAGAAAATTTATGCTTTATGCCATTATTTCCAGCTCACTGGGGGAGAGGGGTCCCGTTCCATGGTTACGGCACAAGAGCTTCTCACAGGCAGGGTGGGAGATCTGTGCCTGCCAGCCCCATTGCTGCACCATGCCTGGAATCTACACAGCCTGGGTCTCCTGTGCTCTGTGTCCGAGACAGCACCCTCCCCAGGGGGATGTCTCTGAAAGGCTCACGCTGTCCCTACGTGTAAATGCTGTTGTGCAAAGAGAGAAAGTTATTCCTTTAAAAAAAACCCACTCCTGATTTCAGAGCTGCCTTAGGGAGTCTCTGCAACCACAAGACGGGTGCTGCACCCTCCCCATCCTGCTGGGTGTCCTGTCGAGTCGGGACAACTTCCAGGGCAGGTGAGGAGAAGCCCCAGAGCAATGAACTGCAGAGCTGAGTCTAACCCGTTTCGGCACCGTAAGGCGAAGGAAGGAGAGTCATCTCTCCCTGTTTCAGGACGAATCAGCTGCAAAGGCCGTTGCCCAGGGGTGGTGAATCCGCCACATTCTGGGTTTTCACAAGAGATCTAATATCTACGTTTATGAAGAAATGTAGAACTTTGTTCGCTAGCTCTTGTTCCTGGGGAAACTGAGGCCAAGGCTGGGCAGGGTTTGTTCCGACCCATGTATGGATGTCTGGACAGGTCCTGCTCCCTAGGTAAGGGGTGGTGATGGGACACCAGGGAGGCATCACCAGCCTGTGCCTGGACTCCTTCAGCTCCCTGTCCCCCCAGGGCTTCAGCCAAAGCACTCGCAGCACAGAAACAGCCCAAAAACACATGTGGCCCAATATGGATGCACAAGGCAAGAGGACAGTGCTCCTGAGGGGGTGTCACAGGCAGCTCCCCACTGGAGGATGACACAAACCCCCTAACCTTAGTGAGAAGAGCTATTAAGTAAAACATTGAGCTTATAAAAAGATATTTATTGCTAGTATGGAGTCTATTACTATGTCATTAGCAATAATAACACACAGATAATGAATTGCACTGTTCTCCTAATGACTTGGGGTGTGGAATCATTCTTTCTAACTTCTGTTCTTCAGAAGGCCTCATGCCAAGCAATTAATATTGTCACTTGCATACCAAAGATCCCAACCCCACTGTGATCAGAGCAAATGAATAATTTGCCATTCAGCCATACTGAGAATAAAACTAGGATATGACTGAGAACAAAATTCTTGAGTTGCAAGCTGTAATAATTAACTTCCAGCAGAGAAGCGGGGAAATGGTTTATAAAGGCCTGATCTAAAGTCTCCTCTCCTCTCCTCTCCTCNAAATTCATACGCATCACCCTGCATTTTGAAAAGCAGGGCAATAAAGTTCCTCTGCAAGATAATGTGGCCTCCACCACCATCAGCAATTCTTTGTGGATCATCCACAATGCAAAGAGGGTCCATCTTCCCAGCAGAAGCCACTTGTGCAGTGAGTTGAGGAGGAGGAGGACAAAGGGAACCAGCCAGCAGCACCACGGTGCTGCCAACTCATGCTTCCATTACTGTAACGTGTAAAGGAGTTTTTGTTGATAATTAAAGATAAGAGTTGGCTCTACAACCCAGGTGACTCCTTCCAAACTGGATTCCTAAACCCAAGGTCCCACAGCTGCATCCCTCGGAGGTGATGAGTACCTCCTGCTATGACTACACCTACTGGGAGTTCTGGTCTAAATCAAAGTGAGTTGTGAAGATCTTGGTCCAATCACCCATAATTAACCAGTAGAGGTCTAATTAGAGTATTAGGTCAGGGAGATGGTCCCCCCTGGGACAATCAGTCCCTCTTGGGCCATGGGGCTGTGTGGGACCCTCCTGCAGCCCCTCCTGGGCTGAGCCCCCACCCCATGGATGACCCAGCTCATTGCTCCCCCCAGACATCATCCCTCCTTGGGGTCTCTGCTGCCTTTGCTTGTTCCCCCCAGCTGCTCACAGCTACTTGAACTGATGGTGTGTTTCCAGGAGACCTGAATGGTGGTTGATGGCACAGGAGCTTTAACATTAAAAAAAAAAAGGAAAAAGCCACCAGAAATGCCTTATTTGAAAAGGGAGAGAAAAAACTCAAACCCAACCCGCCACATAACATTTATCAAGGAGGAAAAGCTATTAAAAATTATTATGACAAGAAATGAAGGATGAGTCATTTAGTGCAATGCTGTTTTTAAAATAACAGTACTTGTTTAATGTCTGCAGCGAGTCTGGAACACAGGGTTGAAGAGGGACCAAGGAGCAGAGGGTCTGTAAGAAATAAATGAATGAAATACCCTCGTAGCACAGTAAGAAGCAATAGGCCCAGCCATCTCAGAGGGAGGGGAGTAGCAGGGTGTGCTACAGATGACGGGAGGAGGGATGGTCGGCTCTGACAGCTTACTTTTTCTTTCTTTTCTAGTTTTTCTGTACCTTGTGTGTGCAGGAAGAGGGAGCAGCTCACCTCAGCAGAGGTACCAGAGACAATATAACGAGGATGCCCAGTGTCCCGGTGCCACCAGCTGGATGTCTCTGGGCTGTGGTAGCCACAGGGCCAGCACTGAGGGATGGGCACGGCCAGCGCCCCCCTCTGCTGGACCACCCTTCCCCGGGCTTGGGGTTTCCCCATTGCTATGATGATGATGCAGCAATGTTTATTGACACCATGCGTTTGCTTTTCTTTGTGTCTGGGTCTAATTAGAGATTTAGTCAGCATTATTTTGGGTGTAAACTGCTCTGGTTTGTATTCTCAAGGCTGCGTTTCAAAGCGCCTGTGCCATCGCCCTGCCGGGCTGGCTGTGCAGCGCCGGGGGTGCTCCTCACTGCCTCCTGCCAGAGACCAGGGATCTGCATTTGCTGGACATTCCTTTGCAAATGGACCCTGAAGCGTTGGTTATGTCCCATAAAACCCTAAATAGACCAAAGAGATTTAGGTGAGGTGCGTGTCCCTGCTCGGCCTCAGTGGGAGGGAATGGAGGAGCCCTCCTGCACAGCTTCAGGGAGGGGGACATCCAGTAATGAGCCAAGTTCCTCCTTCACTCATTATTTTAATGTGTTGGGGATTTTATGGTAATTATCAACACTGTTGGAGAACCTATAGTCCCTGTCTTTAATACAAAGTGCCTAAACTGCTCTAACGTGGGCAGCAAGGGTTGGTATTACTGTGCTTACTGGTACTGCTGGGGCTACTGTTCCTCACCCCATTTACCCCAAAGTGCTGCTGCCTCTGGCCGCTCTCCCCTGGCACCCCCTTACTCTGTGTCACGAGCAGAATCCCAGCACCTTGCAGGGAGGGAGGCAGGCATGGGCTGCTTCAGACGGCATTTCTGACTGTCATTTTCCTTGTTTGAAGCCATGACAAGAGTGCTTCACATCCAGTTTTCATGACGCCCAAGCTGGCAAGGGGACGTGGGGCTGGAGTACAGTTTGCACCTCTTGCCAGTGATGCGTGACGCCGTTCAGCCCTACTCTGAAGCACACTTGCTGCCCTGCATCTCCCCAGCTGTGCTGGCCCAGAATCACCCCTTGTCACCCCCCCCAGCCCTCGAGTGACGGGGTGATGACCCAGACCCACTGCCAGCCCCTTGGCTCCACAGCCACTTTGACTCCCCAGGATGCGCCTGCACTTATTTTATCCTTAATGCACCTTTTCCGAATAATCTGAAACTCCAAATCTCTACAAAATCACTTTATTCCCATTTCCCAACACAATTCCCCCCTGTTTTGGCTTCAGGAAATCCCGTCCTCGGCTCCCTCCTGGTGCTCAAGCGTCCCAGGTTCTGCACAGCCGTCGGTGCCAACTGGGTTCCTGTTGTGGCATCAGACAAGGGTTGCTTTGGAAAGCTTTGAGGTGTTTTCAGGAGCTCTTTTCTTGTTTTTTCTCGTGAAGAGGCTGCTGCATACAGCTCTTGATCCTGCTCTTGATCTTTCCTGCTGCATACAGCTCTTGATCAGGCGCACAAGCCGGCCCGTGCTCATGCCGTTTGCCAGGAAAGTCAGCCCAATTTGGGGGCTTTACGCTCCATCCGTTTCCCTCGGACGACGCAGGCGGCAGCAAGAGCTGTGTGTGCAAGTGGTGACAAGACTCCCCCAGGAATGATTGCTGGCTGTAACCCCCCCCCAGCAAAACCATCAGCAGTCCAGCCAAAAGTGCTGGGAAAGAAGTGTCGGGTCCGTCACAGTCCCGCAGCGCAGCCCGGCAGGCTGTAATAAAGCCACGTGGCTGGGACATCTTCCTTTAACTTCCCAGTAATGCTCTTTCTTTCTCTGAGGAGGCAAAAGAAAAGCACTTTTATTGCTGGGTAAGATCCCTGTGAGTTAATTCCTCCTGCCTCAGGGGGAAAAAATCCCATTTTCAATTGCAGCTTATTCATGTTAATTCCGGGCTTTGGGTGTTCTAAAATAGCCATTCTTTGTAGCCATCAACAAGTGTTTGCAAAGCAGGGTGCCTCCACTCAGGTACCTCAGATCTCTGCTTCTCATATACTGACTTTGCTTTTCAGGGCAAAATAAACAGTTACCAAAGTACTTGCTTATGACACTGGAAAGGCATGGAATGGTATTTCTGCAGTTACAACCGGCCCAGCAAATTTCACAGGTGAATTTTTATAAATGCCATTTGGGTTCTCAAATGCTGCAAATGGAAAATGAAGAGCTGCTGACTATTGATACGGAAAACCCAAGAACGATGGTAAACTGGAGAGTCCTGGGCGCACGGGGCCAAGTGACGCTGGGCGTTCCCCGAGCAGGAAGGGCTCAGGAAGCAAAAGCTCATGTTTTTATTTGCAGTAAAAATTGTACATTTTACAACCATTCAGATTTGTTCTTTTTCCTCCTAAAATTTGGTTATTTTTTAAAAAAATCATTTTATCATTTTTTCACTATTTGTTCTCCTGTGTCAGAAAACAGGGAAAGGAGAAGCTGTTAAACGCATCCGCCTCTGTCCTTGCGGGAAGAGCGGTTCCCAGCACAGGGAGAAAAGGCAGACACAGAGTAATGTGGAATATGCACATTTGCCACGACTCTGCAGCCATTTAACAGCATAATCTGCACAAATTCAGCGGGTTTGGGAGGAAATGTCATTGACTCCTGCACATGCAACTTGGTTTTGCCAAGCCCCTCGTGCAGCCGGCAGGAACTCTCCAGCCGTGCCTTTGCAGCAAGGACAGACTCATCCTGCACCGTGTCCCCGTCCCTCGCTGGAAATGCATTCATACTGTGACATTTTCTCTCCTTGCTACAATTCTTGTCATTGCAATGAGGTATCTGGGATGGTATTGTCTCATTTTCACATTGCCATGCCACACTCTGTTGACCTTTTTAATATTCAGCATTTGGAACGGTTGACCATCGCGCTCCTCCTCTTCCCAGTAAAGGGGGGACCAACCTGTTGCAACAGACTCAGGTGACTGGCCAATTGAAATGAAAAATTCTGAAAAGGTCAGAGAAGTGCAGCACTCCATATATTTCACAAAATATATTAGATATTGAAATTCTTGTGCCTCTTCTCCTTGACAAAGACTGTTCCGGCAGCAAAAATAAAAATAGGTACAACATCAAGCTAGTGTTATGCTAACAGCAGTGCTAGAAAAATTGTGGGTCTGTATAATTCATCCCATTGTTAGTATGGTTTTTAGCTTCTGCTCCTCTTTGGATGGATTATTACAGAAACGTAGCAGAAAGCTTAATTTACATTTGATTCAGGAATCTATTTACGGCGCTGTTCAGGCTCCTGGCATTTTGGAGAGACTCCTCAGCTCCACGCCGCCTCTGGATAAAAAGGTGGAAACTCATTCAAATGAGAAGCAGAGATTTTTCTGCTTCCTCAGCAACTTTAGAGACATTTTCAACACAGTGTGTGCATCAACCTTACCGTTATCTCTGGGCACCCACTGCACAAAGAGCCCAGGTAGGGCCCAGATGAGGGTGAGGGCAGAGCCCCCCAGTGCTGGGTCTGAACCCAGCCCTTCCAGAGGGACGGGATCTCAGCAGGACGCAGGGCTTGGCGCAGAGACAGCCCGGCTCCACGAGCTGATGGCCAGACTGAGCCACTCGGTCTCTTCAGCGCTGAATACGAGCCAGGATTTGTGCTTCCATGGATGTTCCTGGTATTACCAAGGTTAAGAGTTCCAGGAAAAACAGAGATTCCTAAAATGTTACTTGGAATTTAATTTTGAAAATGCACTTAGCATGTTTTTTTTCAACCCAGTGATCAAAAATGACTCTCCAACTTTCGTTGGCATTTTGTTTACAATGTTTTTTTTATTTCATAGAATCATAGAATGGTCGAGTTTGGAAGGAATCAGATCCTGGAGTCCAACCATCAGCCCAGCACTGCCCAAACCCCCACTGACCCATGTCCCTCAGCACCACGTCTGCCCGGCTTTGAAACCCCTCCAGGGATGGGGACTCCACCACTGCCCTGGGCAGCCTCTGCCAAGGTCTGACAGCCCTTTCAGGGAAGAAATTGTTCTCAATCTCCATCCTAAACCTCCCCTGGCACAACTTGAGGCTGTTTCCTCTTGTCCCATGGCCTGTTCCTTGGGAGAAGAGACTAGCCCCTCTGGCTACACCCTCCTTTCAGGGGGTTGGAGAGAGCGAGGAGGTCTCCCCTCAGCCTCCTTTTCTCCAGGCTGAACACCCCCAGCTCCCTCAGCTGCTTTTCACCAGACTTGTGTCTTATTTATGATTATTTAATCACATTCCAGTAGCACTGTTATTGCTCCCAGGAGCTCACTGTGGCTAACAGCCCATGGTGCAGAATGTGTGACAGCACACTCACAATTATCTTTTGATTCATCATTTACTTTTAAGTCACTAAAAGCAAAACTGATTGAATTGAGTCACATCATTTTTTCCAGATCTCCTTGAAAAAGAGTGAGAAGATATGGTTGTTTCTGTAACAGTTCCAGTCCAATGGCACCGCCTCCCTAAAGGGCAGCTTTAAGGTTGTGTCGTTTCCCTGCTCATGGTCTGCTATTGTAAGTGCAAAGTTTGCATATTTTCTAAGATATAGTTAATTATTATAGACCTAAACAATAAATTCCATTCATAATTTCATCTGTTGCAACTGAGTGGAGTGAAGACCCTTGGGAGCCAAAGCTGCTGCCGGCACGGTGACTTCCTCCCTTGCTTACATCCTGATTTTAAAGGTTTATCTTATAGCCATTTGTGTTTTCCTAATGAAACAAATCTCAGCCTCATCTGGAGCTCCCAGTGGAAACAGACTTCAATAAAATCTTTACAGCCCAGAGTGCAAGTAAAGGCGAGCAGCTCTGCTGGGCAAGGACTGGGAGAGTCCCCACAGGCACTGGGGATGCTGGGGGATGCTGGGGGCTGCCAGGGGATGTTAGGGGATGAGGGGCGTTCCCTGGGATGTCAGGGTTGCCAGGGGTGCCAGGGAATGTTGGAGATGATGGGGAATGCAGGGGATGTCAGAAACGGATGGGATGTTGGGGATACTGGGGGGCTTCAGGGGATGCCAGGGGTTGCTGGGGATGCCAGGTGCCCACAGGGCATTGCAGTGTGGTCAACACCCAGGGCACATGGAGAGGAGCATCCAAAGCGCTCCCCAGGATCACCAGGCTGCAGGAGGGACTGGGAGGAGCACAGTCCAAATGCCCCCTCTCACCCCTGCTCAGCTCTGGAGCATTCATGGCACCCAGCAGCAAAGTTTTGGAGTTTTTAGTGGGTTCCAAAAAGGTTACCCTGGTTTTCTAGGCCTTATTTCTCTAAAAGTAGATACATGCCTGTGTTTGGGACTGAAATAGATTATGTTAAAGGGAATATAAATCTCTGGAAAGTGTCTATAAAAGAGATAGCTCCTACAAAAGTTCCTGTGTAGTAGTTACCAGGGCCACAATGGAGATGGCTACTAGCCCATTATCCCTGAAGAGGAAAAAATACAGCAATAAGAACAAATTCAAGCCTTGTGAATCATTTTATTTTTATGCTAAAGACCTCGCTTTTCTTTTCCAGAACTGTTTCTGTTTATGACCATCACTAAGAAGGTTCAATCAGCATCTCCAGAGCTGGAGAAGGACTGGTGTGAAGGGTCAGACCTGTGATGGGTGATGTGGAGGGCACTGAAGGTAACGGTGGGCATTTCAGGAGCTGATCACCCACTTCGTTTGTGAACCACCATCACGACCTGCAAGCCCTCGGGAAGCCCGTGTGTGTGCCCAGAGCTGCTGCTCTCACCAGGTCTCGATTAGGCCCTATTTGAATTACTTTGCAATTCTTCTGCTCTAGCTCAGCACCTCTGGCAAGCGCTGCCTGTAAAACCGTGCATATTTATTACCTCTTTTCTGACAAGATCACAGAACCGGCCCAAGCTGAAGAACAACGGGTTCAAAAAAACCACTGGAGCATGTTAATCAGTTAAAACGCTTTTGTGCTGCAAGAAGCAGTGCACACTGCCTGCACCTGAGTGATTCCCTACACAGCTCCCCAAGACACAATTTTTAACCTTCGTTTTCATTTTACTATTTAAGCGCCTTCAGCATTTCCATTTAGTCACCCTTTACCACCTCTCCCTGTGACAAGAAAATCATTTTTCTCTTATCCTTTCATATGAATAAATGTGGGGTGTCTTTCTTTGCTGGAGGGAGCGAGGTTTATCTGCATCTCCCGGGGGACGAGTGGAGGAGGAACTTTCCCAGCTGGCACGGGGACCGCAGGCTCTGCCTTTTAGGGTTAAAACCCACTTGGAGTGATTTCTGCGACACACCAGCCTTTACCACGGTGGTTCCTGAAACTTCCTGCATCCTCATCCTCTCTATACCCCTGCCAGAGGATGTACATCCCTGCCAAATCAACAGGACAGCGGGTTACTCCCTGGCCATGGTGGCACGCTGGTGGCCACACTGCCATGTCTCCAGCCCCAGCCCTGGGAGCGCCGCTGGGCTCCTTGTCCCTGCAGGGGCTCCTTAGCAGTAATTCCCGCAGGCAGGCGGCACAGAGCCTTGAAACGGTTAATTCCCCTCCCCTAATCATACTCCACACCAGCCCCAGCAGCATAAGGGAATGCAGCAGAAATCATAACTGTGGAGAGGAATTTCCTAAGAAACAGATTTTTCTCTTCCCTTAGGAATTAAAGAACGATAAAAAAGCCCAGGACAGTAACTCTGCAGCCACCCCAACACGCAGCTCATTGCTCAGTACCAGTGCTCATATGGGTTGGCAATACCTTCCATCTTTCCCTCTGGCTCGGGTAAATTCTTAATAGGATGTAAGCTCCAGTCCCAGTAACAGATAAAACAGACTAACCAGTTGTTTTTTTTTTTCTTTGACACTTTTTCCAATTATATTTTAAAATCTTCTTTGGATTCATTATATTCTGTAATCCTGCCAATTTGCATCATTTACCGCGCTGCCTCCCCGTTGGAAGCAGCAATCCCTTACACATCCGCCGCCCTGTCAGGGTCGCACAACGCGGGAGTGTGCAGATCTTCTCTCTGAAATGGTTTCCCTGCCATTTCCTAGCCCATTTTATTTTTCTTGTAGTCAACAGAGAGTGATTGGGAAGAAACAGCAATAAAACACCACTGCACAAAAGTATCTCAAAGAGGTTGTAATGATTTACTACTAGTGGGGAAGAACTTGTTGGCTGTGATGGTGGTGAGAGCCTGGCCCAGGTTGCCCAGAGAAGCTGTGGCTGCCCCATCCCTGGAGGGGTTCAAGGCCAGGTTGGAGGGAGCTTGGAGCCACCTGGTGTGGTGGGAGGTGTCCCTGCCCAGGGGATGGCAGGGGGTGGCACTGGGGGGGGCTTTAAGGTCCTTCCAACTCTAACCGTTCCATGATTCTGTTATGATTCAGAGTGATGGTGTCACCGTCAGGCGTGATGGAGCCCGGCTGTCCTGGGGATGGCTGAACACCCGCCTGCCCTGGGGAGCAGGGAGTGAACTCCTTGGTTTGCTTTGCTTTTCCCATTAAACTGTCTTTATCTCAACCCACACGTTTTCTCACTTTTACTGTTCCGACTCTCTCCATCCCACCGGGGCGAGGGGCTGCGTGGGGCTGAGCTGCCAGCCAGGGTTCAGCCACGGTGACGGGGAAATTACCTCTGCCTCCATGTACACACCTTGATAAACGAGGTGCAATGAATCAGGAACCCGAGAGCGACGCTGACTGCGCTTCACGCCGCACAGGCCAGTTAATAAAGATCACTCAGTTCTAATTGCAGAAGACTTCACATGGCTTCATAACCCTCTCCTCCAGACACGTTACCTGGGAGATGTTAAAATCAGAATTTTATGTTATTGAGCTACTGTTGCAATTCAGCCATAGCAATTAATGACTTGCAAAACAGCAATATTAATTTAGTCTTGACGGCTACTACCAACCCTAACAGTTTAAGGTTAAAATGAAATTAAGCACCTTAATAGATTGGAAAGAAAAATTTAAAATGCTATTGACAACCTGAAAGTTTCCTAATGCCAGACACAAACTATGGCCATGACCTCTTTCTCTTTTTATTAATTCAATACTGAGCTTAAAACACAAGACTGGAAACCGGTTCAGGAGTCACTTGAACGGAAAGGCTGTGTCCAGAGGTGGGAGTGAAGAGAGTGAGCAGCTGCTGCTCAGAATCCCAGAACTGTCGTGGTTGGGAAGGACCTCTGAGATCCCCGACTCCAACCATACACAAACCCACAACCACAGGCTCCCCGAGGCCAAGCCGAGACGCAGCAGATGGGCACAGAGAACCCGCACTGACCCGCGGTATGGCCGTCAGTGCCATCTGCAGCAGCCAGCCAAGAAACACCACCCAAACACTCAAACCCAAAAAACCAGCACCAGGACTATTTTTCTGGAGACACTTCATCTTGGAGCCACCCAAGGCCTTTCTCCTTCCCATCCCTTTCCTCCACCAGATCCATCCCTCGCAGTCAGGGACTTCTCCTTGTGGTTTTTGGGAGCTATTGTTTTCCGCCAGGGCCCAGCCCCCTTCCCCTCATCAAGCCCAAGCAGGTAACTGGAAATGTGGATAATTATAGGAAAAGGTTTTCAAACACACACTCTTCCCAACTGACACATGCTCAGCTCTTGATGTGTTCTGTGCCGGCTCTCATTAAATTTTATACACAGCAAACCCGAACAAAAAGCTTGTGCAGTGTTAGGGAACAATGATTCCTTTTTGCAAGTAAAGAGGAGATTTATGGAGAAAATCACTTGAATCTGACAGCCACTGACATCAGTTCTTAGTTCATGAAAAGTGAGTGGGACCTGATGGATCCTCTTCTTTTCATCAGAAAGCTGCTGTTTTTCTTGTCTTGGCTTGGCGTGGGAAGTGAATAATGAGCATGTTGATGATTAAAAAAATCTTACCTTTTACTTTAGCCAAAATTCTTTGCACTTATGACATGAATCATTAAAAAAATTCTGATTACATACCCCAAAGCGTTTCATTAAAGAATATTTTTTTCAAAAACCTTTTCTGGAGAAAAAAAAAATCAAAAAAATTTTCAAAAATCTCTTCTGTGAGAGCTGCAGCTGCAGTGGGGGAACACAAAAGAGGCTGATTTTGAAAAGGTGACCTCCTCCTGTGCCCGAGCGAGGTGCAGCATCCTGTGCACCCCCCACCTGCAGCACCCCCCAGCACCCCCGAGTGACGCCTACAACTGGCACCACCGCACTGGGCCAGAGAGTTTCTCACGGTTAGTGCCAGCTCGATGCACAATCTCCTCTCCTTCCATCAACAGTAGAACTTCCTCTGGGCTCACTGTGGCAGGACCTTGCAGGACCTCTCCTTCAAAGACAGGCTGAGGGAGCTGGGCTTGTTCAGCCTGGAGAAGAGAAGGCTCCAGGGAGACCTCAGAGCAGCCTTCCAGTCCCTGAAGGGGCTACAGGAGAGCTGGAGAGGGACTCTGTGTCAGGGAGTGGAGTGACAAGACACAGGGTAACAGCTTTAAATTGGAAGAGGGGAGATTGAGATTAGATACCAGAAAGAAATTCTTTGGTGTGAGGGTGGTGAGAGCCTGGCCCAGGTTGTCCCGAGAAGCTGTGGCTGCCCCATCCCTGGAGGGGTTCAAGGCCAGGCTGGATGGGGCTTGGAACAGCCTGATCTAGTGGGAGGTGTCCCTGCCCAGGGCAGGGGGTTGGAACTGGATGATCTTTAAGGTCTCTTCCAACTCTGACCCTTCTGTGATTCTGTGACAGGGTTATGAGTAAGGCAATCACCTCTAACAAATCTTCTCCTTCAAGACGGAGCACCTGGAGATCACACTGCCTCAGTGAGCAGCTCTGCTCTGTTCTCTAGGTGTGCAAGAGCCTTGTCTCACTTTCTCCAGCAACTTGTAGCCCTGGGAGGAGCCAGTGCTTTGGCAGATTCCAGCTGCAGCCCACAGACAGCCCTCACCCCCCCAGAGCTGGAACACAGCCAGAGGAACCTAACGCTTTCTAGGGGTCCTTCCAGCCTTGTCCCAGTCAGATAAAGGTCAGCTCCAGAGGCCAGACAGGTAGAGGTGGGTTGGGAAAACAAAGCACAGCACTCTGATGCCACCCCACTTATTTCCGTCTGGTTTCTATGCAAATTACTCAGGGGATGGGGAGGAAGAGCCAGGGCAAAGCGGAGGATAGATCAGTGCCAGGAGAGCTGACACTGCTGGGCTGTTTTCTGACTTCATTCTTAGAAATGCCTTTCTGCAGGGGAAGCTGCTTTTTTTTTTTTTTTCTTTTTTTAAACCCCTTTTTATATGGACAAAATGTGTGTGGGGAGTTTTTGTTAAGTGATACTCTAGTAAAAATAAATTTCTCCGGTATATTCCAGGGTAGATTTAAGCGGAGCTCAAAACTCTACTCCAGATTGTTAGGTGAATAATCCACATAAACCTCTGATTTTGAAAGGGTGTTTTTGGGGGGAGAGCCCAAGCTGAGCCCTCCAGGCTGCCAGGACCGTACAAAGTGTAAGCATGAGCTTGAGAAATCAAAGCAACCTCCACCCATTCAGAGGAGAGGGAGGAGGAGGCAAGAAAAGTGTCACTTAGGTCTTGAACTCATTTTCATTTCTGAACTCTCTTTTTAGGCAGAAATGACTCCCCACACACTCGTCAGAATCAGGATTTCACCTCTTTTCTGCCCCAGTCACTACCAGAGCCCCCCCACACCACCATACCAGCAGCCGTGGTCTCTTGGACCAACTTCGTCTGTAACAGTTGGGGACTTTCCTGATGCTAAAGTGAGATTTTGGGAAAACTCTTCAACCTTGACAGGACCCCTGTATCAGACTAATTAAGGACTGCAGTCCCTGGGAGCACAGGCTGGTCCCAGGACCCAGGGGATGGATTGGCAGGGAGGGGACCGCTAGGGTTCACCTCACCTCAGGGATCCCGTAAGGTGCCAGGAGCACCCGCAGGGAGGAGAGCACACCGACGGGTTTCTGTGTTTCCTTACATTTGAGATGCTGTAAGTTTATACCACGGGAACAGAAATCAAAAGAACTGACCTTCCTAAAGAAGGTTTTTAACTTCTCTGGTTTGACACTTGGGTTTCAGAGTCACTGGAATTATTTAAAACTCAAATGGCGGGAATCATCAGTGCTTTTGATCACAATGTATTCAAATGACACTGTCTTTAATTCACACTGTGTGGCAGACGTACTTTTTGCCAGTGTGCAGAAGGCAAAGAGTATATAAATACATATACACACAGACACACAGACGTTTTCATGTCCATGCGTCAGTGTGAAGTAATCCTGCAGAGCACCTTAATTTCCCTGCAGTTTGGGAATGGATGCTGTGTAGGGGAAACAGAAGGGATTTTGGGTGCATCTAGCCCTTGCAGACAATCCCATGGGGCACCATCACGAGACACCACCCCACCAGCCCACAGCCCAGCTCTGCCCAAGGGTAGGGACAGCTCAGAGCTGCAGGTACAGCACCCACCCAGCGGTGGAAGATCTCCTCCCGTCCCTCCCGACTGCCTGGGGACAGGCCCCATCTGCCGAGCAATAATTAGCCTCTGTCCCGTTACCCTGAGAGTGAAGCACTCACATCCAGCCCCGCTTCATCTGTGGCCAGAAACCGGCTGGTTAATTGGTATTTTCCATCAGTTTTACATGAGAAGCTTTTCAATAATTTTGTGAAATGTTTCAGCTGAACCAGGAGAGAGAATGTATAATATATTTTGTTACTTGATAGAATTAGTTGTTCTTAGCTTGCTGTGGCAGTATAAACTGTGAATGCAATATTTTCTGGAGTGTCCTTTTTCCATGAGATTAGTAAATTTAATTTGAAATTCTGTATTCACAAGTAGTGCACTGGCTGAAGGCAAGCTGGAGAACAGATGACAAAGGTTATTACATTTTTTAAATTATATTTTAAACATGTTTAATAACTGTGGAGAAAAGACTTTTATGAAAATGGAAATTGGCAGATTAAAGAATGAGTTACACAAAGTTATTTTAAAAACACATGAAGTTACTTTTCCTATCAACCCTTAAAGGGCCAAGGCCTTGTTCTCAAGACCGAAATTTGGGCCAGGATTTACCGGAATCCACAGTCATACTCTATAGATCGATTGTAAATGCAGATACAACCCACACAGTGGGTATTGATGGTCAGCAGTTTTCAGACACAGTTTTAAGATTTCTTTTCCTTGTCGTCAACATTAAAATTTAAGTTGGGTTCAAACCATGGGTGGTGTTGTTCTGACTCATGCTCAAACCGAGAGTTAAGCTTCTCAAAGCTAAGGTCTACCTTGGTCAGCAGTGTAAACCAGGAGCAAAAGCCACCTCCACACTGGCAGAGGGCATTTGCTCCACCGGGAACCGAGTATTCCTCTGAAATCATAGACCAACCCAATCCAAGGCTTCATCCCTTCTTGTTAAGCATTTCCTTCCCCCTGACTACTGGCAGTTATCCCCATTGAGGATCATGGCTGTGATCAATGTCAGTCACTACCAACCAGTTCCACCATAAGCTTTTCCCAAAATCATGTTCTTTCCTGTGACAAAATTATTTTACCCCCTTCCCGGTCTCAGCACACCCAATTATTGAGAGCTTGGCAGTAAAACAGAAAAAAAACCAACAAAAGAACAAAACCAAGGCGGCTGCCTGCAGGCAGAGCCAGCCCAGAGGATTTCAGCCCGGGAGGGCAATGTTCTCGCAGGCCAGCAGAGAACGAAGCCACTCTCGCCTGATGCTGACCTCACGGCGCTGCTGATACCGGGCTGCACTGCATCCCCCTGGGGACCAGCGGTGGTCTCCATGCTCCAGCCCAGCAGACTGTCATGCAGAGGGTCACAGCAGCAGTACTTGCAGCCCGTTTTTTGCTTTACCAGCAGCTCAGAACTGTGCCTGTCTGTTTGCCCCGACAGTGGTTGTTCCCCGGTTCCCGCGGCTGGTTTGCTTTTTGCATGAGCCAGGTGAGGAAAGGCATTGTGGAGACAGAGAAGTATTATCTTTTGCTAGAGTATACTTGGACTGCCTTCAAAAACTGAAGTCAAAATAATCCCACAACCTCACATTCAAATTCGCATTTATTCATCCTGGTTTTTAATATGGATACTTCTATCTGCTGCGTGATAAAAAGCCTCCTTACACATATCGCATTTCACAGCACCCTAAAATCTCTGTGCATCCAGAACAGAAGTTCTGACTTGCTTTAATCCTTCAAAATAAAACAGAATTTAGAAATAGCCTTCACTGCTTAGCCAGGTTTCCTGCGAAGGAGAGCAGGACGCTTTTGTAAGACCTCCTGAGAGAACTGCCACGACGCGGCAGAGAGGCCTGTTGGATTGCTGACCTCCTCTCGAGTGTGCGATGGAGGATGTATTTCATATTGCACATTAGCTCTAGGCTGTCTGCTGACAAAGAGGGTGTTGGGTTTTTTTAGTGAAGTTTCCAGTACTTCTTAGCTCTGACAAGTTACTTCCATCAGTCCTTCTGCTTCCAGACTCCTTCAAACCCTGAAAATACAGATATTTGACAAACTCTTTCAGAAGATGCTGAAGTCTGGAAACCCCTGATGTTTCTGAGTGAACATTTGGCTTCCATTTCACCTCCACATGCATCCTGGAGGCGGCTGGTTATTAAGGACTGGGGATGGTGGGCCTGTAGCGCTCAGCAGACCGAGCAGGTAGTCACCTCTCTCTGTTGTTAACTTCATGGAGGTCAAGCACACACAACCCCCTGATATACTCCTGGATACCTGGGCTGGCTTGTCTTGATCACCCCCTGCCTGCTTCATCTTCTATTAATCAGCAGGAGGAGAGGGTGGTCACAATCTGACCACGCTTGTTCTGTGCAGTGTTCCTCAAGCCATAAATTATTGCTGAGCAAATACTCAAGGCATCCAAGTCTCAAAATGTAGATTCAGACCTAGTATGTCTATTAATGGAGCAGTTTGTTCAGTGCAGGGCTCATCTACACAGTTCCTCACGGCAATATTTCACCAGGTATCAGCTTTTCATTTCCTCCAGAAAGCACTCCTGGCCAGTATAATCCAGCCCCAGGAAGCACAAGAAGTGTGCAATTAAATTCTCGTTCGTGGCCTTGCTCCAGCTTTTCTCTCTAATTTATTACCACCCCGGAGTCCCGCGCAGACTTCGCTCTCCGGACGCCCACCTTCTGTTTGTCCCTCCGGTTTTCAGGGGGGCAGCAGCTGCCCAAAGCCTCTCCTATTGCTCTGCCATCTGCTCAGAAAGATTTCGTCTGCAAACATGGGAATACCGCTCCACACTTTGGTCTCAAGTTGCAGCAACACAATCAGGTTCTTTCTTCTGAAGCCTAATAAATGGATTTTCTTTCAGGTCTGCTAAAGATGCGGGATTAGCCAGCCCTCATGGAGGAGAGTGAAGCTGTTCGACCCCACTACAGAAGGCTGCCCCGTCCAGAGTCCCCTCACCACCACCTGACATCTCCTGGCAATGGAAACAGGACGAGACCTGGTACGATGTCTCAGAATGAGATGAGCGAGAGCGTGATTAAACATTTCCCTGGGGGAAACACAGAAACCGAGTGGGGTTTTGCTCATATATTACTGAGCATGGACATCACCCACTTAGGGAAGAGTAATCCCAGTCTCATTTGAGAGCAACCTCCAAAAGAGGGTTCCTAAAGGGCTCTCAGACCAAGAAACCACAAGACCACTGCAATGGGTTTTAACACCTTTGACTATAATGTCATAAGTCATTATGCCATAGGTGTCATTATGTCATTATGTCATCAATCCTTAAACCTGATAAGCACAGGACAACCTGGGGCTTGGCAGGAAGGATTTATATGATTGACCTCAGCCATATCCGAAATAAACATGTGACATTTTAGTCTAATTGCACTTGGCATAGTATATCAATAACAAGTCTCAGTTTTAAGCTTTTCCAAACGAGTCAAAAGATGCCAACGTCAGGGCCTGGCTGTGGTTTCCTTCATTCCTATCATTTCACAGCTGTAGGAGCATTAAGTTGCTTTTGGGTTTGCCTGTCTTGAGCAAGCACAGCAGAAGGAGCTCCATGACTGGACACCTCCACCTGCTCATCCCATCAGCTCTGGCTCAGGGGGTTTCACACCCCCCCAGGTTGCCTCAAACCCTGACTATGCACCGAAGTCATGCGAGCTGCAAAGCTGGAAGTGCAAACCATGGCTAGCAGAATGCTCTTGGCACTTCAGCACATTAACAACCAGGATTTCAACTCCTGCCCAAGCCTCAACAACCCTGGTTTTAATAACCTAAAGCCCACCCGACTCTGTCAGCATCATGTTAACCTCCTCAATCAGTCCTACATCATCCCATTTTGCTGGCCCTACCCCGTTATTCCTGTAAGGCTCGGCACCCAGTACACTCTCCTCCCAGCATTACACTTGTGAGCGCTCAGTGCATGCCCTGAAATACTAAAGGAGAATGCCAGGATGATTTCAGGGATCTAGAAAGCCCCAAAAGTAATGAGATGGCCTCCTCAGAGAAGCTTTCTCAGCCCCAAGGGTCACAGAGCTCCATCTTGGCTCTTGCAGAGAAGCCTTAAAGAGTGAGTCAGCTTTTCCTGGTAATTACTGAGACATTTGTGTTCCTGTAAGCAAAGCTGGTCTTTGCAGAAATACACATGCTTTAATGCTGAAATACATTTGGAAACTATTATTATTGTTCCACCAAACAAAGATCCCTTGAGAAGCAAAACAACATTTTCTGTTTACACATCTATACAAGCTGCTGTTAGAGAGGGCAAGGCTCTCTCCATACAGGGGAAAATCGGTCAGCACTCTTACTAGCCCAAACTGTACATCATTAGGGATTAATTTGTGCTATAAGGGACAAAAGCAGCACTTGGCCCTTCAAGTTGGAGCTAGAGCCATCTTCATTCTTGATACGAGACTCCTTCAGCAGCCCCATTGACCCTCTCCAGACCTTTGTGCTCTTAGTTTGCCTTACAGCGGACGAGTAACTGGAACGTCGCAGCTGAATCGTAGAATCATAGGGTCCCAGGCTGGAAGGGACCTCAAGATCATCTGGTCCAGCCTTTCTCAGCTAAAGCACAGTCTGGAAAAGATGGCCCAGCAACCTGTCCAGCTGGATCTTAAAAGTGTCCAATGATGGGAATCCCTCCCTTCCCTGGGGAGATTATTCCAACAGCTGGTTCACACATTGGGAAGGTTTTTCTCTTGTGTTCAATGGGAATCTCCCCAGGAGTAACTTGCACCCATTAATGGTCATTCATGACAACCAGTTCTCCCTGCAGGGACCTGCTCCTCCTCCTTCCCATGCCATACTGAGAGCATCTCCAGCTCTGCCAGCACAGAGCTTTCTGGAAGCTGAAGCTCTAGCAGAGAGGTCTCCTGGCACCACAGAGGTGGTGGGCGCCAGGGTCAGCTCACAACAGATCTGCAGCAGGAGAGCAGGGAGAAATACAGCCAGAACCTTATGGGGTGGATTTCAAACACGCTCACGCTGCCTCAAGCACTCTTTTAAGGCTGAATAAGGAATGGCTTTAAGTCAAGCTTGACCTAAGGCCAGGCACCTGCCTGGTTTTAGATTGAAAACGAAGAAGAGGTCTCCAGAGAAACAGAGAGAGCATAGCCAGAAAAGTCCTGGTGAGGAGCTGGTGAATTCCAGTTTAATTCTGCTCTCAGAAAAGCAGTATTTAAACATGGAGCTGCATTACTTATTTTTGAGATGTTTTGAGATGTAAGGATTTGCATTGCTGTGCACCTGGAAGAGATGGTGCCACTTTCAAGGGACACTTCTCTGACAGATCCCAGTTATTGCCATCTCGTTCACATTCTTCTCCAGCTACGCTGCTTCTAAAGGTGCAGATATGATATTATTTCACAGAAATTCATTGGGTAACTGAATAGTATCAGAGCATTGTAAATAAAAGTATGTATTTGACTTTCAAAGCAAGTTTCAGATGCAGTGTATTCCTATGTAGCCTATCTCTCTTTTTCATATTTATGTCTTTTCCTTTGCATTTTCTGTTTGAATTATTATTGTATCTGAGACATGATTTACATTTAGCATGGCTCAGAACAACAAAATGTGACATTACGTTACACAAGGCTAATCTTTCCTTATACAAATCTAATTCCAAGGAGCAGTGTGTGTGCACTGATCTAATGCCATCGAGGAAGGCAGATTGTTATATTTAAACAAGTCCCAGATAGGAATTTGTTAGAGGTGACAATGCCTAAGCTGTTACACACATACTTGAAACACGTTCCTAATGACAGCATTATGATCATGAAATGATGGTTAAAGAGAAGATGACATTCTGTTGACTGTGCTTTATGTGCTGTGGAATAGCAGGGCTTTAACGATAGGAAAGAAACATGAAGAATTTCACTTACTTATCGGTCTCTTGTGCTACCACATGCTGAAAAAAACAGATCCATAAAAAGATTATAACTAAATCCACCCTCAAATATAACCCAAAACACAGGGTTTGAAATAAGTAAGGGAAATCCTATTGATTTGGGGATAGCACATAAATAAAGCTAAACTGGGGAAAGGCAGAAACCCTACAGGGGGGTAATGGGATCATACCGAAAGGCACTTCTGAGAAGGATGCTGGGAGTGAATGAGGGAGATGGGGAGGTGGCTCCATCAGAAGGTTGCTAGCACAGTGGTTTCTTGTACCAGGAGAGCAGTGAGACTCGTCACTCCCCTCTGGACCTGTGCAAGTCACCCCAAGGATGCTGTGGTTCATCTGGGAGCAGGATCTAGCTTCTGGTGCTCCTGCAGCCCAGCCGCTCTGGGACTGGCACGGTCCCTGCAGACGGGCACGGCAGGGTCCTGCTTCTACTGGGGGGGGTGGCAGTGATGGTCTCACTGCCTGTCCTGGCTGCCCACACAAATGTGGTGGGAGAGAAGCTGCTGGACCACTCACTCCACACCGCTCAGCATCACTGTTTGTTCCAACCAGCTCTTCTGAAAATCGGTAACTATCCTGAATTAGAGAACTTGGCAACAGTTGAAACTAGAACGTAAATTTCGGTGTATAAAACCTGAGTGATTTCTGTTGGGGTCCAAATGTTGACACTTTAGCCTGACTTTAAACACACTGTGATAGAAACAGACAGTTTTCTTTCCCTAGAGGAGCCCTGAGCTGCAGGGGTAAATAAGCTGAAGCAAAGGATGGATGTGTGTTTTTACAAACGACTTGCTTTGAAATTAGCCGCCTGGACCAGACTGCTCCAGTTGCACCATGCACATGCCTGGCAGAGCGAGGAGGGGACACCCGGCACCTTCACCCCGAGCCCAGAAATCTCTGTCTCGGGGAAATCTCGCCCGGGATCTGGCATCAGTGCGACTTTCCCATCGTATATTCTGAAATTGCAGTGTCGGGATGACAAAGCACTGACGATCTCAAAGTCAGGCAGTGGCGAGCCTACCCTTCAGCATTAAAATGGATGAAATGGAAGTCAATTTTTCAGCTTCCAGAGTCTGTGGTAGGGGGAAAACATCTCCACCCTACTTGACTCCTTATCTCCTTTTTCATTCCCAGCATGGCTTGAGGATTTAACATGTTTCCTGCTATCGCTGAGTGCTCTGCAGGAGCGCAGGGGGTGTTGCAGTGCAGGACGTGCCATGGGAGGGAGCATCCTCCAGGACCTGCCCCTGTGCTACTCTGCCTGTCACCACTCTCGCCATGATGAGGAAAGGAGGCAGATACTTATTAGTTCAAAGCACATCTCCTTAAATGGCATCACCAAATGGTTAGGGTTGGAAGAGACCTTAAAGCCCCCCCAGTGCCACCTCCTGCCACCCCCTGGGCAGGGACACCTCCCACCACACCAGGTGGCTCCAAGCCCCCTCCAACCTGGCCTTGAACCCCTCCATGGATGGGGCAGCCACAGCTTCTCTGGGCAACCTGGGCCAGGCTCTCACCACCTTCACACCAAAGAAGTTCTTCCCCACATCTCAGCTCCATCTCCCCTCTGTCAGTGTCAAAACCTTCCCCCTCCTCCTAGGGCTCCCCTCCCTCATCCAGAGTCCCTCCCTGGTTTCCTATAGCCCCTGGAGGGACTGGAAGGGGCTGGAAGGTCTCCCTGGAGCCTTCTCTTCTCCAGGCTGAGCCCCAGAACTCTCTCAGCCTGTCCTCCCAGCAGAGGGGCTCCAGCCCTGGTCGGTGTGTGCTGTATGTATCGATACAGAGAACGTGGGATAAATCACAGCTGGATGGGAGACCCGTGCATGCTCTCAGCTGCCCTCGGATCCGCTCCTGGGTGATCGTTGCATGTGTCACAACAGAAGCTGCACTGCTGGTGTGGCACGAGTGCACAATGGCCGTGCACAGCAGCTTGGTGTTTCCCACCAGGAGACTGTTCCTTCACTCTCTCTCTCTCCTCTGTTACTGGAGCCGTCCCTTTGGTTTTCTTCCATTCCCAGACTTTTGCTCATTTTGGTTAATGATATCATGCTATGATAGTATCAAGCTGGAAATGTTTCAGTATCAGCCAATCGCTTTTCAAGGGCTTACTTTTACTGAAAATTAGCTCATTTGCTTTGTGGAGCAGCCCGGGAAATGCACATGTGAGAGCAGAAGGAAGAAGGTCTGCCAAGGTTGTCATTAACCCCTTGCATTCCTGTGTGTGCAGTCTTGAAGGGGCAGCTCCCCCAGAGCGGGGCTCACAAACCAGAGACAATCCCAGCAGGTTCTTTGGGAGGGGAATGGGAGTCGTGACAGACACCACCATCCACGGGTCAGCCTCAGCTGTGATTCCTTCCAGAGGCACCACCAGGATGTTATTTGTGTTCCACGGGTACTTTTAATTCACTTGTATTTTCTAAGTTTCTGTAATTGCTGCTGGATTTCAAATGAACATTTATAAATAAGCAGCAAAAGCCTAAAATGTTTCCCACTGCAGAGTTACTCATTTTTTTGTTGAAGATATTTTTTGCTTGTGCAGTTAATAAAATTTTGTGGCAAATTGATACATTTTAGCAAAACCAAATTTTTCAGATAATACATTTTTGTTCATGTCAAAAGCCCTTTGTTCATTGAAAAAGCACTTAATGGAAATATTTTAATCAGAGCTTTAAAATATCAGTTGTCTTCAGTGAAAGGTCAGGTCTCCAGAGCAGAACAGGGAGCAAATAGCTCAGGAGGGTTAATTAGCAACAAAAGACTAAACAAAAGCTGGGAGTTTGAAAGAGAGTCTCTGAAGGAGAAAAGGCACTTAAGATACATTAATGGGTTTTGAAAAACAGGATGGACTTTTTCCATAATAAAATCCCTGATGCTCTGAGATGAAGTTCCAGCTCACGCTACACTGCACATTATTTAATGTAAATATGGGTTTGTGCTTATTAGGGTACTTATTTTGTTATGTATTTTAACAGGCTCCTTGGAGAGCCACCTGAGCCCTCCCAGGATGGTGGGACGCAGTGCTGGGTGTGAGGAGCGGTGAGACACAGCCCCACCAAGGAGCACCGCAGCAGTCCTGGGGCATCCTGGCTCCGGGGGTGCCATAGGAGGAGGTGGTCCTGGGAAGCTGCCATGGGAACCTCCTCCCGGGAATGGGCATCAGCCCGTGTGGGAGAGTGGTGGCCGGGAAGGGACTCTGTCATCCGGGAACATAGGGCTGGGCCCCACAACTCCCACTTCATCAGCCCCCTCAAAAATGTTCTTGCAGAGGTCTTGTATGGAAATAACTGAAGAGGAGAACTTCTTTAGATCCTTGCCCTCTGTCAAAATCACAAGAGTGCTGAATCTATCCCATTTTTTGCCTGTGAAGCTTTTCACATATCCCAAGCCCCTGTGAAGAGTACTCTCACCTGCCGTGTCTGCAGTCTCGGGCGCGGAAGCCGCCAGCAGCATCCGAGCCGCCTGCAGCGGGACCGGGATGTAATATCAGACTTTCGAGTAAGAACAAACCTGCCATGGATATGTCCTACATCCCTGGTCCTTTCATACTGCACATCCAATTAACCTTTATTTACTGAGGAGAGATGACACCCTAATTTGATTGGCAACACCGGCCCTGGCGCCAGTGCCTGGAGTTCAGAAACTCTGCTGGAAAATCATGCTTTATTAATACCTCATTAAGCACTTTAAATGGATTCCAATGGGGTATGTCCAAGGAAGGAGACAGTTCAGCGTTTGTTCGTTACTGACAGAATACAGGATTGGAATTTATAGTGCAAGTCTTAGAGTCAAAAAGCCTAATGTGCCGGCAATTGAATTATGGGATGGCTCTGTAGCCTGCTCCTCAGCTGCGCCTTCCGCAAGGAGGATGCTAACGACACCCCTCCTCTGCTCTCCCGGGGCAGCAGAGCACTGTGGTGCAGCCACACCGTCCCGACAGGGCACAGACCCAGCAGTGGGGGGGGCATTTGTCATGTTTGTGCCTGAGGAGTGCTCAGTCCACACCAGCGTTAGCCCGACAGCATCCCTTGGAGCAAAAACGTACTCTTAGCATCATTTTCCCTCTAATGAGCGTTCAGGCTTTTCCAGCCCGAATCAGCGTCTCCAGCTTGCAGTGAATTGTGTCTATATATCTATATCCATACATAATTTAAGCAGTGGGATGGGTGTACTCCACATGATGCAGTTTACGCTTGCAGCATCTCAATGCCTGGAAGATGCGGAACGGCTTCCTGGCCAGAGGTGCTCCACATCTTCATTCTTTTGCTTATGAACTCTGCAGAGGCTTCTCTTCCCTCAGTGCTTCTGCTCTTTATTCTCCACCCAGAAAGCATACAGGGCAAACGAAATGAGATTATTCTGCTTTAACCTAGAGATCCCTCTATGAACTCTCTGTTTGTGGAACAGGGAATCACAAGAAACTGGTGTGTAAAACCGGCGAGCACAGCTGCGGCGGACACGCCACTGAGGAATAAATGCATCCAGTGCTCTGCTCTCCGCAAGGCTGTGGGATCTCTCCCGAGAGCACTTTTCATGGGGATTAACGTGAGTATCGGTGGAAGGCGGCTGAAGTGTTCCATGGCACCGAATGAGGAGGATGCTGAGAGGTCACTCAGCCCCACTCCAGCAGCACAAGGGCTGCAGTGCAACACGAAGGCAGAGCCCATCCTTGCTGAGATTACTGCTCCCAAAGCAGGAATTACAAGTACAAGGAGCTCAGGCATTAAAGAGGTAGAAATGACAAAGGTGTTGTACTAGAGGAGTGGAAGAAACCCAAAGGGAAGACATGACAGACACAAAGAGAGAGAAGAAAAGGATGAAATGGAGAGAAAAGCCAGTTTGACCAAACAAATGAAAATGTAATCATGGAATAATGGAAACTGAGCAGCAGGTTGGAATGTGGGGACAATTGACTGACCACCAGGGAGCAGAAAACTCATGTGACATATAATTCCACCTTTTTAAAAATTAAATATATCTTCCACAGCTTCTAAATCGACCTGTCCACCCTCCTGACTCCACCTGAATCTCGGGGTGCTGGCAGGTGTGCTGGGGTGCTCAGCATCTGATCCTGAGCCTCACTGAGGTCCCGCTCCAGGCACTGAACACTGGCCAGAGCAAGTCTTACAAGGAGACCTTTTCTTATGATTTATGGAAGAAACATTAATCTTGAGCTGGGCACAGCTTTGCACTGGTTAATACATTCACCTGTGAGGTTTAACTGGAGTCTCATCAAGGGCACAGAATTAGTAGGGATACCCCAAGTTGCCTGATGAATTAACTGTTTTTCCAATTTTTCCCACCCAGGCGCCGTCGGACGCTGCAGACACCGCACTGCCCATCCTCCTGGACAGGCTTTGCATCTGGGGAACCTAATCCTTCTCCTGCTGTTTGCAGAATAAAAGCAGAGCCTCAGTGAGCAGAATTATCTTAATGGGTTCATTGTCCACAAGCAGTTTGTAGAAAATCAAAAGTTCCTTTCTTCCCTCCCTTGCATCGAGGAGTTCACCGGATTAGCGGGAGAAGGAGCAAAGCAGGCTTGGAGGAGAGAATGAGGAGGAGGAGTGGGAAATGAGCAGTAGGAAACCCATCAGATAGCCAAGGAAGAAAGCCAAGGCGGGAGATAAAGAGGAAAGCACCTATTTAGGTGTGTACAATTACTGCCTGGCTTCGGCACTGGTGCCTGGTCTATTTATCTGCAGAAGCAATTCACGGGAACATTGTTATTGCAACTCCCTTCATAAAACAGAAAATAATTGGAGGAGATAATGTTTTTACTTTGAGGTACCGGAGGGCTGGGCACTGCAGTGTTTGGCAAATGCCCTGAGCCAGGCAGTTGCCTGCAAAGGGCTGCATGGGGCAGGGAAAAGCCCCAGCAGCAGCCCGTGCTCACAGGAGAGAAAAACTGGTATCTCAATGGGTCAGTGTCCCTCAACATCTGCTGGGAGAGCGGGAGGTTATGGGGTAATGTCTGGAGGGAGCTGTGTGTGCAGCCCAAATATTGCTGGAGGGATGTGTGGATTAAGGCAAATAATAGGAAAATAAGTGACAAACTGCAGTGGGAACAAGGGGAGGAAAGGCAGATTCGAAATGGGCAAGGGGATGGGTGGAACCTGTGGCAGTGCAGCTGCTTCAATTCGGTGAGACTTTAATGACCCACGTGCTTGCCAGTCTGGTGCTGGAGACCTGGGGAGCAGCGTGTGAACAGGGGTCCCAGAGCAATTGGGAACGAGAAGCTGGCACTGCAAGAGAATAGAGTGCGATAACGGCGTCCTGGATCACACCAGCATCCCCACTCCAGCATCCCATCCACACCAGCATCCGCACTCACACCAGCATCCCTGTCCACATCAATAACCCTGCTCACACCAGCATCCCTGCTCACACCACCATCCCACCCACACCAGCATCCCCCTCACATCATCATCCCCATCCTCTGTCCCAAAGCCACTATCCCTGGTTGGACCCTGGACCAGAGGTTCTTCCCTGTTCATGGCACTGGACAATAACTGGAACAGGGGGACTGATCCCCACCTCGCAGCTTCGGCAGATGGGCTCTGCCAGTGCCCCCAGTCTGGCTGATGTCCAGCTCGCTGCAGAGAGCCAGGGTCATCCCCTCCAGCTACATCTCGGCACCGACTTTGGGATTTTGCAGAACAGTCTCATTTCATCACAAATAGTATCACTCCACTGCCCTGTCATTACTGCCAGCGAAAATTGGATCCGGATGAGCTCAGGGTGACACTGAAGACCTGACTTGGCACAGTCAGATGCAGAGATAATGCACTGCCGCGGGTCCTTCAAAGGAGCAGCACTCCAAAGGAGATTTCTTTTCTCTGGCAAAAAATCGACACTGCTCCATTGAAATGCAGCTACGAGCTGGTGGCACGTCCTTCTGCATAATGTGTCCTCAAAATCAGCTGCAAGAGGACGGGGCTGAGCATGTGTTTTGCTTCTGAACAGTCGCACGGGTTCGGTCACGCATGTAGTGGCAATTACAATTCCCTGTTCCTCTGCCATAAGTCCCTCTCTTCCTTTTCTTCATTGATTACCAAGACTTGGGTAGGTCACCCAGGCCCCGTGTTTGCCCACAGCACTGGCCATACCTGCTGCTCTGCTTGCCCACGCTTCTCCTGGGGAAAGCGACACAGAGCTGCAGGCACAGACAATGCAGGCTCCACACACAGGATCTTCTCACTGGCGTCCAAAGGCCAACCGGTGAAGTGTGATGACTGTGAGAGTGGGATGATGTCAAGTCCCACACTCCCTCCCTCCGAAAGGCCGGCCACAGCCACCCCAGGGCAGCGGCGCCTGCAGCATCCCTCGGGCTGCAGCCCTGCGCAGGAGCCCGCCTGCAGGGTCGGAGATCTTTGGCTGTGTGAAGGTGCACACACCAGCCCGTGGGGTGTCCAGTAACACAACTCGAGCCGGTGGTCACTTATTTCAGTGGGCATTAGTTGGCCTTTTTTGTTTGTCATTTGTTTTTAATCCCCTCCAGTGATCTGCTGGCTTTCAGAGGGACTGGCTGTGCTCACGCTGCCGTGCAGGCTTTTCCCCAGGGCTGCAGGCCTCTGTGGTGTGCTGCAGCCCTGCAGCCAGGTTAGCTGGTCTGAGACATCACGGGACAAGAGCAGAGCCACGCTGCTCCTGTTCCCAGCCTGGTACCAGTGCTTAGCCCCATCCCCACCTCCCTGCAGGGGGGACACCCCTGCCCCGGTGGCGGTGGCACAGCAGGCTCATGCAGGCTGCCTCCAACATACAGTTCTTCCTACAGTGGGGCTTGTGCTGCTGCTTTCTTACTTGTGCTGTTTGAAAGGTGTCTACATGTCCCGAGACAGAGATCTCATGGCTCCTTCCATCCCTGCTCACCCGG
This sequence comes from Jacana jacana, assembly GCA_013400555.1. NCBI lineage: Eukaryota > Metazoa > Chordata > Aves > Charadriiformes > Jacanidae > Jacana > Jacana jacana. The sequence goes on from VZTM01037583.1 coordinate 249,895, forward strand.
GTGACACCTGGTGGTGTGAGGGGACACACGGATAGTGCCAGGGGGGGTTTAGGATGGATATTGGGAACAATTCCTTCATGGAAAGGGCTGTCAGACCTTGGCAGAGGTTTCCCATAGTGGAGCCCTGGTGGAGTCCCCATCCCGGGAGGGGTTTCAAAGCCGGGCAGACGTGGTGCTGAGGGACATGGGTCAGTGGGGGCTTGGGCAGTGCTAGGCTGATGGTTGGACTCCAGGATCTGAAGGGTTCTTTCCAACCATGGCAATTCTATGATTCTATGATTTCACTGCTCTCAAAATGAAGGCAGAAAACATCCCAATTACCTGGCTGCCCTTTCAATGGGGGGATCAGCTTGCTGTCACGAACGACTCTGGCATCTGTGGAGTCCCTGATGTGTAACACAGAAGCAGACGTGCAATTAAATGCTCCCAGCCTTACACAACGCGCTTATCAACATGACACACGCCTCTGCTTGGAAGAGGACGGCTTGGGTCAGCACATGGGCTCCAAAGGGGACACAGCCCTTTCATCTGCCTGCTCCTAACGAGTTTTTGTCTTCAGTCTCTCTCATTACAGCCCTGATGAGACTGAGAGTGCTGGGCTGAACACTGAGGAGCGCGCAGCAAATCTTGTGGATTAGGAGAATTATAACAATGAGACTTTTTTTTCTCCTCTGGTGCTGGAAGGTGTCCTATGTCTGTCTTTACCCATTAGTGAGTTAAGGTACCAAACTGGGCTCGCTTCCCCCAAGCCATGACCAAGAAGCTTCCCTTCTCTCTGCCTCTTCCCCCTTCAGGTTTGTGCTCACTCCCCAGCAAGCACAGATACTTACTGTAACAGTGGCAACTCAAATGGGCCAAACCCTGTCCTTTGTCTTCAGATTCCTCACCATTCATTAGCAGTCTGTGAAGATTTGTCTTTGGAGTCCTCTACTCTTCTTTTATTCTTCATAGTTAATGAGGCGCAAAGAACTGTGCAATAAAGGCTCATCAAAGCTGTCATTTATCTATGTTTAACTGTCTTTGTTACACATTAGTAATAAATGTCCTAAAATATTCTGTATATGGACACATTTCTCCTCATTATTGCATGTTGTTTTCCTCAGGAATTCATTCTCATACTCTTTTTTTCCCCACTCCTCCCCCCGCCGGTGTGTGACTGCGGGTGCTGCTGTGTGAGCGGTGCCACCTCCCTGAGATGGGACCCGCAGCTTCACCTGGAGCTTCCTTGAGAGCTGAGCACAGGCAGGGAGCTGGGTCTCCCTCTGCCCCAGCCTTCCTGCCAAGCTTACACCAAGGCACAAGGATGTCGACTTCTTTCCCACCAGCCTTTCCCAAGGAATGGATCCCAGCACTGGTGGGACGGTCTCAGCCAGGACCCAGCCAGGCTCTCTGTGAGCGTCCCTCCTCACCACAGCCCTGCTCATGTGCTCAGATATTGCAGAGATAAGGGTGGAAACAGCATCAGTGGGGATGCAGATAAGGAAAAAAAACAGATAACCAGTTTTTCTCTGGCTATCTCCTTTATCAAGGCAACGTCCAGCTTTCTGGCACAGAGGAAGGAAAAACAGCAGCTACAACATGGATGGATGGGACAGAAAATGCTGGTGAGACTTTTTGGCAGGACTGGAAGGGAGTAAGATGGTCAGCGAGGAAAGGTCTCCTGCCTTGGACCAGGAAAGAGGCCAGAGGAAGAGCTGTGGGGTTGGCTTCTCCCTTGGCACAAGAGAGCCAGTAAACCCCATGGCTACAGTGGGATGACCTGCTACCTCTGGATCTGTGCCGCCAGGGATGACTTGTGCCTGACACCAAGGAGAAGACCATGGTTTGGTCTGGTTGTCCTCCTGTCATGCCATCCCATGCCATGTCCCGGAGAGGGCATCTGTCCTTGCTGCAGGGGGGAGCAGCAGCCCTGGGGCTTGGGGTGAAATGAGAGCCTTCACTGCCCCAAGCAAAGGTTGTGAGTTAGCTTCACCCTGCCCCAAGTTCTCACCACTTCTGCATTAGTTGTAATTATATCAATTAGGTATACTTATTCGTTATTTAAAACCTCTATTCAGTGTATATTTTTAGGGCTGACAAATGAGGAATTGGGTTTTCATACAGGATTCCTACAGCTATTGCAATAGTGAGACAAAGGGGGCTGATTCTGCCCATGGCACCAGCACAAATCCTCACCAGATGGACCACGATGCTGCAGGAGCCAGTGCTGTGGCCAGTGCTGTGGCCATGACTGTGACCATGACTGTGTCCATGCTGGGTCTCTCCCAGTGGGAGAGGACTTTGTCCCCACAAGAGAAAGCGTGAGTGCCCGATGCCCTGCCGGCCAGACACCCAGAGATGGGAACACACACACCTTTGAGGAGTCTTTCTTGGAGTTCAGGAGAATAATAAAAATGCATAAGTAAGCAGGAAACATAAACAGAGCAAATAATTAGCTAATTACAACCTGCTTTAGCAGAACATTTTTAATTATTAAAATAATTAGCAAGATTAAATTCAAAGCAAAAACTCCATAAACTCAACCTGAACTTGTCCTTGAAGCTTTCGAGTGCCTCAGCCGAATGCATTTACCTGGTGATGCTTCCATTAGCACAGGGAAATTCAGAAAGACTGGGGTTTTTTGCTTTCTATTTTATTTCATTTGACATTTCTGGATATTTTTAGCATTTCTGTTTTAGACTGGGTATTTAAGAATACCTCTGTGGGTTTCTGAACTGAAAAATGGTTTTCATTCATTTTTTTTTCTGGTAACCTCTACTATTTGTCTCCTGCATTTTGCATGGAAATCCCTTCTGGCCAAGCACCCTGTTTGTCTCTAGTTTCCCAAATTCTAGGACACTATGTTTTTCCGTAGGGCTTTTAAAAAATATTTAATCATTGTGGGTCACTCATCTTGATCAGCATTACAATATCTGTTAGTGTTTCAAATCCCTCAGAGATTCCTGTTCTCCACTGCCGTGCTGGGGAGGTCTTGTTGACATTAAAATATAGGACACTGTAAAGGATCTAATCCTCTGATTTCCAGGCTCTTATTGCTTTTGCAGGACTCAGCTGCTGTATTAGGGTTTTGTGGCTGTATCAGGCAGAGGCAGGGGCTGGGGGAGGCAGAGAGGAGGGGGGCAGCTGGGCTCCTGCACATGGTGCCTGTGGCTGCGCGGGCACGACCAAGGTCAGCCACACAGGGCAGAAGTTCACCAGATTTAGCTGTTTGTCAGCACTGACTGCCTTGTTGCTAGAACTTTTTTTTCACCAGAGAATGAGACTTCAGATAAGCCCTGGAAGAGGCTGCCCAGGGCAGTGGTGGAGTTGCCGACATAAAACTCCCCGACAGCTCTCCTGCACTGGAGCTGGGCTCTCCCCTAGGACCGCACTGTGGGATCAGCTCCTTCCTAATTTCCTGCTCTCTCATTAAGCTTTAGAAGTTTTCCCTCTAAAGAAAGTTCACAGAATCATAGAATTGCTTGTGTTGGAAGGGATCTTTCAGATCATCCAGTCCACCATCCGTGCTCTCCAAAGTGTGCTGGCAGAAACAAATGTTCCTGAGAGAGCAGAAAGGTGTGTTGGAAATAATGAGAAGGGGTTGCTTCATAGAGTCAAAGAATGATAGAATTGTCTAGGTTGGAAGGGACCTTTAAGATCATCTAGCCATAACCATCTCATACCCATCTCGAGTCAGGAGGGTGGCTGGGCTTGCAGGTGATGCCAGGGACTGGGATGGGCATCCATCCACTCGCCCCCACCATCCCAGGACCCCCCAGCCCCGTTCTGCCCACACCTCCCTCTGCCCCCAGCACGCATCCTGCCGCTGCTGGGGACGCCGATAAACAAGCAACAATTTGTCAAAAACTCTGTTGCCGGGACAGGATACGGTGCCAAACAATAAATAAAAATGTGATCGTATCTCACCAATTGTGGTACCTTCATTTATCACCTCGTGCAGCAGAGGGCTGATAGCACCACCGTGTTTGGGATTCAACAATCAGTCACTTCTTTGTGTGCCCTAATGCATCTCAGATTAACTGATCAGATAGTTATCACTTGCATTTTTATGAATAAATATCATCCTCAAACATTGAGGCTTATTCTGGAGCGTTCCTTTTTGACTCAGAGGTAATTAAACGCAGAAGAAAAATTGAGAAGTACTTCAGGAAGCTGGCGGTCGGGCCGGCACAGGGCATGGTCCCCTTTTTCCTCTAACGAGTTTCAGACCTATTTGTTGATGAACTGCCTTTGTCATCCCATAACTTTGTGGTTTCCTGAGTTTTCAGAGTTCAGTAGAAATGGTTATAAAATTGAATGGAGAAATGAGGATGATCCTAAGAGACTCATCTCTCCGATGTTGGCATGAACCCATGGCACTGAAGCCCATATTTGGGATTATTCTGCTGGTGAGAACCTGCTGCCTGTCCTATTGCTGGTGTGTAAGAAACCTTAGAGCAATTATTTTCTTCAAATCAATCCTATCAAGATGCTACTGCTAAAATTAACCTTTAGAGTAACCATATATGACCACTGTCAGATTTACATGCTGCTATTTTGAAATCAAAATGGCAAATCCATAGTAGGCGGAGAAGTCACCTAAGCCCTCCTGGCTTTGGGTGTGCTGTGTTGGAAATCAGCTAATAAGAATAATTCCACAACTTCTGCTTCTTGGTCATATATTTGGCCAGCATGGACTGACATGGGCAGAGGAATATGTGAAGTACATGTCTGACAGGAGAACGTGTAAGCATTCGGAAAGCAAGAAAGAAAAGTAAATGGTGAGTCCTGTGGCACCATCAGCCCTGCTCCTCCCCACCCCTCTTGTCCATGAGCCTCCCCGTAGGTTGCATTAGAATGAATGAGGGTTGAGTTAATGCTGTGCCAAAGGATATACATTTGCAGCTCCAACAAAGGTTCCCCTGGTGCTCACACGGCAGGTGAAGGCAAGGCTGGCTGTGCCATCCCCAGCAGACACGGGAAAGCCCTGGTGACCTGCAGTGGGAACAGTGGCCTGGCCGGTGCCTGTCCCCTCCCACCTCCTCCCGCCCCACCGTGCCAACTCCTGGTGCCGGGTCTGGTTAATTGGGTACATAATGAGCCTGATCTTGTTCTTAGTGGAGTCAATAGTAGGTCTGGGACCAACATGTCATGCTTCTTTTCCCATTTTAATTTACATTGATACTTTGCTTCATTTAAAGGCGGCTCCTTACTTCAAATGACTCTTGATCAAAGGGTGAGTCATCTGGGCTGGTTTAGCTGCATACATAAACAGGCACATATTTCTTCATTATCAGCTTTGGGAAGCTCCTTGCATAAAGATCTCTTTGTCAGTTAACTGAACGGAGCTTTGCTCATCACTTCCCACAGAATTTCATCTCGGCCAGACAGGGACCCGTAGCTGCCGATTGTAGGAAAAGAAGCCACAATATTAAAAAGTGTCACCACTGTAAATTTGGCAAAGATGAATAAGAAGTTGCAATATTAAAAAGTGTCACTGCTGTAAATACAGCAAAGATGAATAATTGAAACGATTTATAGTGCCACTGCAGGAACTCTACCTTGCACGCGCGTATGCAGCTAATGGTCACGCTAGGCAGAAAGAGCTCGTCAGTGCTTGCCTTATCTGGGGTGTCTGTGAAGGTGGGAGAGAAAATATGAGATGATAAATGTGTTCATAATGCCGTTTCCGTCTTATCAGTTTAAAGAACCTTGAGATGGAAAGTTCCTGATTAGGAGTCCCGATTCCCTGCAAGGTGATGGCTCTTCATTAGGGGCCGGTGGAAGCTGAACGTGCCTCAGAATCACAAGCTTCTGTTCCAGCTCTCGTTGCACGTCCATGGAGGGTTATTTTACTTCCTCTTGCACCAACACCCATCTCGTGTCCTGAAGGGAGAATGCAGATACTCTGAAAAAAATCAGCATAATGTCATTTGAAGTCGGTGACTAAATCACTTTAGCACCTGCACGGACGTGCCAATGTGTGTGTGCAAAGCAAAGACAGAGGCAGAATAAAGGCAGGGAAAAAGCAAAGCCTGAGAAAATTAGGTGATACTTTGGATTTCAAATGATACTTCTGGAAGAGTTTGTATTGTCCCTGGGAAGTTGAGAGTAAGTCTCCATCTCTGGTGCCTTCATCTGGGAAAGACAGCATAGCTGCCTAGTATGGAAAAAAGGTAGAAAATGGAGGGGAAAAACCCAAAGGAAAAACAGAAAAGGAAAGAAAAGCTTAGGATTTTAGAGCTATGCTTAAAAGATGCCAATTATCTGTCACGTTTTTCTCAGCTCTGTGTGAAAAGCTTCACGAGCACCGTCCAGTGCATCATCCCGTGTGAAGCCCAGGCAGGGTGCTGCCGTGCTGACCTGCAGTCTGCACCTACCCCATCCCCACAGATGGATGTGTTTCCTGAACCAGAAGGACACGTCTGCCCACTGGTGCAAGCTGAAAGAGAGCCACCAGACTGGCTGAAAACATAACAAAAATAAGACCTGGAGAGGTTAAATGAGGAGCAGAGACCTGAAGGCACCAACCCCATTGAGCAGACCCCGCTGAGCGATGAGTAAACTGAGCCCTGGGTTCAACTGCTGCCGAGATGTCTGTTCCTGTCCTGTGTCCTCCCCCCTCCCTCCTGTCCCCCCTAGGGTGCAATAGGATGACTCATGGCTGTGATATCTACTTCCTCTGAGGATGAGGAACACACAGTGCTTTGGGGCAACCAGCCCGGCTCAGTGGGCGTCCCTCCCCGCAGGGCACGGGATCCCCGCCAGCCTGGGCTCCCTGCAGTCCTCATACATCTTCCAAAGCAAGAAAAGGATGAGTCAGGAATCGTCTCAGAACAGTTTATTACCCAAGAAATTAAATCTGTTGACTCACACTACTAAACCCTCAATTTAACAGACACGACTTGATTTCCATATTACCAGATAAGTTGTGCCACATCCTAAATCATTGGATAATAGTGTGACTGGAGTGTATGGATGCTCCTCCGAGTTCTTTCAGGGCTTTTAGCACAAAAATAAGCAAGCAAGCAAGCAATCAAACAGAACCCAACAAATCCCATTGTGGGACAGCAGCGGGGGCAGGACGTCAGGAGAAAAGAAAGATCTCTGGTCTGCAGCTGAAGAGGCGGTGAGCTGACTCTAGATGAGTCTTCTACTTCAAAGCATAAATTCTGGATGCACACTCCTATTTCTCACTGTGCTGCATAAAATGAACCTTACCCCTGTGCAGGTAGCCAGCTTTTCAAAAATAAACTTCTACCTGTCAGAAAAGCAAGGGCCATGACGGTGCCTGAGGAGACGTGTTATGGTCTTCCCCGGCACAAGCTGTTTTCTAAAGAGAGGTGTCTGAATGCGGTTTGTAAGACGCCTGAGCCTGCGAGTTGTAAGCTTTTGACTGGCATCTGGTGGGGATGGGGGAGCATTAGCTGGAAATTAAAGTTCATTACCCAAGTGCAGCCCCACTGCTCCCCACTTGCTCAGCTGGAGGGGGCAGCTACTGCTGGACTTTTCTCTCTATACATGACCCACTTGGAAGAGTCTTCCTGGAAAACCCTTTTCCAACCCCAACCAGAGGGAGTATGGAGTGGGATTATGTCCTTTTCCTCCATCCACTTATCACCAAGTGGGTTGGTCAGAAGCTTAAGCTTAATGCTCAGTATCGCAAATCCCTTTCTGTGCATGGCTCCCTTCCTGACCTGTGCAGGAAATAAAGAGGAAAAGAAATAGAAACGGGGTTGCAGCACTGCACATGTACCCAAATGTCATGGAAATGGAAAACCACAGCCCCATCTGTGTGTGAGACCAGGTGACCTGATCACCACGTGCTAATGCAGATTTCCCACAGAAAATACAAATCCAGCGTGCCGCTAACTCTGCGCTGCCGCAGGAACAGCCTCAGCTGGTGTGCCCGTGGAGCCCCACTGTCAGCAGTGTGTGGGAACCAGGGGCACCCCCTGAAATTTCCCCTCAGAGCCCTGTTATTCCCCGAGGAATGGACAAACACCCCCAAAATGTTGTTCTTAGGCAGCACTCCCTGCCTGTCTCAGCAGGGGAGGAGGGGATCAGGGACGCCCAGCAGCAGCAGAGGAGAAATGGGGAGAAACTGCTTTATTCATGTAAGCTGTTTGCTGAGAGCCAGGGTGGATGTGATCTCCTTGGGTGAGCCAGTTGTCACTCCCAATACAGACAGTTTCCTACCATATTCTGGAGACACCCACATGGTGCCCTTAGCTGGCTTTGATCCAACAAGGGACACATTTCTCACACTGGCTTTAATGAAATCATGCAGGTGGTTTTTACTCTGACAGAGACAAACACTTGTGCTGTGGTGGGAAGTTTTCTAGTGGCTGTCCAGGCTGGAGTCACATAGGAGGGAAGTTGTCCTCAGTGCCAGAACATGTCATCTAGTGCAGGGTCAGAGGCCTGAAAGCTGCAGGACTCCAGACAATTATTTGGGACAAGTCTTTGAATGCACTATTGGACAGAGGTATTTAGTTTTCAATGAGCTCTCCTGGACTGAAGTTTGCAGCTCCTTTGCCCCTTCCTGAGCTGCCTACTAGGTTCTTGCTTGGGTTGAAGGTGGCCTTGGTGCCTCCACTGCCTCCCAGCCCCAATGACCTGGATGTTCACAGGACATGGGACAGCCACACCAAAACCCACCTCTGTGGACCATGAAGCACATCCATGCTCAAAGTTTTACCTGTGGGGTGAAAGCCGGTGCCAAAGAAGCTGATGAAAAAAGTCCTGAAGCTTCTTACAGGATTTGAGAACGCCAAGTGCCCTGGGAACCCCATCCACACTGATACAAATGGCTGCCCCTGTGTGGGGAGGAGAAACCAGCTCCATTGCTGGTGGATACTGTGGGGGTCTCACTTCACCAGCTCCATGTCTGCCTGGTCTAGGCCTCCTCTGCAGGTACATTTTATGTGTGTAGTAGACAGCAGCCTTGAAAAATGTTTGTCTTCAGCATGTATTCTGCTGCCTGGCATAAAAGAGTCAAAGATTAAGATCAAGAGAATATCATATCATGAATAATTTAGGCACTAAATTTAGCATCTTACTCTGCAGAGGCCATTTGGAAGGAAAAATGAGTTCCCTGGTATTTTATCCTGTGCACAAATGTATTTGAAAAATCTTCTCAAAATATTCAGTCATTGGCTTGATCAGGAATTAATACTTGTCAAATATCTCACCCATTTTGGCTGCCCTCTGAGTGAGACATGAAGGCATTTCCTCTACACGCGTTTTGGAGAGGAGATGTAGGGATTCACTGTCGTTAGGTTCAGCCTCAATAAGGGGTGACGCACAAACAAGCCGCCTTTGGAGCTGCTGGGTGATGAAAACTTGAATTGGTAATTCTTCCACCTTTGTTCCTTTATTTATGTCATACCTGTGAGGGCATCACTGAAGTAGAGCACAGGAGTGGGTGCGTTTGGTTCCTCATCGCGGTTCAGGCGAGGGCATGAGGAGCGGGGGAGCATCCGATGCATCCTGCCTCCGCCAGCAGAAACAACAGGCATATTTCTCCACAGGACTGTAAAATGCAAGTTTCTAACCTAATCCTAAACATCCAGTTCTTCTAAAAGCCTATAAACATATCTTAAACACATATTTGTCTGAACTTTGTTCGGGTAAACCTTATTTTCGGAGATGGAATTATGAACAGTTCATGAAGCAAATGAATTTAAAAGACTCCACTGTCTGTTGCAGGCATTTTGATTTTATCTTGCTGGTGTTACTGGATAAGATTACTCCCTCACTGTGAATCTCTGCTCTTTCTCAGGCACTTACCGCCCCCAGGCCTGGGGCACAAACCAGCATTCTGTGTGCACCTCGGGTTGCACCGCACGCTCTCGCCTTCACCGCTGGCGTGGTGTGATCAATCGGAAGGGAGAGATTTAGTTGAGTCCCTTTGTTTCTTGCAAGCTTTGCCTTCTCTATAAAGCTGTTACCTTTTGCATGGCACAAAGGGGATTAGAGGTCTGAGGAGCTCAGAGCACTGGATGCCTCTGCCCACCAGTGCCTTATCTCCACAACTCCCACGCTGTGGAAGGTTACTCTCATGCCTTAGTGCCCCAAAAGATTTTCAGTCCCCCTTGTGAACAGCGGGTGACTGGCATTGAGTAAGAAAGCTGTCTCACCCAATGCTTTGCTCCCAAGAACAAGCTGGGACAAGTGCTCACCTCCCTGTGGTGCCGGTGGGGAAGCATCCACGGCACAGGGGGCACACACAGCCCCAGCGTGGGTCAAACACTACTTATACCCCTACTGCAGCACCAAACCCAAGCACAGGACTGCTCCACCTGCTCCACCTGCTCCACTACCCATAATTTTAAATGCAGCAAATACACAGAATCTCCTCCAAGATTAGCACTGGGAAATTTAACAGTTTGTATTTTTCCTCGGTGACAAACTACCCGGGAGAACCTGGAGCAAAACCCCCAGCAGGGCAAGCCGGGTGACTTTTGTTTGTGGTGCTGCAGCAGAAATCTCATTTTCATCTTCCAATCCCATTTTCCATGGGATTAAGACCGGCTTTAGCCATTTCCAAGGCTTCCCATCAGCCTGTTAGCGAGGTCCCTGCAGCGGGTGAGCTGCCACAGGGCTGCTCTGAGAAGTCAAGGTTTCTCTCCGGGAAACCAGGCAGATACTTCCACCAGCCGTGCTCTCCTCATCCCGCATCCCTGCAGCATGGCCCTGGCCTGCAGCTCCACACCGGCAGGAGGGTGGCAAACACACAGCCCCACGCCAATTAGGGAGCACCAAAACCCTCCCTGCTCAGTGCTTAATTTGGGGAGCATCTGCTGCCGGGGCACCGGCACACGGGGGTGGCACAGCAGCTCCCTGGTCTGTGGTGGGCTGTGCCTGCCCTCTCAGCTGGGGAAAGCATGAAGGAAAGGAAAGGAAAAAGCTTTCCACAAGCATACTTTCCATGCTATTTGCAGCACATATTATTTTACTTTTTTTTTTCAGCATTATTTTGTGTGGATGTAGGACCCATTTTCCCAGTCTGACCATGATGACCGTTGCAAGAGGACCATAGGAAAGGACTTGCTGCAGCATTTATCCCTGAGCTAATAAAGAAGAAACCTCCCCTGGAGCGTGGAGTTGTTTATTTTATAGTGGCTTTGCAGGCTTAGAGGCCACTCGTGAGTTGGCTGAAGAGGAGCAGAAACTCATCCTTCCACAGAGGACAGAGACGTGATGCTGACCTACAGCGTCCCTGCCCAGACCCCAGTAATACCTGTATCCCCAGTAACGCACGCTCCACTCCCAGTACGCTGCCCTCAGCTCCCAGTAAGGCTTGTTCAGACCCGGTGACATGTGCTCTGACCCCAGTAATACCTGCCCAGAATCCAGTTGGAGGACAAGGACATTCCTGGGGACAGGACCATGGGGCAGGCACCCTTCAGCCCGTTTTCCATGGATGCTGGTTTGTGCCCCCGGCACTGTGCTGGCAGTAGAAGCAGCAGGATAAAGCACTGCAACGAATCTGGGGATTTTACATCAAATCCTGGTGTCAGGTGTCACCCTTGCAGTGCACTGTCCCTCTGCAGGAGCTGGGCTCCCCTTCCGCACTGCCGTGTCTCCAGCCATCCCCTGAAATTGCAATCCCCTTATTTGTTTAAAAACAACAATACCTTATCGAAGTTTCACAAATTCATCATGAAATTGATTAAACAGTGCAAGCAACATGGTGTTTTAGAATATTAGAAAAATATTAGAAAGAAAATTAAAGCATTACGGGATTAGGATTTATCTGTTTGACTTGGAGTTTGCTGTAATTCAATTAAAATTAACAGTTTCACACTGATTAGTGACAGTGTTATTCATCTTTCCATGCTTTTGTTTTTCTGAGCAGAGCAGCATTCTGTTCCTAATGAGGGTGAGCCCTTTGCTGGGGGCGCTGACGGAGGTTTCAGCGTCATATGCCAGGAGGGCACCTCCATTTGCAAGGGTCCCTCTTCCTCATCCTCAGCCAACCTGCCCCAAGCAGCCTTTCTGCCAGAGTCTTTCTTCATTTCTGGGACTCTTTGAATTCCCTACGGTCGTTTGGTTCCTTTTGGTACGCCGAGCACCGGGGGATTTGCTTCATTTCATTGACGACAAAATGCTCTCTCTTCATTTTTATTATTGTTTTGTATCAATAGTTTGTTTTCATGGAAAACCCAATGTGTGCCAGTAAAATTCTGTTAGGGATATAAGGAATGCTGAATTACAGTGGGGTCAGCAGGGGGACAGCAACCGTGGGCTTCCTATTTTAAGGGCACGTCGCCCTGTGTTTGCGTGACTGACCGTCCGTATGTACGTGCCCTCTGTGTGCACAGAGAGCCTTAAGCCTCCCTTTCCCTACGGTGAAGGACGCCCCTGGCTGTTGGCAGGAAAGGTAGGGGTCTGCTCCCTCTGCAGGGTAGAGGACTCAAAGTGCTGCATGGCTGAGGTGTGACCAGTGCCTGAACTGGTGCAGGGATTCAGAACGCTGCATGGCTGAGGTGTGACCAGTGCCTATCCTGGTGCAGGGATTCAGAACTCTGCATGGCTGAAGTGTGACCAGTGCCTGAACTGGTGTGGGGATTCAGAACGCTGCATGGCTGAGGTGTTACCAGTGCCTGTCCTGGTGTGAGGTGCCAGGGGGGACCTGCCTCAGGACTGCTGCCTGGCCTCCCTGCTGAAGTGAGAAAACTCAAATAACAATAAGCTAAAGTAAACTAAACTAGCAATAGATCAGTGTATTAATGCTGGCATGTGTGCCTCTCTGTGATTCTGTGATTGATTCTGTGTGCTTCTCTGGCTCCAGAGGCTGCAGTGACAAACCTCAGACTCCACGGGATCCAGCTGCTACCCAGTGTTTGGCAGCAACTGGGAATTCATGGGAAAAAGAAATGCTATAAATTTTTGGGGCCACCTGAGTCAGACCATTACCTGACCTAGGCAGGTACCAGCAACTCCTAATGCTCACCCCAGAATAGTTCTGCACAAGGGAAAAAAAAGACAGCTGAGATTTCCATCGTTTCCATTCATTCCTTTGAACCCCGACACTCCCACGTTTTTCACAGTGTGTATGAATAAATCCAAAGAGGTTAACCCTGAAAGGTGCAGAGGCTCTGGGGGCTCTGGCAGGAGTCCCCAGGGAGGGCAGCAGCGGGGAGGGTCGGGCACAGGGCTTCCCTCTGCATCCCACCCCAGACCTGCAGCCCCCGCAGCACTGCCCTTCCTTGGCACCCCGGCACCCCGACCCCCTGCTGCTCCCAGGGGGGCTCCTGCTGCTGCACTCACTTCTTCTCACACAGGTGTTTTCCAGCAACAGCAAAAAAACAGTGGTTCCATATATATATATTTATATATATAAAAACTTTAATTCTGTTTTGTTGTTCCATGAAGATTGGGCATAATGCACCTTGTTTTAACAGGGGAAATTATGCTTTGACACAAATGACAGTAATTCTGTCTTTCACTGGATTATTTCAAAGAGAGAGACAGCAGTTGTGATAAAATAATACTTTGTGAATGAATTTCATTGTTCTTCTAATTTTTTTTTTCTCAGCAAAAGGTCTGAACCACGTTATTTATGACATGTTTAACAGAAGCAGTGCCAGAGAGGAAGTCAAGAGGCAGGGGCTTGTGCTTCTGCCCTGGTCTCGCATGTCTGCCTGGATGGAGCCCAGAAGGCAGGGATGGAGCAGGGCCAGAAAGCAGGCAGAGATGGACTGGGACCAGTTTGCCTGGGAGGGGCAGGAGTGGTAGCCACCGGCAGCGTGTCACTCACCTGTGTGGCATCATGCCCACACCGGATGGACACTGGCCAGCCCCATGCCAAGGTGAGCAGCTTTAGACTGGACATTAGGAATAGGTTCTTTGCTCTGAGGGTGGTGGAGCACTGGGACAGGTTGAGGAGGTGGTTGAGGCCCCTTCCCTGGAGATCTTCAAGGGGAGGCTGGAGGAGGCCCTGGGCAACCTGGTCTAGTTGGGGGAGTCCCTGCTGACTGCAGGGAGGTCAGACTAGAGGACCCTAGAGGTCCCTTATGGCCTGGACCATTCTATGAGTCTATGATTCTATGTGAGCATGTTCTCCAGCTCCTTGGGGTGCAGGGATATCATGAAGCCTCTAAAAATGCCTTCCCCTTTTTCTAATTCATGCATTCAGCTTAGAATTCAATATCAAAAGGCTACAGGAAGCCAACCATGACATTTAATTAATATGTTCCATCTGCTTTTTGGCATCATTTTAATTATAAATGGTTAATTTAGTCATGGGGTAAGTTGATCATCGACAGAGAAGCTGGCCAGAGCTCTGCACATCCTGAGAGCAATGTGGATGTCTCCTCTGCCTGTGGATTGCACCCACATGCAGTGGGGCCAAGCTTCACACAGGGCTTGGGGTGAGTGGCCTGGAGAAGCCATGGCTGCCCCATCCCTGGAGGGGTTCAAGACCAGGTTGAACAGGGCTTTGAGCAGCCTGGTCTGGTGGGAGAGATCCCTGCCCAGGGAAGGAGTTGGGACTGGATGGGCTTTAAGGTCCCTTCCCACCCAAACCATTCTGTGATCTGGTTTTTGTCATTGTTAGCTCAATGGCTGGAATCATTGATCTGAAAGGTCCCTTCCAACCTCAACAATTCTGTGATTCCATGTTCCATGGAAACCTGGATAAGCAAAGAAGCCACCTTTGAATGGAGGGCATCGGACACACAACAAGCCTCCCCAAGCACTTGGGAGGACTTCTAGGAGATCTCAGCTGAGTTGTTCCAACTCTTACTATCTATCTACTGGAAGCTCCATGACCCCGTGGTGCCAGCGATGCTCTGGGCTCAGCTCCAGTTCACCCGCAGGCAAATCAGCTGAAAAAGCGACTTAAGCTAAACCTAAATTCAAAAGCTGTTTACAGCTTCAGCGCCCGTATTTTTCACTTCCTTCTCACTCCCTCTGAAATATTTCCTTTTGATATTTTAATTTCTCTTGGGCTGACTTTAAGGAAAAAAGTTAGGTTGAAACAGATGGTTGTCAGCAAACCAATGCCTGCGAAGCACAATTGAGAATTAGCCTACAAAACCCTAAAACTTGGCACCACCCGAAGCCTCTTGATATAATTGTCAAAAGAAATCTGGCTTGGAATTTTTTTTTTTTGAGTAATATTTTCAAAATTTAAATGGCTGAAACTTTAAACAAACAAAACACGCTTCATTTGACTGTGCGAGTGGTGATGGAAACCTCTGAAGGCAACTCCTGAAGGGTGCGTGTGACCCACAGAAATTCAAGACTCTTTTTCCCAAGTGCTTTGGGGCAGGCACTGGACATCGGGACGCATCGTCCAAGGAGCTGGGCTGAGCATGAGCATATTAAACAAGGAGCTGACATCTTCCTATTGTTTTAAGGGCTGTGGTCCCCCCACGCCACCAGCACCAGCACGGCCGCCCCACATCTGCCCAACAGCCCCCAGGTTGTGAGGATGCCATCCACAGCAACCCCCCTTCATCTTTCAGCACAAAAATGTTCACCGAGAGGCTCTTATTAAAAGTTTCTTCCCTGTTTTCTTTTTACAAGAAAGATTTTGACTACTTTGGCACAAATTTCCTGTGTGGCCCCATTAGGCGTTTTTGTTGAGAAGGCAAAAAAGTCTGTAAATTGTTGCTTACTCCAGTAAGGAGAGCGCTGGGTCTTCTCACAGCGGAAGCGTGTCCCAGGCTGAACCTTTTGCTCTTTTGATCTTCAGTCATTATCACCTTCTTTATGGATGAGGAGGTGCTTTCCCATTAATCCAGTTTGAATTTATTCCAGGCTGAGGAAATAATTACGGACTAAAAGCATGAGCACAGGGGGAAAATATGAAAAAGAAAAAAGAAAAGTTGTTTCTCTTCTGGTTTCACGTTTCCATTTATGATTCATTAAAACTAAAAAAATTTTAAAAAAGGCAAAATTTCAGAGAGCAAAAGCAGCAGCCCCGGCTCCTGCCCCCGGGCCCCGCAGCCCCCGCTGCCGGCGGGGACGCCGAGATGCTGAGGGACCCCTGAGGCACCACACTCGGCAGATGAGGGGGAGGTGGCTTCTGGAAAGATTCACAGAATTTCCCTGGGACGCCTCCAGTAACATTATGGTCCGGGAAATAACTCAAAATGCACCACCTAGCTGTTACCCCTCTTGTTTTCTTTGAATTCTTTCCTAGTTTGGTATCGGGAGAAACCTGAAGCCCCTTTGCCTACAGGGGACACACAGTGCCATCGCCTGCCCTTACTGACGGCCCCGCACTCTGGGGACCCTGCTCGCTGCTTTCCAGCTTTTTCTCTGCAATCTCACATAAAACATACTGTTAATGTCAGTAGATTTTCCCAGGTTGCATTGTCTAACCATTGTCTGTGCCACCCTGTAATTAAATCTAACCTTCAGGGTAAGGCTTACCATTTCCATCCGTAACGACCATCAATCCATAGGTGTGGGGCTGAGCACTGCTAATGGTCAGAGGAAAGAAAACTTTTTGTTGCAACAGGAAGAAAACCTGGGGAAATAAAAACATTGTGACCGACAAATGATCAAAGGAAAACTCAGTGGCAGCAGTGGAAATGCACCTGTGGGGCCAGACCCCGGCTGGGGGCACAGGATAACCGTTGCAGTGGTGCCTGGTGGCCCGCGTGGGTTGGGTCTCGGGGCGTAAGCCCTGCGTTAACCTGCAGCACACGGGGTACGAGAGACCCTGTCCCAGACCCCTGCAATGTGCTTGGCACGGCCAGAGAGCAGCGGACCCTCTGCCCCCAACGCCTTCACCCTCTCTCACAGGGAATTCTCTTTGCTTTTGGAACCTCAGGGAGTTTGAGAGGGACCAAATGCAGGTCTTCACCCAGCTTTGGCCACGGGATGAGCAAACTGAGGAACTGAGTCCAGAGCTGAAGGCAGAGAAACTCTGCTGGTGTCCTCTAGCGAAGAGCTGCTGGTGGCTCCATCTGCAAGCGAGCACTGTGCTAACAGCCAGAGATGGTGAAAAATTCATCAAATTAGATTAGTCTGTTATTTTTAATAATGGTATAAAAAACACATATTCTTTCATTAAATTCATCCCCAGAAGGGACCATTAGGATGAGCTAATGTGATCTCCTGCACTTCTGCTAATTTCCTCATAACACACAACTGCTCGTTCCAGCTTCAGCGCCTTTTCCAAATATCCCCCCAGTTTCCATTGGGTGGATCTTCATGGTGTGCAGTCCCTGGGTCCCTGGGTTAGCTCTTCTGGATGCTAATTGCTTTTGGTAATCACAGTACTCTCCTTCCCCACATCAGCGTGCTGCTCTTGGTCTGTAACCACCACAGAAGATGATGTCGTTCCCATAGTCTCCTCATGCCTCTTCTCCACAGGGCACCTCTGGAGGGTGCTGGTGCTGCCTCACTGTCCATCAGAGGTTCCAGGAGAACCTCTTTCCTACCAGAACATCCCTCAGCTCTTCCACACTATGCCCCAGACCGGGTTTCACTGAGCAGGGTGTCCACATGAGCCTCCCTCACCGCGACTAGTGCCCATGGCTGGGCTATGGCCACACGGACTATTAGCACCCGCTGATGAATGTCCTCTGCAACGTAGGATTTTGTTAAGGAGACATCCCTATGGCAACTTGCTAGAAAAACACCAAAGAATGATGGCTTCCTGGTTTTGATTACATTTTTAGATCATTTAACTGTTTTTAATCCATTTAATTTCTGAGGCATTACTGGGTATGAGGCAATTTTTCATAGTGCCTGGGGCAGTAAATCAAATTATTTTAGGAAACCTGTTTTGTGACAGGTACCTTCAGTCAGCAGAGTTATCATCTCCCATGGCAATTTTCCTTAAGACATATGCTTCATAAAACCACTTTGCTTGGCATTAATCGCGCTATAGAACCGAAGAATTCATTAGTGGTGACATCTCACATGAATTTTTACATTACTATTTCTGGGCCTGACAGCTGGTCATTGGTTACCAGAATTTCTGTATTTACCCTTTTTAAGCACAGATACTAACACAATTTCTCCTGCTTAGGAATCGACCCGTCCTTACGAGGTTTGTTAAAGATTATTATTAATGGCTCAGAGCATCCAACTGAAGTTAGCTGAATTCTCCCATGGACAAGCTCTCCCAGTGTCAGTGCTGGTGTTTCCCAGCTCTCCCTCCACAGGTACAACGGGATTTTGATTGTTTATGAGACGTGTGAAATTTTTTTTCCCTTGTTCTTCATTTTCCCAACCAGCACCTTCAGCATCGCTCTCTCTCATGCTCTTCTCCCCTCTCTAAGGACCCGCAGGCTCTCGGGGGTCTCTACCCCAGTGCTCTTTCTGGGCTGCACAAGGGAAGCCTTGGAAGCCCCTTCCTTCTCATTCTCGTGGCTGGGAAGCACAAGACCCCCCTTGTACTTGCACTTCCTTCCCAAAGGGACCATTCAGATCCCCAGTTTCAATAAGAAAGGAACCACATATTACTATTATTTCAGTGTGGCTGCTGAAGCTTTCTTGTTCTTCCCTGAGGTTCTAGCCCTGTCGCCTGCCTCCTGAGGATCTTTTTTCCCCCTGTGTGTGGTGAAGCCTGGTTTCTGGGCGTTCAGCTGTGTTGTGTCTCAGCCGTGTCTGAGCATATGCACCGCGTTTCCCCCCCGCCTCCCTGCCTTTCCCTGCAGGAGACGGGATGGAGCGGCACCACCATGCGCCTCCTTCTCTGTGCCTTGTGCTAGAAAGGTGATTAACTGTATCTGTAGATAATATCTCAGAATGCAAACAGTAACTCGGGAAAATAGAAACAATTTCCTCTGGAAAACAATGTGAATTTCTCGTTAAAGGCTGTGCTCCAGCTGCCTGCTGGGCGCCACCAAGTTTTCCAGGCTGGAAAACGCCCAGTCTCTGCCTGCAAATCTCTTCCCTCTCCTCTGATACCTTCAACTTAAAGTCTCCTTTAGTCTGTTCCAGCAGTTCATCTCCAGTATCACCTTTCCCAGCAGTCGGACCAGAGAACAGGTAATGAACTGGAGACTTCCCAGGGTGAGTCCTGTCGATGCTGCTTTACTGGACACTTGGGTGGAGATGGCAGTGAGACCTGGACCAAGACCCCGGGCAGTCCAACTCCCACATTCCCCCACCATCATCCTGGGGGGTGCTTATGTGGTGTGTGACACCCCTCTTTCCTCATTGCAAGTGGGTGTATTGATGGACTAAGGTAGCAAAACAGAACAGGACAAAGAGGTCTGAGCAGTGACCTGTCACCTCCCAGGGCAGGAACATTAACTCCAGCTGAGCAGTGTCACAGGCCCCTGGCAGAGAAGCAGGGAAAGGAGAGGAACATTGATACAACATTAAGGGTTATATTGCATATTCATAATTGGGACTTTCAGAAAGTCCCATGGCTATTTGGGCTTGATTTTCTAGGTATCAGCTGATCCACACAGAAGTGTTTGCCTGCCTGGTACAGACACACTCTGAGAGTAACCTGGGCTTACAGCAGACCAAAATATTACCCACAGTATCGTGTACATGTCCTTTATCATTGAATCACAGAATTGTCTGGGTTGGAAGGGACCATTCAGATCATCAAGTCCAACCATCAACCGAACCCTGATAAAAACCACCACTAAACCCCTGGGGCAACTGAGGCCATTTCTTCTTGTCCCATGGCCTGTTCCCTGGGAGAATATACTGACCCCCCCCGGTTACACCCTCCTTTCAGGGAGCTGGAGAGTGCTAGAAGGTCTCCCCTCAGCCTCCTCTTCTCCAGGCTGAACATCCCCAGCTCCCTCAGTCGCTCCTCACCAGACTTGGTCTCCAGACACCAACAGTACCCTTTGCTTTAAATTCAGAATTCTTTAAATTATTCATTAGGGCCCATTCAAGTCCTTAGAAAAATTAGGTGCTGTCATTGTTGGAAGAAACCAATGTGATTTTTTGAAGAAAACTTATGAAAGGGGCGGTCTCAGAGAGAGCTGATGAACGAGGCGCCTAAACCTGCCGATCCCGATTAAACCCGGCCTTGGGGCAGCTCCTGCACTGAGCCCTGTCTGTCCCAGCAGCACTCGGAGGGTGCAGGATGCGGTGGATCAACAGCCAGAGCAAATCTGGCCACAAGCTCCTGTGAAGTGAAACCAATGAGTTTCACACGGCTCTGCTTAAGGGCTTTTACGCGTGTAAAATCTCAGCCATAACACGGCACTGATGTCTTCTTCTTCTTCCTTCAGTTGTCATGGTTCTCTTTTAAAAATGTAGGTTGAAATAAAAGAAAAGGCTTGTATGAGAAATGGTAAAATCTAGGAGGGCACAACTGGCACACACAGCAATAATGAGTCAGTCTTTCCTTCTGCACCCATGGAGGACCCAAAGGACAAGTTTCTGCGGGTCCCTCCCTGCCGCCCCGGCCGGGTTCCTGCCTCTGCCTCTCCCCGGTGCCAGGCTGATGAGTTAGGAGAATCATAGAATCACAGAATGGTTTGGGTTGGAAGGGACCTTAAAGATCATCCAGTTCCCCCCACCGTGCAGGACTGTGCAGAGCTCAGTGTGACACAAGAGGACATTGCTCAGGAGGAGGGGACAGATGCTCCAGCCCCCGCTTGCTGGGGGCAGCAGGGGTGGGTATCAGTCTCTTTGGCCGCCTTCACCAAGACCCCGTTCATCATTGAAGCTGGGACCAAGGCTTTCAGACTCAATCTTCTCCCAGCTGTCGCCCCCCCCCCCTTCCAAAATCATCAACAGATTGCTGACACTGTGATTTAACCTGCTCTAAATGCAGTGTTATAAACTGAAAGATGAAAGCTCAGATTGCATTAGTTTTCACCCAGACTCTGCGAAGGGAGAGGAGACTGGCACTCAAACTCATTCCCCACCATTTCTGTGTTCCCTCCCCTCTCCCAGACAGGGATACCACCATGCCCTGCTGATGCTGATCACCTTGCCTGGATGCAGGAGAGGTTCTGGTCCCTCTAATGGGAACAAGAGCCCATGGCTGTGCCCAGCCCAGTGGGTACCCAGACCCCAAGGCCCCTGCATCAGACCCCATGGGGGATGGAGCAGGACAGGACCTATTCATCTCAGCTCAAAGTGCTCTGGAATGCTGGGACCCAGAGGAAAACAAGGTGGGAAATCATGCAGGGGGCTGAGATAAAAGGAGGAACAGCAAGAGGCACCGAGACACAGGGGCACATCCAATTGACTGCTCCAAGGGATGGCCAGAGTGGTGGTTTGACTCCCTGGAACCCCATTCATGGTCACTGACCTTTTGCCAAAACATCAATACTGCTTTGCTAAAATGCATCAAAGAAATACTTGGTGATGTTTGTGCCATCAGAGGGATAACCTGGCAGTGTTTGGGTTTGGCTTTAAAAGCCAGATTACATACTCGGCATTCCCTTGGCGACTGAGGAGCAGGCACTGAAACTCCTTTCAAATGTAACAGCTTTAAACGTGTTGACATACATCAAATCCAGATCTGGGGTAGGTTTAAGTGACACAGATCATCTGACTGGAGGGTTTCTGTGTTTGCCAGTGTGAACACAAAAAGGCTCAATGTGTCTGGGGAGACACAAAAATAAGATCTGCGACAGCGAAATTTGCTAGCAGATAATTAATCCCATTTCTAGATAAGTAAGGCTGTATTTGCATCCCTTTTGTTTCTTCTTCTCATGATCCACAGGTCGGCTCTCGCTGTGAAAATATGAGCAGTGAGCAGATCTCCCAGGCACACCCCAAGCGGTGGCTGCAGAGGTAGTTCCAGTTCTCAGACGTCTCTGCAGGAGAAGGTGCCCAAACCCGGGCTCCCCCTGAGCGCCCGCGGGGGTCCCGCTGCAGAATGAGAGCCATAAGCACCGGGAGGAGGCTGCTTTCTGCTCTGGAGGGGGAAACAGACTCTTTGAATAAACAGGGGATGAAGGAAACCTTCATAGGTTTGCAAATATTTATATGTGTGTGTGTATATATATATACACCTAAATGTTTGTGTTTTCCAGTCAGCACATTTCAATTTCCAGGCAATGCTTCCCTCCTTGCTGTACCCAGACCATCACAGCTACAACTGATTAGGGGCCTGGAGCATCTCCCATACAAGGAAGGGACGTTTTAGTCTGGAGAAGGCTGAGGGGGGAACTGATCAACAACGATAAATGCTGGAAGGGTGGGTGTCAGGGGGATGGGGCCAGGCTTTTTCTTAGTGGTGCCCAGGGACAGGACAAGAGGGAACGGGCACAAACTGGAACATAAGAAGTTCCATCTCAGCATGAGGAGAAACTTCTTCCCCTGTGAGGGTGGCAGAGCCCTGGCAGAGGCTGCCCAGAGGTGGTGGAGTCTCCATCTCTGGAGACATTCAAACCCCACTTGGACACGTTCCTGTGGGACCTGCTCTGGGTGACCCTGCTCTGGCAGGAGGTTGGACTGGATGATCTCCAGAGCTCCCTTCCAGCCCCAGTTGCTGCCAACAGTGTGAGGATGATGCTACAGCCCCACTGTACCCGGTGTGTCCATGAGAGGAAACACTTCACTAAACTCTTGAAAAAAATTCTGAATCAGAGGGAGATGGGATTCAGTGTCTTCTCTATATGGTTTTTTACACTGAGGATATAACTTCTTTCTTGGGTCGAGCTAATCAACCTTGGACTCAAAAGCCAGTATTTATTTTCCACAGCATTGCTGATTGCAACTCTAGTAAAATTCTTTCATATAGCTTTTTTCAACAGAAAATAAAAGAAAAAAAGAAAGATATTTAAGTGCCTATTGTACTGAAAAATTAGATTTTAGTTAAGTCTCTTCAGGACTCTTAAATGTGCTGCCATTATTAGAGAGAAGAAAGAATTACAGAGCAGGTAAGAACACTTAGATCCAGTCACCTCATGCATTACACAATGGTGGTTTTTTCCCACTTAGAAAACACTTCCCAGTGACGGGGAAACATCCGGATCCGATCGCTGAGGAATGCCTGGATGCAGACACACACACACACCCCCCATTAACCTTGTTCCCAGCTCATCTAATTGAGTTTCAAGAGGGAGCAGTGAAGTGCCTTCACACACAAATGAGGGACAAAGAGAAATAAACACCGAGAGAAGCTGTGGGATCGAGCACCCGTTATTTGCTCCTGCTGAACAGAAGATCACAGTCCATTTATTGGCCATGCTAATGCAGAGAAGCACACGGAGGGATATATGCAAAGTGGTGCCTGCAGAGTTCTTAGCATTCATAACACTGCAACATTCCTTCTAAACCTGTTGAGAGTACACTGAAGTTTCATTCTCTCCTTAATTGTTTGGAAACAGATTTGATACTTATTACACATTTTCCTGCACTTCTAATTGCGTAGAAGGCAATCTGCAGCAATGGCTTCTGCATATATTTCACCTCATTTCTGACATGAATGTTTGTGCAGTTGATTAATGGCATGAATTTCCGTATGTGCGAAGCTTGGGCAGCGTTTGCACATGGCTGACTAATTCTCTCATTTGTGAAGCTGCTGCGAGCGGCAGGCGGGAGCCAAGCAGGAGAAGGGAGCTCGTGGGAGCCCTCAGGGAGGAGGAGGTGGCCCTGAGAAGTTCTCCAGAGCAAGCCCCAGCCCAGCAGGTCTCTGAGAAACAGGCTCCCGCAGCAGGTTTGGAGACTCTGAGGCCACCCGAGAAACCGCGTAGGGTTTTAGGGTGTTTCAGTGCCCTATGGACAAGCCTATTGCACGCCTCTGCACCCACCACACTTTGGCCCACAGAGCCTTAAAGTCCAGCAGACTCCTGCCACTGTCAGCCTTTAGTAGCTCTGGGAATAGCACCTCACTTGGCTCCTGAGGAGCTCTCCATGGACAAAGCTGTGTCAAACCTCCTGATAGCCATGGGCACAGTTTTTGGCAGACTGTGGGCAGCTGATGAGGAGGGGTGATGCCAAGCACCACTGAAAGCAAGTTGGAAAATTTAAAACAATCTGAATTTGACCCTGGAGGTTCAGGGATTTGCACTAAAATCCTCTCCCCACCACCCCAAAACTGGATTCCCAGGCTTAGAGCCAGGCTGCTCAAAGCAGATAACGGTAATTTTATGTGGCAGCAGATTTTCCAACTCATCTTTGTGTTGCTTGTTCTGCAGAGATGTGTTTCTGCCGAGTTCAGTTCACAGGCCAAACTTTGGCATCACCATTCTTGCATTTCTCTCATATCTCTGCTTATCTGAGGTAAATAATTCTGACTTCTTTAATTCTTCATCTATTTTTTTTTATAAGAGAACCTACTTGATCTCATCAAATTTTGAGTCTAAAAATGACTGGGAAGTTTAAAGTTACTGGAAATTTTCCTTCCTACTCTGTGTGACAATGGGTCAGTAGGAATAGTAAGTAAGTAAGACATTAAGACATCCTGGTTCCTGCTGAGATTTAATTCCAACCTTGTACTTTCCATGGGAAAGACGTCTTGCACAGACACAAAAGGTCAACAGAGGAGCCATAACCTGCAGAAACTTAACTCCAGTTTCCTGAGAAATACTGAAATAACCAACCGTTAAGTCCTCTCAAGGAAACAAAGGGGAAATAAAAAGTCAACATTGATTTTCAGAAGCACCTTGTGTCAGTTCACTCTAATGTTTTTCCAAGGCACAGTAGTTAGTGGAGCTCGTGGTGAGGTGGAGCTTTGCCTTGAGCCAGGCTTTGCTTTCTGTGCTCTTCCTCAGGGCACTCTGGTGACTGAGCAAGGAGAACAATGCCAAGGTGACACCATTGCACTGGAGATGGGAAAGGCCTTGGGAACCTGTCTTGGAGAGTAACAAGAAGAACGGATGGGCAGAGCTTTGCAGTCGTGCAAAAAATCCCACGTTGGTTTCATTAATGTTTCCATTTAAAATCTGCAAACTATGGGGTCATAGACTGTGGGAATTGCCAAGCTAGTATGCCAGGAGCTACTAACAGAGGCAAAGTGACCCACTCGGATTTCAGAAATGGCTGAAAATACATTCCACTAGGAAAAAATGATAGCATGAAACACTCAGAGAACAGACAGCGGAGCACATGCTTACTCTATGCTTCTGGAGCACTTCAACCATTTCTGGGCACTGAATGTCAGACAGTGAGATCCAGGAGAAGAAAAATGTCTATCAAGACTGAACAGGGTTGAACTGAAAGAAGAGAAGGAGCACAGTCATCTTGAAATACAAACATGGGCTGCGGAACAAAGGTGGGGTAACCTGCTTGAACCCATTGAGACTCATGAGCCCAAATTCCAATTTAGATGCAGTCCTCAGCCTAGACATTAGGAGGAAAAATTTAATGACCATGTGCACCATGGAAATACATGTTTTGGAAGTTTATCAGCAGGAATCTGGGTCGTGGTAATCTATTACAATTGCTCACACCTGTACTAGATGACAAACAGAACGAGACACGTGCACTGGGGACAGGGTCTGTGCTGCTCAAAGTCCACCTGATGCTCTGCCAGGGCAGGTCATTGCTGAAGACGGGGTCTACCAGGATTTTCACCCTGTGTCCCACGAGGAGGAGGCAGTCACCGTGTGTGCTGATGCACCAGCAAGCTTCCAGCAAGGGAGCCATGATTGCCATGCTGTGTTCATGGCTCCTGGCAGGGGATGGTCAAACTCCAGCCTGCATGAGGGTGGGCACAGGTTCACAGCTGGGAAAAACAAGCAAAAAGCTTTCTCAGGCAGTGCCCTGAGAGCATCTCATAAATATGCACATCCTATTATAAATCACTTCTAGCAGGAGTTGTTAAGCATGAAATTGTGTGTGCTTTTGGAGGGAGCAGAGCGCGTTGAGAGGAGAAAGGGGGAAGATGGAACTGGTGGAAGTGATCTGGAATCACCCATGTAGATGATATAAGGAAGTTGGGGGGAAATATTGGGCACAGCAGCCAGAGAAGCTCATCTGCAAAATTATTTGTTCCCATTCCTTCAACGCATACACTGTGCAACCGTTCACATCGAGATGAGGCACAAATATTTAATGAAACCTATAAACAGTCCTCAGGATGTTTGTTCTAAATAATGAATAAATCATGAACAGAGGTTTCCCATCACTTAGCTTCTGGACTTTTCACCCATTATAAATTCATCTGAAAGGCCCTACTGATGTCTGGATAAGACCAGGAAAGACACTCCCACTGTCCTGAAAGATGGGGCAAGAGCACAGAGCACGGAGGCTTCTGCTCGAGAGGTTGCCTGAGGTGCCCTGGTTTTGAGGAGCCCCCCACCCCACTGCAGGTGGTGCCTTATGGGAAGCGTTAATGACCATGGAGGTGCCTAGAGCTGATTAATCTTTACTGGAACACAAGGAAACTGCACGAAGGCAGGGGAAAAGTCTCTATCAAATTAGAGGGATCAGATGTAACTCTTTAAATTGATTGTAAGCTTTAAAGATATTTGTTCCAGTAAAAGTATTGATCAGTAGATTTGAGTACTCTTCTTCCATTGTATGGGGCATTTATGCCACCAACAGCTACTGTATTGTTGATAAGTAAAATAGGGGAAAAGATTAAAGTTTACTTTTGAGCCATGAACATTTTTTTCACATACAAAAAAAAAAAAGGATGTTTTTTTTCAAATAACATTTAAACTATTTAATGTACACTTTATCTTTCAACAGATTCAACCAGCAACAGATATTGGCTTTGCTACAGCATCCTGCTACCTTTAATGGCTTGCCAGATTTTCAGCACCAACATGAGAAGGAAAATAATGGAACAGCTTCAGTCTGATATTTAGATCCTTTTAAGTATTTCTCAGTTACAAGAGCTCTAGCAGGAAAGCCATTTTTAATTACCCGAGTTGTGCTGTGTACCGGCCCTCAATCACAGTCCTTGCTTGGAGGTGGGAGAAAAAGGCTTCCTGATGTCACAGGCAGAAATTAGAGTCAATATTTAGACATTTCGGAATGCTTTTATTTTCTAATTCCGCTAACTAAAAATGGCCTCCCATTGATACTTACCTTCAGCAGTGAGCTAAAGTGCAGCATCTACTCAGGCACTGGTAATTACACCTAAGTGCAACGAGGTTTGCAGCTGGAAGTGTGACTGGTGCAGGGCACTGCTCTGTGGGAAGCACCTCCCTGGGGAGGGAGCCCAGGCCGGTGGGGACCAGGGATGCTCCCAGAGGAGCCTGGACCTGATGCTGCTTCCCCGGCGGGTTGCACCCTTCCGAGGACCCCCACTGCCCACTCCTCACCCAGTCCCACCCAAACCCCTCTGCATTCTTCCAAATTGCCACAACAGCACGGGAGCTGATCCCCAGGGGTCTGCCAGGGGGTGCTGGCCTCACCCCAGTGAGTGAGTCCCTGTGAGCTTCCCCCACAGAACCTGTGTCCTCCGCACACAAACCCCCAACTCAGCAAAGAAACACACCTCGCTGCTGTTTGCTGATTTCTGCAGGATTTCTGCCCGTTACGGTGAGGGTGAAGGAGGGGGTGCAGGTGCAGCTCCAAGCCCCATCCCAGGGCACCTGCACTTCTTCTGGGGGATTATTTGCATTCATATTTTCATCTGCAAGATGTCAAGCCTCACTGCATGGTCCCATGGTTGGGTGAGGAACGCTTCAGAAAAGCATTACTTTTACTAGGACACAGAGATACTATTTTTCTTTAAAAAAGAAGAAAATGGCCAAAAAGCATTGCCCCCCAGCAGTGGGTACATTACTGCTGGGATGTCTTTATTAGGGCAAGATGCACAATGAAAAACTCTGAGCTTAAAGTCAAACGTTAAGTGCCTCAAATGAAAACCACATCAGTGATGGGCATTTACCCTTTTCCCCACGTTTTAGATGCCTGTGCAGGAAGAAGCAGTGGTTTTGTACAGCCCCAGGCCCCCCTCCAGCCCGGCGAGTGTGGGGTGTGGGTGCCCGGGGAGCCGGGAGGCAGACTGCCAGCAGAGACCAAAGAGGCAGCAAATCCTCTGGTGCCCAGAGATCAAGCAGAAGAAGTTCACAACGGGATTCTGGGCATGTAAAGCGACGCTCGCAGGCAGAGCAGCACCGTTTGTACAATCTGATGTGGCAGATGGGACGTCTTTTGCGGGGAAATGGAATCTGACCTTCAGCAGAGCAGCTCCGGGTGCGAGTCCTCGGGAGCGTGGCAGGGACGAGGCGGCCGCGGCTCCACGCCGCTCCCTGCGCGTGGGGGGAATCCTTCTGAAAACACTTGAACCCTGAATGCTTGCTTTGGTGCCAGCACAAGCTCTCCAGCAGGAAGGACCAATTCTGTATTTATGTCTGTAGGGAAGAGGAGGACAAGCAGAACCATCTTTACAAGTACAATATACAGGATTTCTCAGCCAACGGTGCAGGAACAGTGGTAATTTCAGGTTGTTCACCCAAGTTCCTCTGGGGACATTGTGCCCTTTGGTCTCCCCTCTGTCCCCACTTTCTCCCCGAATGCCCCCTCCACTGGCCTGTGGTCCCAGAAAACACCGTCCAAAGGGGACACAAGTTACCCCCCTCCTCCCAGAATGAGTTACGTTAAAGTAAACGTCTGGGTTTGCTCATCTTTAAAAGCCTTCCCTCCTGTGTTCAGGAAACACCCTGCTCCAGCACCGGGGTTTCAGGCTGTGCTCAGGAGACTGCAGTTTTCTTAGAGATCTGTTGACTTGCTGCTGTAATTTACATTTTTGTGGAACTGAGATAACGCCCCGAGTTCGTGGCAAGCTTGTGAGATACAGACACACACGGGGCTTTGCTGTACGGCGGCACTTCAAAGCTGAAGCTGAACTTCAAACCAATTCACGTGAAATTGTCTCTACGAGAGGCTCCTTACGATGGTCTCGCTGCCTGTGCATTGTGAAGCCCAAGATGATTTTCCAATGGTGGGTCTGGCCAGAGGAGATGGGACCTCACCTCAGGGACCTGATGGAACAGACATGCATGGGGAGGCATGAAGGAGACATCCCTGGGGTGGGCTGTTGGCCACCAGCACCCCCGCTCTTCTGGAGCACTGCAAAGCCTCCATCCTGCCCCTGCCCCTGCCCCGGGTCTGGAGCAGAACCACGGGGATTCAGGGACCTCCCGTGGCCACCAGGAGCAGCGGTGGTGCCAGCAGAGACCAGCCCAGGTCTGCACTCCCGGAGAGAGGTGGAGAGCATTGCCTGCAGGGGCTCCTCCTCCAGCCTCTAGGGTCTCTCCACTCCAATTTCTTCCCTAATTACTGAACTCACCTCCCCTGCCCCCCTAAAAACCCTGTAGCCGTGTTTTTAGCATTATTATGTGAAGTCACTTTGAATTTATTGATGATGGGGTTTCCCTTAGTCCCGAGGTGAAAAGCTGGAGCTTGAAGAGCCTCTGGACAGGCAGGGTGGCGCTTGCAGCCGCTGTGAGCCCACGGGAAGGTGCACAACAGTCCTCCCGGGCTGAAGGTTCCCGAAGGACGTTTGCGCGGCTAGTTGAAGCAAACCGGTGGGGTGTGCCGGAGGGCTGCGATCTGAGAAGGATGAGCTCTGAGCAGGTCAGTCGTATGAACAGACTCGTTCACACCCCGGGATCAGCGGGGCCGGCCGTCAGCCACCGGCCACCCCCACCGAGAGCGGCCCCCGGGGCCAGCGGCTGCCGGCTCCTGCCCCGACCTGCAAGAACCTCCTCAAGGCTTGATGGTGTGACTGTCGTACCTGCTGTTTACTTGCCCTGTCACGGAAACGGGACGCAGATGAGCTGTGCTGATGAATCTGATGTCTTGCGGGGGTTTATCAGCCCTTGGAGGCTTCTGCCCTTCGGCACCGTCACCCCGGGGTGCAGACAGAGAACGGGTGGGTCACTGTTCCTGGGCCATCTTTAAGAGCTTTTAAAGGCAACAATAACATGGGCTGACAAATTTGAAACGGGGTTTAGTAGCTGATCGTTTTAAAACAAGAGTACATTTTAAATACTCCATTTCCAGTTTAAATAAAGACCTCCTGCAGCCTGTGAGCACTTGAAAGGACGGGCATGCTCCTTAAAGGCTGAATGCTTCACACCAGAAAAGGCTTTCATGTATGGATTTCATCATTCTTCATGGTTTTTTGTTTTAAACATAGGTAGTTTATAAGTGCATATTAAACCCACAAGGTGTCTCAATATATCGTCCCCTCCCCGTCAGTAACCGAGCCTTCCTGAGCACATGGGGCTCTCTGCCAGGTAGCTATGGTGATACGTGAGGCTGAGAGGTTCTGTGGGGTTTGCTGGGGTTTTGGGGAGCTGGGCACTGTCTTTTTTTTATATGTGTTGGAGTCCTAGTTAATTAAAAAAAAGTTTTTCTCCCTAAGATGCCTATATAATACATATAAACCAGAGAAGAATGAGTTGCTAAACACTGTGCATCAGGAGCTGAAGCAGACTGACAAACAGCTGCAGACCTTCGCATTTGTGTCCATATTCATGTCTATGCATTTGTCTTTACACAGTATTTATGCACAACCCATTGCCACCAAAACCCAGTATATATGAGTACAGACTAGGATGAGGTCACAGTGCTTTTGCCAAACCAGGGTGTTAAAGTGCTCATTTTAGCCATTCCTGTTTATGCCACAAGAGTTGGGTGTTAGAATCATACGAGGCAAGGCTCCTCACCAGACTTGCTCTCCAGACCCCCCACCATCTCCATTGCCCTTCTCTGGACACGCTCCAGCCCCTCAAGGTGTTTCTTGTGGTGAGGGGCCCAAAACTGGACCCAGCCCTCAACACTGACCCTCCTCAGTGCCCAGTACAGGGGGACAGTCCCTGCCTCAGTTCTGCTGGCCACACTGCTCCTGATACAGGCCCGGATGCTGTTGGCCTTCATGGCCACCTGGGTACGCTGCTGGCTCATGTTCAGCTGCTGTCGACCCACACCCCCAGGTCTCTTTCCACCAGGCAGCTCCAGCTGCTCTTCCCCCATCCTGGAGTGTCCATGGGATCATTGTGACTCAAGTGTTCTCCTGCTGCTCTCCATTTAGCTTTTTACGTGACCACACGTTTCAGATAAATGTTCTCTAACAGACATATCTCACAGCCCCGTGTGGCTCATTTCTCCTGCAGCCTCTGGGGATTGTACAAGCTGAACTGCTGAAAATGAGATATCCCTCTGATGGCAGTGACCATGATCAGGAATGATGGATACCCTAGCCAGCTGCTCCAGCTGCCAGAGCATCCCGAGCACAAGGGGTGCTTTCTGTGGAAGGGTGGGACATCAGCACGTTCCCGTAACACCATTTCCTGAAGGTAGGTGCAATGTGGTTTAACTTCATTATCAGATGGATCAGGGTAAAGAGGTCATTTCAACAGGCTGAGCCGCCTTATTGAACACGTCTATCATGGTTGAGAACCTACTCTGAGGAGCCTGGCACCCTTCCCTCTTCAACCCACAGGCCCATCCTCACGGGCAGGATGAGCGAGCGCCCAGACACCCAGGTGGCCGAGCAGAGACAGCTCATGTGCAGTCAGAAAATAAAAAGCAATAATGAAGCTGCTGCGAGGGCTCTGTGATGCTATGACTGCTAATACCTATTCACCGTGCACAAACAGGACAAATAGCCCTGCTGATACCACTCCTGGCTTTTATTTTCCTCTCCTCTGCCGCCCAGCATCCCAGCCCCTCCACAGCCCAGCACCCGGCTGAGGACAGGATGGATGTTTCTCAGGTGAAGGCACGGGTGCTGTTTCAGAACACTGCTCACACACACAGAGGCCAAAACAGCACCTTACATGTAGATCTCAGCAGCAGTTTAGCCGAGCAGAAAGGTCAAGCTAGCACAAAGTAAAAGTCGGGGGGCTTAAAAATTTATAATGTCTCAAGCAAGTTTTTAAAAGTCTTATGGAATTTCCTTTCACAGAATCACAGGATCCCAGAATGCTCTGGGGCTGGAAGGGACCTCTGGAGGTCATCCAGTCCAAACCCCTGCCAGAGCAGGTCCCACAGGAACGTGTCCAGGTGGGTTTGAGTGTCTCCAGAGACGGAGACTCCACCACCTCTGGGCAGCCTCTGCCAGGGCTCTGCCACTCTCACTGAAAGAAGTTCCTCCTCATGTTGAGATGGAACTTCTTATGTTCCAGTTTGTGCCCATTCCCTCTTGTCCTGTCCCTGGGCACCACTGGAAAAAGCCTGCCCCATTCTCCTGACACCCACCCTCTAAGTATTTCTAGGTGTTGATCAGTTCCCCCCTCAGCCTTCTCTTCTCCAAACTAAAAAAACCCAAGTCCTCGGGTTTTCCTCAGCAGAGAGATGTTCGAGGCCCCTAAATCGTGCATTTCCCCATGGTGCATTTACTATTCCAGCAACAGCCACCACTGAGCTGATGGCACCGGAGCTGGAAAGGGAGGATGTGCCACACACCTTGGACCCCGAGCTGTCTCGCCTCTAGGTGACAACATTGGGGGAAAGAGAACTCCTTTTCCATCCCAGTGCAGGAATATCTCCATTGGCACCTCCAGAGCAGTCAGTGGGACACCGGTGGTGCTGGGGGGGGGGCATGCAGCAGGGACCGGGAGCTGGGGGTGCTGCAGGGAGCAGCTCTGCCCCCCGAGGCTCAGCAGACATCACACAGACAGGAGGAAAAGGCAGGCACATAATCACAGAAATAATTGCCGAGGAATATCAGAAGGGGTTTGTTTGCAGAGTGTTCTCTGAATCTCACAGTAAAAGGACATAAAAAGGACAGTAATTGGCCACTTGGGAGAAAGTTAATGGTAAATACTCTAATAAAAAAGAAGCCCAGACTGCACTTCAAGTAGATCACTTATCACAGTATTTCTCCAATACAAAGACTTTTCCCCACACCTTTGCACTTTTATGCTTAATTTGCCAGTGAATTCTACAATTACAGCATCTAAACAAACCAGAAAAGAACCTTTTGTTGGTCTGAACTGGGAAATGTGGCTGCCGAGGTGGAGAACCACTATCATTTTAAATTGCCTTCTCTGGAGCTTGTCGTTCTGGGGTTGGGGGCTGGGGGCACACTTGGTTTGGGGTTTGATTTTGTTTTTTGACACGACCAGACACAGAAACATGTGCCTGGGAACTGTGGGGTCTCATCAATGGTTTTAATGAAGAAAGAAGTCTCTGCCGTGGGCTTGCAGGCAACAGAGCAATGCTGCTCATGCTGAACACTTAAAGGTTGGAGGGGTATTTTAAAATATATTATAATATCAACTTAAACGCTTTCCTGAGTTTGTTTTATTGAGTTTTTTTTTTTCATGCCAGGCAAGAGAATGAACTATTTCAGGCACACCAAAACAGCACAGCTTGCTCTCCAGTGGCTGCCACTTCTGAAACAGCAAGAATATGATGCAGAAAAACACTGGTGGCCGCTCTTGAAATGTCACTCTTGAGCACAGCACCTAAGCAAATTCCCGTTGCTATATTTGGTTGTTTCGAGCAAAGCCTAGAAAAATGGCCAGCAGATATCTGTGCTCTTACTTTCCCTTTTTGACACTGTTTGGGGTAACCACATATTCCACAGCAAATAGGTATGAGGAATCCATGCAGGAAAAGAAGCCAGCACGGGGCTATCAGATGGGTTGAGTGGACTGGCGCTGAGGTGAACCCCACGGATGGTACACCCGCAGACACCCGCAGAGCTCTGCCAACCTCCCCTGCTCAGCCTCAGGTAACGCGTGAAACGTCACACAGACAAGTGTCCCAGGTGAAACTCCCTGGTCTGGGATAAAGAAAAGCAGCCTGCAAAACGATTGTCATCCTTCTTCAGTCTTAAAGAGGAAGAAAGTAGGTATTTTTTATTAGCACAGTGCATGTGTGGATAATTCATCATGAATCCTGTTCTGAATGACTCTTTTGGCTTTACACATTGCCTAGGGTCACTTCTCCTGAATGCAATGATCCTTCTGAAATTATTCTCTGAGTCATTTGGTCCATTTGATGACTTTTTCAAATGAAAATTAGAGGTAAACCCTCTGCCTGGGAGGTTAATGTTCAGAGTCTGCAGACACAGCAATGGCCTTGTACCTCCAAGCCGTCTGGCTGGAATGGCAGGAGCTCTTCCAGCGGGATTTCTGGTCCACATGTGGCTGATGTGTTCTGTGTGTTGACTATTCAGCGTCTTTCATCTCAGAAGATCCTTCTGTATCTTCAGGAATAAAGAAGATCTAGCATCTATTTACTTTTCAGATGCAGGATCATAAATGCAGATTAACTCCAGTGAAAGCAATGGAGCTTTGGACATGTGAGATGAGGGTAAGAGGCACTGGATTTAAGCAGTGAAGAGGGAGAGCAAATTTGGCAGAAGAAATGAAAAATGGTAAGTGCTAATTGCTGCAAACCTTGATACAGCACGATTAAGATACCCGCTTGCTGACTTCCCTTTGTCAGAGTGAGGATAATCACGGGGTTCTATGGTGGTGGTTTTCTTTTCCATTTTCATAGTATTATGTGTGACCTATTTTCAAAACTATTATCCTTTATGTGTCATGGAAGCTACGGTCGCTGTACAGGGTCCCCATTCTGTACTGGTCAAATAATATATACTCCCTATTTAAGAAGCCACGGTCTATTCTCACTTTTGTTTGTCCTCTTGAGGGAAAAGCAGAAAAACCTCGTTGGTGCTTTAACAATCTCTGCCAAAAAAAAAAAAAAAAAA
>VZTM01037583.1:286094-312067 GCA_013400555.1 Jacana jacana
GGGTCTCTTCCAACCTATGTTTCTATGATTCTATGATTCTAAGGGCTTGGAAACTACTGGAGACACTGGATGTGAATTCTGCATCAGACATGGATGGGGCAGCTGGGACGAAATAACAGTCAGGTGTGAATGTTCAGAACGTACTGCCCGAAAGGTGATAGTCTGTGTTTAATTGAAGAGTTGAATTGAAATAAGACAGAAAAAGGATTCCTGACATTCCGGGAACTGAAACTGCAGTTGAGCATAGCCGGTGTGATGTCAATGACCTCCTTAGCTCTCGGCAGAGGAGTCGCAGCTCCCGCTTAGCAGGAACGTCCCAGACGGTGAGGGGACATGCACATACATGGGGCCTACGGGATTTTGACCCCCCAGCTCTGCTGGTGTTCAAAGTCACGTCTTTACCACGAGACAGTGAGAACCTATGTCAAAACAGGGGGGTGAGAGATCAATAAACGTTTAAATTAAATGAGATGTTAATCAAAGGCAGGAAGGCTTGTGACATTTGCGCAGGCAAACCCGGGGAACTCAGGGAAGCAATCACTTACGTTAGTGATTATCTTCAAGAGCTGACGGGTGTCCCCGCGGACTGGGACAGGAACAAGAGCATTTATTTCTAAAAATAGGGACCAGGGGAATTACAAACCAGTCAAGCTGCAGTCAACGCCTACAGAGGCAGCGATTCAAAGCCTGGAGCAGGGCATTTGTTAGCAGCCAGCAGCAATAAATAGAGCTGGCTGCAGTGATTCTCAGTTTCACACCGATTTCGGGGCTTTACGGCTGGTGTGGCTCTGGAGTGACAGGTAGGCTTATCCAGAAGAATAAGAAGGAGAAAGAGCAATATCATAAATATTGACAAGTGCCTCGTTGCTGCAGCTGGTGCACTTGCTGGCTGTAGCTGTTATTGCAGTCAGAGCTTTCTTCCACTTCTTTGGGACTTTCCGAAGTTTTGCACATTTGGGTAATTTTGAGAGTCTTCTGTATATACTCATCACAGCATGAATGTATTTAATAAATGCATTTGGGCTGCTCAGAAGCATTTTGCATCACGTACCTCAAAGAATAAATGGCATTTCTGTAAGATTTCCCTGACTGGTGCCCCCCATACTTACCCTGGCTTGCTGAGGACCCAGACTAGAAACTCCTCGTTCAGCTCAAGTTTACTTCTGGACCTTGCTCCTGTTTCAAGAAGCCACAGAGCTATCAGAGCTGGGGCACTCGTTTCTGCTCAGGTGCCCCAACTCTCCTGCTGAACCCGGCTGGACACTGGCTGTCAGGATGCAGGATGCTCTTGTTATCAGGTGTTGGAAGGAGGGACAGTAACATCAGATGGACGGGCCACTGGGTGGAAACAGGCTTTTAGCAAGAGAAAGGGGGTTATATAAGCCTGGAGGACTTCAATACGCTTTGATTCACTTGGAACCCCAGTGCTGGTTCTTCCACCTCATGAGAATTTTCCATCTCAAACCAGGGCTTTTTCAGACTGGAGACTGGAGGAGGCTGCTGGGTCCATTTAAACAGCCTCCAAGCTTTCACCACACCATCAGAGGCCATTCTGTGTCTTTGATTAACTGAAGTTGGCTTTCCTAGTGAGCCACTTACACCATGCCATGCATATTAGATACTCAAGAGGAACATTCATTTCTTTGATGTATTCTCTTCAAAGTCTTTTACTGTTAGACCTTCATGTGTACATAAAGATTTATACATTCCTTTTAGGGTGGAAAGGGAAGGCATGAGCTGACTTTGGGTTTGACTCCTTCAACACCAGAATTCATTTCTCTGATAGTGCTGCATTCAGAGCTCTGCCTCTGCTCTCCTCTCCCCCTCCTTGGCGTTGGCAATGGAAGTGAAATACCTTAGTAGGGTGTCACCAAAGTTATTAAAAAAGTCATATTTGAAATTTTCTTGTTCTGAGAACATCAGTACATCAGTAATTGACTGAAAGATTTGGACACTCAAATAGACCGTAATTTATCAATCTAATTTATAAATTTTATATTTAATTTAGAAATATAATTTATATTTGGAGAATAAGTTTTATGATAAGCTGCTGAGGGAGCTGGGGATGTTCAGCCTGGAGAAAAGGAAGCTGAGGAGACACCTCTCTCTGTACGACTCCCTGAAAGGAGGGTGTAGCCAGGGGGGGTCAGTCTCTTACCCCAAGGAACAGGCCGTGGAACAAGAGGAAACTGCGTCAAGTTGCCCCAGGGGAGGTTCAGATTGGAGATCAGGAACAATTTTGACACAGAAAGGGTTATGAAGTCTTGGGATGGGCTGCCCAGGACAGTGGTGGAGTC
The DNA here is from genome assembly GCA_013400555.1 of Jacana jacana. NCBI lineage: Eukaryota > Metazoa > Chordata > Aves > Charadriiformes > Jacanidae > Jacana > Jacana jacana. The sequence goes on from VZTM01037583.1 coordinate 288,392, forward strand.
CCCATCCCTGGAGGGATTTAAAAGCCAGGTTGACACAGTGCCCAGTGACATGAGTTAGTGATGGTCTTTATCAGAGTTAGGTTGATGGTTGGACTCAATGATCTGAAAGTTCCCTTCCAACCCAGACAGTTCTGTGACTCTATGATTCTATAAAAACCACCTATTCTACATACACCAAATTGCTCAAATAGCAGCTTGTGTTTTCCTGAACCTGAATTTCTCCTCTCCCCTCTCTCTTGCACCGCTCTCCCTCTTCACTATAGACTTCCAGGAGCAGGAGGTTGGTTTCACTTTTTCTCAGTTAAATTATTCAGCGAGAGGGTAAGATGTAGTGCTGTCATGTGGTGTTACTCTTCGGCATGTCACAGCTCGCCCGGCATCGCGCTGCAGGAGCTGTAAGTGGGTCGTGACGAACCTCCCCACCGTCACCTCCTGCATCTCCTGGTGGCACCGCTCCTCCCGTGGTGGGAGGAGATCCCAGCTTGCAAACGTGATCTTGGATCGTCCCATAACTTTGTTTTTGAAGGCTTTGATCAGCCTGAAAGTCCAAAGCCGGACAATGAACTCAGGTAATACCGCACAGGCGTTTCACCCCTGCACCATCCTGTCACTCCTCTCCTTGTCACCTTGAGGGGAGAGAAGCAGCGCGGCACGAGGGGAGCCAAGGAGGAAAGAGTAAAACTGTTAACAAAGTGAAAACTCCCTTTGAAACTTCTCTTATAGAAAAATAGTGAGTGAAAAATAAATTGTATTTATAAACTTTTGAAAGTTTTATAAACTTAACCATTGGTTTCGATGCAGAGGTGACAGCGGGGAGGACACAGGGAGCACACCCCTCTGCAGCTTCTCCCCTCCACGCACGGTGCTGCGGGAGGCAGCTCAGGGCTAAAGGCAAACATCCAGCCCCTTCCCATCTGGCTGAAACAGGATATTGCTTACTTTTTATTAAAGTGCAATTAATTTTTATTTCATCTTTCTAGGTTATTTCTGCTCTCTCTGAAGTGCAAAGTTCCTGTGCTCCTGACCGTGACTCCCCCGAGTGAAACGGGAGGAGAGCAGAGTTTGGGTCCAACTAAAGCAGAGCGGGCTCTATCCTGCTGGGGTTACTGCACTGGAAAGATGCACACAGCTAAGCTGAAATGTTCAGAGTTGTACTTAGCTCCTGTAAAAGCCTATTAATCACCAAATCTGAGCAGGCTCAGCTGTGAGGGCTCCTCACACGTTTCGGGCTGGAAGAGTTTCTGCGGGAGCCTGGCCGTTCCCCAGATTAGCAGAAGCAGTTCCCCAGAAGCAGTATTTTAAGAATCAACAGGTTTCATTTTCCAACCTGCTTACAGCAAAGGTTGTATACAACAGCTACTAAAAATCAGCTAAAAACTTAACAGTGCACCTCTAGGAACCTCTTGCTATGGAAGATGTTTTGCGGCGTGATTCCAAATATGTTTTAATCAGCTCGGATCTCAAGCAGAAAGGAGTCCACTTTTTGCAATCCTGCTGCCAAGTGACTTTGCATAATAACAACGTGAATGTATTTTGCAAAGCCACAGGTTTTGGGCTGGTGTGTCTGCATTAGGAGATTATCCATACACCAGCAGACAGCAGACGGTTCCGTCCCGGCGCCTGGAGGGGCCTTGGTCTAACAAAAATTAGTGATGGTCCCTGTGCGGGTGCTGAGCAGGGGGAGCTGGCACAGCCCTGCTCTGATGGGGTGTGTCACAACCACAGCATCCTTCACGGGTGGTCAGTGTCTTCCCAGGTAAAACCGCTTCTGCCCAACACTCGCCGCCTGCACCGGCTTCACCAGCGCTTTCACGAAAAATCAGGCGCTCCCGCTGAACTCAGGGGAGGGTGGGAGAGCCCATGGCCATCAAAAAGCCCCTGAATAGTGTGACCAGCAGAAGCAGGGAGGGGATTGTCCCCCTGTGCTCAGCACTGGCGAGGCCACACCTTGAGTCTGGTGTCCAGTTCTGGGCACCTCAGCACAAGAGAGATATCGAGGTGCTGGAGCGAGTGCAGAGGAGGGACACGAAACTGGTGAGAGGCCTGGAGAATAAGGCTTATGAGGATCGATTGAGGGAGTTGGGGTTGTTTAGTTTGAGGAAGAGGAGGNAGCTGGGGCACGGGGCGGGCACTGCTGGGCTCCGCCTTCCCCATCTTTCTCCCAGGACGCAGCAGCAGGAGGTAGGGACAGACCCGAGTCCTTCTGCTGGGCTTTATTTAACGCTGTCCCTTTACATCATTCTAATGTATATTTTATATATGGTTGTCCCAAAGTGTAGCCACATATTACCACCCTGAAAGCTCCTTATTTTAAGCAATCATATAAGTACTGGCTGTTTTCAACTGGCACTGCTCTCCTCTAATCTTGTTTTCATAATGAAATTTATTTAAGTCTAATACAGGCATAATGTAGAGGAATGTATCTTCTGCACCTCAGAATGAATGTTAAAAGTGTAAATTCATTATTTCTCCTTCGGCAGATCTCATTTTTATCTCTGTTCCATAGACATTAGAGTAATATTTTTCTCCTGAATACACTGATGAGGATCCAAAACTAATTTTCACAAAAATGAGGACTCCTTAAAAACACGCTCTTATCATATCGTGCAGACTCTTCCAGCAGTACCAGTGTTCTTCACTTTAATCTCAGCTTTAATTTTTAAGTGGTTTGGTTTTTTTAATTTGTTTTTTTTTAGCATTTCTTTCCATCTGTGGTGGCGAGGGCCAGGTCTCCTCCTCCATCTGCCCAGCCCCTCGCAGGTGAATCCCGTGCATTAGTGCAGGGGCTCCCATTTGCACCAGTGGAAGGGAATAAATGCAGGAGCCCAGGAAAACTCTGGGAACTCAGCAACTCCCACCGGCTCAAAGTCCCTCCCTGCTGCCCACCCTGCTTCCAGGCAAAGGGAAAATGGATCTTTAAGGGGAATTTGTCACTTGGGCCGGCAGCTCTGTCACTCGCTGTTCACTCCTACACCCCCGTTCAGCCCTGCAGTCCTTCACCAGAGCCGACACAGCCTTGCAGTGAGGTCTGCAGTTAGTGACTGGGCTCCATCACTTCCACAGAAACCTTTTCAGTCTTCAGAAAGTTGTTATTCTTAAGCAGAAGCGCCAAAATCTCCAAACCCCCAGCCCTAAAATGTATAGTTTTAAAACAGATCAGTGCAGTTTTACTCTTGCCATAGTTGGCTCTTTTTGCATTGCTGTATAGAAGAACAAAGATGAATTCCAATAGAGCAGTTATCCTGAGAGCTATTATCACAAAATTGATTAACTTATACTGCTTTGTTGGAACAATAAGTTCTGGAGAGAGAAAAAAAAATGCATTTTCCCTCAGTCTTAATCCATGAAAAAGTTACTAGCCCTTTATTTCTCCATTGGCATGGTAAAAATCAATATGTGTTTTGCAAAGGTGCGTGCAATTTGCTTTAAGAATTTGTACTTGCGTGATATTCAAGTAGGATGAGTTGTTGGGTAATTATTTGTTTCTAAGCTTTTATAGATTCTCCTTTCTTGTCCATGATTTTACATTGCTATAACTTTTCCTGAGTTACTGAGGTGCTTCTTGATTTCCAGCTCTGGTGGGTTACAGCAAAAGGAAGAGGCCGCTCTCTCCATCAGCTGGGCCGTCGCTGGAGAACAGAATAGCTGCTGCTGACTCCATCCTCACCCCAGTGCCTCCAGAGCAGCAGCATTTGCTTCTCAGCCCTTTGCAGCAGGAAATCACTTTCCTTGAACATCAGCAGGGCAAATAACAAAGCAAAGTAAACAAGCAAACAACGTAAGGGCGCAGAATTTGCATGGGAGTACAGGGCAGACTGAGTAAAATCAAAGACCTTTCCTTATACTCCCTCTCCCTAAATAAAATGCCCTTAGAGTTGTTCTTAGAATTTCCTTTTTTGCACTTCTTTCTTAGTTTCCTCTAGGAAGTTCAACAGTGCCATGAGGCCACCTGCTATATCACATCCGTAGCCAATTTGATATCATGAGTCATTGAATCAGGTAATATAATGTAATAATAAGCAGGTTGGAGCACAGCGTTTATTAGCTGATGTTCTCTTAAATGAGTTCACGCTGAAACAGAATCCTCCAGTCAGTTTTTTCCACTTTGCCCTGCTGTTCGGGGGCAAACGAGGAAAATGAATGGAGAAATGAGAGCTGAGACAGGCACCGCTGACACGTCTGAAACCTGCTCGGCCATATGAAGGGATATTAAAAGAATACAGACACCCGAGCACATTTTGCTAAAGAAGGCGGCCTTAATTTTAGCTGGCTGGCAGATGGGGCTTCTCATTAGCCTGTCTTTTCATCTTATTTCATGCAATTAAGTAGGCTCGGGAGGGACCCTACGGGACTGGCCATCTTCCAAAGGCTTGCGCAGCCCAGCCTGCCCAGCCTGCCCAGCCTCCCGCTCCCCAGCCCATCACCCTTTCCCACAGAGTTGTTTTTCTTGACATACGGAGCAGAATGAGGGATTTTTTTCTGCGTGGATGGGGTTTGCAGGACTGCAGTGCGTGTTGGCTGCACGGGCCATGGCAGCACTGTCCCCTGGGCAGGAGCGATGGCAGTGGGATGTCTCTGATGGAAAGCACGTGTGGCGGGGCTGGCAGTGGAGATCTGAGGGGAACGGGGTGTGGTACCCCCTTTTTCAGCTCTTTCTGGAGCACCAGAGCCCCTGCCAAGATGAGAGGAGATCTTGGTCAAGCGTTTCCCAGAATGGGCAGAACAGCCTGATCCAACATAAAAATGTCAGTAGATCCATAATTCCCAGATGTACCTGCAGTTTATAAAGGCTGCATTTGACATCCTGGGAAAGACCATCCTGACTGTGCTGGTGACAGCTCAGGGAGATGCTCTAATGGTGCCCCAGTGCTGGGCAGTGTCACCCTGCCCCTCCACAGCACTCACCCTGCTGACCCCACAGTAAAGCCCCTGGCACGAGGGGTGCACCCATGGTAGAGCCCAGTGGCTCCCAGCACACCCCAGGAGGGAGCAGCAGAGGTGGGAGCATGGCCAGGGAGGCAGCAGGGCAGGGGATGCAGGTGGGCAGCATGCTCTGGGTACCAGTATGCCCCTGCTCTTCATCCACTGGGTACCAATGGATGCAGGTGGGCAGCATGCCCTGGGTACCAACATCCCACATAGGAGGGAATGGCCACAAGTTGCTCCAGGGGAGATTTAGATGAGATCTCTGGAGAAACCTTTTCTCCCCATGAGTGGTCAGGCACTGGGATGGGCTGCCCAGGGAGGTGGGGGAGTCACTGTCCCTGGTGGGGCTCAAGAAGTGTCTGGATGAGGTGTTACGAGACCTGATTTAGTAGCTGAGTGGGTAGGATTGGTGACAGGAGGAGGGTGGGAATAGGTGACCTTGTAGGTCCTTTCCAACCTTGTGTTTCTATGATTTCTATGGTTTCTATGATCCCCCCTGCCTTTCCTCCCCCCAGGTCCCACCCTACCCTGGCTTCCCCTTCCCCCCGAACGTCTCCAGAACCTCAGCTCTCCGTCAGGCAAGGAGCTGGTGACTTGGTGTCACTCTCTTGAGTCGGGCCGCTCCTGAAAGCTCTTATCGATGGGAGTAATTTCCGTGTTCAAAGGGACCATTGCTGTGAATAAAACCCGCTCCTCAGGATTTATAGGACAGGCCCCATATTTTGCAGTCCATTGACTCAGTATTATTCCTTTGTTCCCATAGAAACGGGGCGGGGGGGTTGGGGTAGGGGGGGGGTGTTAAGGAGTAGTTTGAAGCTAAGACAATGAAAATAAAACAAACCCAAACCCTACCAAACCTTTGTATATACATGAATAGGGGAAGAAAATAAAATTCTTGACTTCTTTCTGCATGCTGAAAAGCAGAATAATTTAGGTGGGGGGAAAAAGCAACCACAAAACAAAAAAACCCCACCCCACCCTCTCACAGATGTGATCCTTTTGAATTGTTTGCTTTTTTTCTGAGGCAATTTCAGCAAAATGCTTAGCAACACATACAGAAGGAAGCTGCTAAATCTTTGTATTAATTCTGAAAACCTCCATTCCTTATTAAGTCACAAGAGATAGCTCTTACTTTGTTTCCAGCAAAAGGTAATTTGTGCTTTATTTTATTTAGAATGTTGCCCACCGTGCTGGAGAAGCAAGATTTCTTAATTGCTTTGTTGCAAAAACAATTTATGTGGGGTTTTTTAATGAGTTTAATTTTCTTTAAAGTTTTCCATGTATAAATGTGGCAGCATTTTGCAACCAAATAAATTACCCGCGTAGCTGCCGCAGTTCTCCCGTCACTAAGCCCAGCACTGGAAGATGCTACCTCCACAAGGCTCATTGTATGGAAAATATGTGCACAGAGGAGGAGGTTGAGTTGGTGTTTAAAAAAACCCCACACTGAGCAAGAGAGAAAAGGAGGGAGATTATTACCGGTATCCAAGAAGCGTCTGCCTACTGCAGAGCTGGGGGCTGGAACCAAAGGTGGTGAGCTGCAACCCGGGAAGGAGCTTTGAGAGGATGGCAGAATGTTGGAGGATGCAAATAATAATAATGAAAAGTAATCACCCTGTGCTTTTCCTCAAACCCACCCTTAGGGCAACTGATGTAACTGGTGGTAGTCTGGGGTGGAGCAGGGGTGGAGTGAGTCTCGCTGGCTGGTATCTGTGTTTTCTTCCATTGCCATGGGCTCAGTCAATGGCCATCAGTGGGACTCTGTTCAGAGTATGGCAGAACAATAGATAAAGCAGCAGTGAACGACTCCGTTTACAACCCAGAGGTTAACAGCTGGCAAAGGCAGGCGAGCCTCAGCCCAGGGGCAGACAGAACACAGGGCCACCATGCCCAGTCTGTATTTGACTGTGTGTGGGGATAGCAGCTTGCCTAGCAATTAAGTAAATATTTGTGGTTAGCACAGGTAAAGATGGTGCCTCGTCTGCAGTTTCCCCACCACAAGCTGCTTGGGGAAACGCATACTCCACGAGCACGGTTTGTGTGGGAAGGGACACGCTGCCTGCTGGGGAGCGGGGGGCAGTGGGGACTGATGGTGATGGGCCAGTGAATGAGGGGAAATCTCCCAGAGGGATGGGGAAAACATGCTCCTCTTTCCCGTCCAGCTGGGCAAGACTTTTGAGGATGTTCTAACTTCTCCAGGACCTCAGTGGAAGAAGGAGATGAGAAACTGCTACCACCAAAATCAGGCTTGGGTGGAAGAGAACCTCTCCCTGGTTCACCCACTTCACCCTGATGAGAAGAGAGATGAGGCTCATCACAAACAGAGGAAATTTTGGAGGGGCTTCAGGAAGAACAAGTGACCCCAGCTGAAATCTCAAAACTTGTCTTAATTTCCTCCACCTGGTTGATGACCACAAGGTCTGAAAGGTGCAAGAACTCGCCGTGAAATACATGCACCACTCTTGTTTGTAAGCTGCAGGCAATTGTGGTTAATTTACATGATATATAAGTTTTAGCAATAAAGAATTCATGAAGCAAGGGCTGAATCCCTCTGCTGCCAAGCAAATGGGAACATTTCCACCACCGCAGGCTAATGATTAATTTATACACAAGTACTGGGAGAGCAGACAAAAAGTCCTGTTTATTGTCTAGACAGGAGCCAGTTCTCCCTTTCTTGCCCTAAAGAGCATCGCCGTTTCTAAAAGTTGAGCAAAACCCATCAATAATTTTTCAGGAAAAGCATTAAAATTAACCTGCCAATCCAGTTACACCGGACAGAAAGGGCTCAGGAGGGAGATTTAGTGGTGTGCAGCCATGTGTTATCTTACAACCTCAGGCATAAAGTTTGCAATGACCCTATCACAACCCCAAACCCACGTAAAACCCTAGGAACTGTCTCTAAAAAGAAGAGAGGTGTGTGGCAAGAGGAGTTCTTGTCACATTGTGCTCCTCTCCAGCCCTGAGGATGCTGTGGGTGACCTTCTGAGCCTGAACCTCTCCTTGCTCTTCCCTCCATGGTGTTGGGGGTGCCCAGGAGCCCAGCCCATGCGCCACTTCCCCTCCCAATGGGGAGGGCTCTACCAGGGAGCCCTTCTCCGCTCTCAGAACTGGTGGCAGATGTGTCTTCTCACAAGATTTGCTCAAGTGGATGAGAAGAAATTTTCACTTGTCATTGGAAACCTGGTGCCTGCAAAAACTACACATGGTGACGGGAACTCTTGGTCAAATAACATAGCTTTTTGGTCACGTTGCTGACTGCCTTCCTGGCCACCTCTCGTTCCAACACTGACCAGCGTCTGCTTAATTTGTGGGCTTTGCAAAATTCACAGCCTGAATCATAAACATTTAACTCTGACTGAAAATACACATTTCATAATTATTTTGAGCTTGGGCATTTCTGGACTAGGGGAAATAAACAGAACTCTGGTTAAAATGCTGTTTGGGAAAGAAGCCAGAAGACTTTTCTTTGGGAAGGGAAAGGGGAATTAAAATGGTGTCTATTAGACTAAAAGCCACACTTTCTCCCCATGAAATCCCAAGAAGCCCCCCACAGACAAACGAGGAGGATGCCACCAGTGCTGTGGCGCGTTGCTCAGGCCAGCCAGCAGCCACCCTTTGCCATCATCCCAACACAGCAGTCCAAGGGACACACGTGGCCTTCGGGCTCCCAACTCACGGTGGGATAAAAGGACCTTGGCCTGTGAAGGAAGAAGCGTTCTGGGGAGGAGGGCAACCAAAAGGGTGTAAGTCAGCCACACAGCTTCTCATCTCTCCTCCAGGGCAGCCAAATCTTTCAGTGATAAATCACCAGCAACAAGGTGTTCCTCTGGAGCTGCTGCTTCTGAACACCAGTACCGACCCACACCCTCCTGAGAACCAGGGAGCTCTGACTGCTGACACCCCGCATCCTCTTGGATGTGCTACCTCCACGAGCTGACAACTCCAAGAGCAGTGTGACAGTGACAGCTAATTAGTGCTGTATGACACTGTAACGGTGTCATTCCTGAAAGTTCCTCTGTCCAGAATGATGCACCAACATGGTAGCTCTTGTATGGCGAGAGCCTGAGCAGTGACAGGGTGGTGGTGGAGCAGGTCAGCACCCGTTAGACGCTCTGGTGCTCATTATGTTCAGCAGTACCTCACTATTTCAGAACAGTCAGGCTGGTCTTTTCATTCATAATAAATAAAGTTCAAGAGCCGTGGAGTTCACCACCCTGCCCAGGACAGCTGCGGGCATCACCAGGCATTTCACTTGTCAGACTGCTACCCTCAAAGTGCTTTCTCTGCATAACAACATTACAGCTGAGAAATGCTGTTCCTAAGTGTCTGTTTTCAGCTGAGATGTTATTACTTATTTTTATGTCCATGATGTGTACCTGGAAATTAAGAGGTATTCACGAGAGTGAGATCCCTGGTGACCATCAAGTGCGTGATGCTGCCAGCGCGTCTCCCTTACACTTGGGCTGCTCTTGGCATGAGCAGTACCTGTGATTTTGCATCCCTTCTTAGATGGCTTCTGGTGATTCACCTGAATTTCCTTTTGGTCCCAAAGCACGGTGTGCCCCCCAGCACGTGCTGAGCGATCAGCAGGGGCTCTGCCTGGCAGGAACACCTTGTTTTGCCCACACATTGAAGCCTCACAGGTTACAAGTTCGTACATTTGTGTACACGAATGATGTACTGCAGAGGCTTGGCCAGAGCCGTGGCAGTGGGGCCACTGAGGCCACCCCTCCCTGTCCTCTCCATGGCAGACAACACCACCACAGCTCCTGTCCAGCCCTCTGGCCACTGCCAGGCAAAAGATATTTGGAAATTAACTCCAAATTCAGACAAAACCAATTTTATTTCCAGTCCAAGCAGTGCATCAGGCTGCAGCTGGTGGCAGGCTCAGTGCCACAGGGACTGCGGTAGTGACCAAGAAAATAAGGGCATCTCAGACTCCTAGTGTTATTTTCCCTCCCCAGTTTGCAGCCACACACCAGTTGCACAGACGTGTCCTCCAGGCTGGGGCAGCCGAGAGCGCAGCTGGGCAGAGCAGGATGCCTGGGACGGGCTGGGATGCAGCCACCGGCATCCCCGCTGCTGAGCCCAGGGTGTCCCATAGAGCCAGGATGTGGCCCTGAACTGCCCCACTGCTGAGCCCAGGGTGTCCCATAGAGCCAGGATGTGGCCCTGAACTGCCCCACTGCTGAGCCCAGGGTGTCCCAACTTCCCCCCAGCCCCCAGGAGGATCCCACTGCCCGCAGCAGGCAGCCCCATTGCTCTCCCAAAGAGCAAACGCTTTTTTATCTCTTCCTTTGTGAGCTAATAATGTGTTGTTTGTTTTTTTTTTTAATTGAAACGTGTTTGGCTTCTCCTTCTTTCTTCTGGTTTCAAATAAGTTCTGCCTCTGCCAGCAAAATAAGAGCCTGTGTTGCTGGGTTGGGTTTTTGTTGGTTTTTTGTCTTTTTTTTTCCCCCAGAAAATGCGAGGGTTTTTTCTACCTTTTTTTTTTTTTTGCAAGATTTCAGCTCTTTGACTTTAGAAAAGAAATCATTGTGGAGAAAGTACTTCTTGAAATGATGACAGAAGCAAAATTATATTCCTTTGTAGAAAACAGGGACATTTGAAGACAGGCTTAACGTCTGTGGTCTTTGTTCCGGGAAGTGTGAATTCTCAGGCTCCTGGACCATTAATCCTTCCCCGTTTTTAGTTTTTGAAGATGAACATTGCAGAGAATGAGGCATTGTGCTTGAAAGGCCTTTTCAGAGAATGCCTTTTCCCTCCACAATATGTTGCAGTTCTCTGATAGTTTGCAGGGTAACTTGGCAATTTGTGGCTTTTCCTCATAAATATTTATTTTCCCAAGACAGGCCGGTGTGAAGGGGCTCCCGGGGTGGCTGCAGGACGGTCGCCGTGTGCTGGCTCTCCTTCCCAGGGGCTTTGCTCCACCAGAGGATGCTCCATCCCTGGCCACAGGGCCAGCAGCTTGGTAGCAGAGGGGTCTCCTCCTCCCTCTACAAGCCCTGTCTCCTGAGTGTGCAGGCACTTTCCCCTGCTTGGCACCGGTCGTCTTTTCCTCTGTAAATATTAGGCTGACATTTGTTTTCCTCTCCATTCCTGGCTCCAACACCTTCTCCTACAAGTTTTCAGAACCTGCTATCATGAGGCTCAGAAACACAACTCACTGAGGCCCCTGTGCCTTAGCATGAACAGCAGATGAGACTGAATAAAGTTTCCACACGTTTTTCCTTTATCAAGTGCTGCTCTTAGAGTAACTTTAAAAATTCTGCAAACACATCTGCTTTAAGTGAGATCTTACAGAGGTCACTGTTATTTCATGACTTTCGAGTCAGCATCAATTTCTCCTGTTCCTCATTTCTACTGATCTGCTTGTCTTTTTTCACAATTATTCAATCCTCATATATTGGTTCTTGCTTTCTAAAATACTTATTCCACCCACAGGGTGTTACCCAGCAATACTTTTAAATGCCACCTCCCTTCTCTGGAGGTGCTACCCAGGTTCTCCAGACTGGGTACTGCTCCTGGTTAGAAAGACCTGGTTCCCACACAGAAAACCTCAGGCCTCAGGTGACAAATCTGATGGGTCCTTGGCTTGTCCCTGGGTCTGCATCAGACTGAGTGGAAGCTGTGTGAGTCCCCGTGGTGGGGTGAGGGGGCTCTCAGCAAGATCTGGTGACACCCAAAGCTTCCACAAAACTGTGTCACAAAAAGCCAAATTAAAATGTGCAGTGCTTTTAGAAACCCTGTGCTTGGATTTCACTCCCGTCTCTGGAACATTCTCCTTTAAAAAGCAATAGTTTGGTCAGTTTGAAAAAGTGTTGACTTTTTTATGTGAAAAACAGCCCTGCCGTGTACCCACTGCAGTGTGGGGTAATTGGTCTTCTCTGAAGGCAAACTCTTCCCTGCACAAGGTGCTGTGCTATCCTGCTCCTCACAATGCATTTTATCTCATTAAAAAATAAATAAGTAAGCAGTTAACTGTCAGCCCTTTGTGTCGCGGGGCGGGTCCGTGCCGCACACCTCGCTGGGGACACAGCTCCCAGCCACCGGCCCTGCAGGGCGGCTCCTGAGTCCTCCTTCCACACCCTCCCTGCAGAGCGAGCGGCAGCCTCCCTGCCTGGACCCACAGGGTGGGCTGGAACAGCTTCAGGCTGTTGCTGGAATGAGTTTATCTTTCTACTCATCTTTCTGTGTCTGTCTCTATTCATGCTTCACATTCCCTCTTTCTTTCCTATATTATTATTACGTCTCTTTCTCTTCTCCACCTGCATAAGTATTTTTGGATAAAGGTCATCCTTGACTTGACTTTTTCCAGGGCTTCCATGCCTACAATGTCCTCACCATGTTAAAATATTGATGAACCCAAAAGATTTTCCCTATGTCTATTAGGAACTTCCCAGTTAACATTCCTCTGTGTGATCCCGTTACACCTCTTTCCTCTCTGCATTTTCTCTCCTTCATGGAAATATTGGAGACACCTTTTCCATTCAGGGGAGTTGTAAAGCTGTAGTTTATTAGAGAAGATTGCATATTGGCACCGTTGCCTTCTTCACCTCCCCAGATTTCAAATATTTTCTCCAAATGAAAAATTTCCAAAGATTTCCCTGACGACTTTAGCCGGAGGGATCGGAGATGCGTTAGGGGGTGCATCCCCACGGGCTGACAGCTCTGCAAGGCTCACAGTCAATAAAAAAAACGTGGGTTTTTTTTCCCCTTTGCCCCATTTAACCAGGAGAAAGGCCAAAATCTGTGAGATGCTTCTGAAGGGCAGGAAGGTAAGCACACGCCTGAGGAGCTCTTCTGCTGGCCATGGACTCGCTGGTGCTGGGCGCTGGTGGGTGGTGCTCTCTCTGTTGACACGAAGCCCCCCACCAGCCTCAGCGAGGGGAGAACCTCCAGGACAAGCAAACAGCCTGGACAGCACAGGAGAAGGCAGCAGGTTTTGTTGCCCAGCCATTGCTCTCACATGGTTTGTGTTGCTGCTCAAAGTACATTCACACCAGACTGTGACACATGTGGAAGTGTGAAGCCGAGGACCACCCCGTGCTGTGAAGTTTCCCACGTTATCAGTTACAGAAGCGGCTCGGCTAACTTTGTGCTGTGAAAATTCAGCGTTCGATAGCGCTCACAATTTCTCAGCTCTTAAGTGGTGTGGGGAGGTCTCAGGGAGGGTGTGCTGCGTGGGGGCCGGCAGCACCCTCACCCTGTGTGTGCGTGCGTGTAGGCGTGTGCATGTACATGTGTGTGTGTACCTGTGTGTGTCCATGTGAACCGCCCCGCGAGGGCTGGTTCCAGCCAGCGCTGCCCACGGGCCAGTCTGTGCATCTGCCTCTTGAGGAGACCTATGCTAGGTCTTCCTGCTCCACCTCTGCAAGTCCCACCAAGCCTCTGTGAGGGATGGCATGAGCTGTAGACTCCCAAAATGCTGTGGGTGATGAGCCAGCAATGTGCCCTTGTTGCCAAGAGGCCAATGGAATCCTGGGCTACATAGGGGAGAGTGTGGCCAGTAGGTGGAGGGAGGTCATTCCTCCCCTCTGCTCTGCTCTGGTGAGGCCACAACTGCAATCCTGCCTCCAGTGCTGGGCTCCCCACTTCAAGAGAGACAGGGAACTGCTGGAGGGAGTCCAGCGTAGGGCAACAGAGATGATGGAGGATTTGGAGCATCTCCCTGATGATGAAAGGCTGAGAGAGCTGGGGCTCTTCAGCCTGGAGAAGAGAAGTCTGAGGGGAGACCTTCTTTATGCTCACAAGGACCTAAAGGGGAGGTTGAAGGAGGATAGAGCCACTCTTTTCAGTGGTTTCCAGTGATAGGAGGAGGAGCAACGGGTACAAGATGGAACATAGGAGGTTCCACTGCAATATGAGGAAAAACTTTCCAGTGATGGTGTCAGAGCCCTGGCAGAAGCTGCCCAGGGAGGTCATGGAATCCCCTTCCCTGAAGGTTTTCAAGCCCTGCCTGGATGCAGTCGAGTGATGTGCTCTGGGCAGCCCTGCTTTGGCAGGGGAGTTGGACTGGATGAGCTCTAGAGGTCCCTCCCTTCTAACACTGAAACTCTGTGATTCCATGATACCTAAAGCAAATACGAAATGTAGGAATAGTAATAAAAAAGTGCAAGGCAAAAAGCAAAGTCCCTTCTACAGAGCTGCTTGGAACATCCATCAAATGCGTTGCTTTATCAAAGCCAGCAAGTTCCACTGATGCCTGGGATAGCCAGCAAAATTGGTGAGTGAGCATTGCCTGTCTCCACTCACTACAAAGAAAGGTAATGGAGACACAGGGCCAAGGTAGAGCGGAAAAGGATGCTACAGAAGCCTCAAAACCGCTCCTGGAATACCCATGCCACTTGATTTCATACAGCAAGGTGTCAGCAACGAGAGGCCAGCCTTGCTGGGCCACTGGTTTGAGATGGAGAAGAAGGAGAATACCTCCTTCAAGAGGTATTTCAGAGCCGGTTCATGTATTTTATTCAGTTTTCAGTCTAAAGCGAAATTACAACGAGGTCCAAAACCTTGAAAGATTTAGCAAAATAAAACTGTTGTGTCTTGCAGCTTTGTGCAACGCAGACAGGCACACATTGAATATCTTTCCGCTCCTGAGGTTTCCCAGTCTCAGTCTCTCAGCCCGAGCACTGGATTGATTTCAGGTTTCACAGTCAGCGCTAAAATCCGGAGATTTTCCCAACCCCCCCAGCGTTTCCCTGCGTGCTAACGAACTGCCTCAAGGGCCCCAGGTGCAGTGAGAGAGAAAAAGACGACAGTTGATGTCAAACCCAAGTCAAACTTTCATATCTAGTTTGGAATGAAAGGCATCCGCACTCCGGTTGCAGCTCCGGGGATGTCGGCCACGAAAAGCACTGCGATGGCAGCACGTGGGGGTGCTGGACGCAGCAAAGCTGGTTTCTGGGGTGGAACCCACCTCTTGGTGCCGCCACGGGAAATGCAACCGCCAGCTTGTGTTTCCCAAAAATGTGGAAACAGGAAAACAAAATCCGGATGCTCCCTCGTCCTCCAATTTACACACGAGGAGTGAAAAAGGCGAGGAAGGCTGGAGCCTTCTGGAGTGTTAGCCAGGCTGTGCTCACAGCAGATGTCTGGTTTATTGCAGCACGTGGTCCTTGAACGGGTAAAGGAAGCCAGAGCAGCAAAGTCCACCAACAGCAGTGAGGGACCATGGAGGCTGGGCAGGATAACACCCTGAAAAATTTATATTTTCATGAACGGGGCTGGCAGCTCTGTATTTAAAAAAATAAAAGGAGATAAAGTATGATTCTAGCCTGTAAATTCCCCAAAATAAGGATTAAGTCATTCAGTAGTAGAAGCATTTGTACTCCCAGAGAATCACAGGGCAGTGCTGTCTGGGTCGCTCAGTGTGAACATCCCACATCCCTCATGTCACTGAGCACCCTGTCTCACCAGTCTCACGGTGGGTCTGGCATCGGTTCAAGGTGGAAGAGCAGGAGAGCATGGGGGGCATGGGATGCAGGACCTGGGCTGTGTGGATGGGCCTAACAAAGTATAAATCATAGGGATGTATCCATCAAAAAACACAGGACATAATGGGAACATGCAAGTTGTATAAATCATATACACACGCTCCTGGCTGGCTGAGAGTAAGACCCCACTGATTGCTTAGATATTCCCCAAACAGATGTCTCAGATCCAGCATATGCCTTTCATATACATTGCTTGACTCTGTAGAAGTAAAAAAATACATTAAAAAGTCAAAACAAAGCATAAGGAGAAAGAACAAGCCAACGTCTCCTCTGAGCAGGGTGTAGACCATCATGCCATCTGAAATACCGGCCATAAAGATTATTGAAATAAATCTTCCAGTTACCCAACATTTAATGGGGAAAACTTGATTTTTGTGAGGCGATGGCTCCAAGGCTGGATGACTTCTCCAAAGCCTTTCTGAAAAACCAAACTACCCCATCATCAAATCTGTGTGCTGCTGCCAAATTTTATGTGTTTCTCCTCCTGAGAGGGTCCTTTAAACCTCAGCTCAGTGGGAAGCAAAGAGAAAGGCACCACACTGACATCTAAAGACACTGATATACGTACAGCACGATGCGTAAATTCCCTGAATGAAAGAAATCCATGCCTCAGCCCATGTGTCTGAGCAAACCCCTTCCTGCTCCACAGCAGTGGGCTACCCCAGCAGTGTGTTATTCCGGCAATGGGCTATCCCGGCAGTGTGTTATCCCAGCAGTGGGTTATCCTGGCAGTTCCTTATCCTGGCAATGAGTGATCCCAGCAGTGAGCTATCCTGGCACTGGGCTATCCTGGCACTGGGCTATCCCGGCACTGGGCTATCCCAGCAGCTGCTGTGCCCTGCATCACCCCATGTGCCCTGAAGCTGATGGCATCACTCGAGGATCCCACCCCCGGGGCTTCCCCAGGTGGTGGGTCTGGTGGCGGGCAGGGATAGGTGCAGCAAAGCCTGGACTTGTCTGCAGACCATGCCCCGCAGGAGAGTCATCACCCCAGTACAGGCGTGATGCTGCTGGTGAGTGACCCAGCAGTTACGTCCTTCAATCACACTTTTCCAGAGGTCATGGGCTTCTGAAGTGTCATTTCAGTCTGCAGCGTCTCACTGGGGTCATTGCTCAACAGCTTTTTAGCTCCAGCTCATGAAAAAGAAAATGAGTAAAATGTGTTTTTTACCAATCAGATGTGACTGCTCATCCACACATCTCTGCCATGACAGTCCCTATGGGCCACACCATGCTGGCACGAAGGCAAAGGGACAGGGGAGGTGGGTTCAGGCACGGGCTCTGCTCTCCCCTGGGACAGACACGCTCCCCAGGGTGTCCCAGGCCTCCCCATCCTGGGCTGTCAGAGGAGCCCTGTCACTGAGGTCCCTGTCCACAAGGACAGCCATCACTGCGGGGTTCCCCAAGCTCCCTCATGCAGGCAGCCAGTGGGAAGCTGCAGGGGGGACAGCTTAACGGGCAGCTCTAATGAGGAAGGGGCAGACTTCTCCTCTGTGCCCTCCCACAGCACAGGCAGAACCCGGCAGGGGAAGAGTCTGCAGTTACTGCAGCTCAGGTACTCCCCATCTCTGCCCAAACCTGACAAGCTCAAACCAGAACCAAAAAAAAAACAAAACCAAAAAAAAGACAAGACTCAAATTTGCCAGACTTTAAGAGAAAGTGATTATCAACAACACTAAACCCTCAGATACTTCAAGAACGACGTCCTGCGGGAACTGCTGAGGCAGCCGGATCCTGCCCGAAGGTTATTTGATGGTAGTGGCAGGAGGTCAGGGAGCTTAGCACGACCCACAGCTCTGTCTGAGCACTGATAACTCCAGGAGCAAAGCTCACAGTCTCCTCTCTTGGCCCCCTGTGGAGGCTGAGCATGGGAGAGGGCTCCTCAGGCACCCAACGGGCAGTGGCAGAGACACAGGACTCTGTGCTGCGGGGAATGCGGGACCCCCTGGCTCCCACCTTCGGGCAGAGGAAGGGGCTGCAGGAGGAGGGATATATGCAAAGTCAGCCCCCGATTCTCAAAACTTCATGTATTTTTATTAGCACTAAATCTAGATTTAATGGTAATAAGAGATTTTGCATTTTTGCACCTGAGTTCACTGTACTCGGGATAGGGTGCGGGATGTAAAGCCAACATTGCAACGTGTTCTCCTGTCCCAGGGAGGAAAACACGGATGCCTGCTGGTTGCTGGAGGCGGGACGAGCCTGAGCCCAACAGGGAGCTTTGCAGAGAGAGCCAGGAGCCCACAGACACCCCTCCCAGCACCTGCAGCCAGAGCAGCCAGCAGAACCCTGTCATGCGGGGGATAAACCATAGTTTCACCTCAGTGCTCAGTCCCCACAGCCAACAGCCACGGAGGCTCCTGTTTGAGGCAGAGCATCACCTTCTCTCACCCATCTGTGGAGCAGAACAGCCCAAATCACACTTCCAAGCCCACTATTACTTATCACCCACCCCATCTGATAACGACATGCAGGCTTATTTTCACTGCGCTCAGCAGCTCTCACCACTTCTTGTCTCTAGCATTGCCTGAGCTTGAAGAGCCAATGTCAAAAGCCTTTTGAACTGGTTTATATCTTTGACAGGCGTTTGTGTGTGAGTACAGACACATATACAATGGTTTGATCTAGTAGCTGCCACCACCCTCTAGCTCGGGGTCTGTGGAAAATTGTGGTTTTAGAGGTTTATGGCTTAACTTGTGCAATTTGCCTGGGTGAGACCTGCCAGTATGTTGTTTTGGGATGGGAGCTGACATTACAGACCAGCAGCCTCGTCCCTGTGCTGGGAACTGCAGGCAGAGTGGCACAGAGACCCCTCCCTGCATGGTGGAGCAGGTTCCTGCTCAGCACAGTGACACCAGGGATGGCAGCGGCACAAGGACCCACCACTCCCATCGCCAGCCAAGGACCAGGGACTGGGCAGGAAACCCCACATCCCACAGCCCACAGCCCGAGGGAGCGGGATCCACCATGGAGCTCCAGGCATCGCCACCACAGAGGCTTTTCTGCTTCAGAAACTAAAGAAAAAAGAAGCTCAAGGAGACAGGACAAGGGATAACTGCTTTAAATTGGAAGAGGGGAGATTGAGATTAGATACCAGAAAGAAATTCTTTGGTGTGAGGGTGGTGAGAGCCTGGCCCAGGTTGCCCCGAGAAGCTGTGGCTGCCCCATCCCTGGAGGGGTTCAAGGCCAGGTTGGAGGGGGCTTGGAGCCACCTGGGCTGGTGGGAGGTGTCCCTGCCCAGAGCAGGGGGATTGGAACTGGATGATCGTAAAGGTCCCTTCCAACTCTGACCATGGTGTGATTCTGTGACAAGAAGGAACAGCAGGGTGTGGGTCGAGCAGAAGCGGGGGATGCTATTTCCCGTGCCACTGAAACAGAAACAGTCAGTGTTGCTACAAATAAATAAACTTGACCATTTTCTGCTGATGCCTCAGCTCTGGCATTAGATATGCAACCTCTTATCACCATATGGCTCATAAAACCATTTTAGTAATTACTTTCAAGTTTGATCACACCTTCATATCATTAATAACACCATACCTGTGCAAATATAGCAAGTATTAAATAATGGAGATTATTTCAGCATATTACCTCCCAGGCTGAACGTATTACTTTCAGACCTAACTATCACTTACCTATTGAGGTGAGTTTTCCTGAAAAGAAAAATAAAAAAGCCTTTACTGTTTTGTTTACAGAACATAAAAAGGAACTATAACACCGAGAAAGACAAAATGGACCATGAAGTGCTGTGTGCGTCCTCTGTCCTATTTTTTTCCTCCCCGGGGTACCCAGCACTCCTTGCTGTTTGTTGCACCCGTGATGTTGTGCTGTCTCTGTCACAAAGGGGCTCTCTGCACGTGCCCCTGCTCTGGAGCTCCTTCCCCTCCCAGCCTGGCTGTGCCATGGGGTGGGAGCCGGCTGGGAGCGCCCAGTGCTCTCCAGACACACGCTATTTCACACTAAGGCTGTATTGGTTGAAATGAGACCTCCCCTACACCTGCATGACAAAATTCACACCACGCTCATGTATTTGGCTTCGTGTACTTCATATGAGCTGCAGCCTCAGGCTCCTGACGAAGGATTTCTGGAAAGTGCCTTTGTCTTCAGGTGGAGGTCCCAGCACAGCTCAAGTAAGACCCACTAAAAGCAAAACTGCACTGGAGGAGAAAGCCCTCTGCAGAAATAACCACAACCTGTAAAAGTGAAGAATGAAGTCAAAGAAGTAGCAGCAAAAAATTTTATCACAGCCAGCCAGTGTGGGCCCAAGGAAATTTATAGAATAAGGTTAATAAAAACAGGATGGAAAATAAATAGCAGCAGAAAGCCAGGCAGAAATCAGCATTTATTTATATATTTATGTTGAGTGCCTCATTCACCACTGACAGACTGAAGAGGTACCCAAGGAGATGCCAGCACCGCCCTGCGCTGGTCCCACCACACCCGCCGGGGGCGAAGGCGCAGCTGACGGACGGGCACCCTCTGCCCACGCTTTGGGGTCGAAACGGCGAAACGAACCCCACCTAAACACTCACATCTTCCAGGCCTTTGCAAATGCTGTTCCCATCAAATATGGTTCTACCATTAGTGGCTTTTGCTTGGTGGTTCCAGATGACTAACGAGGTTGCTAACAATACTCTCATGCCACCTCTTTGCTCAGAATATGTTTAAGGATCTGGCTGTAAACCCCACGGTAGTTAACACGAGTTCATGGTTATGGCTACTTCTTCTAAATACATTGTCAAGGTTCCTCAGACGGCGTGCTTTCAAGGTTAACACAAATTAAAAGCTATTTTGGCTTACTCCTCAACAGTCCAACTGCAGTCATGCCACATGCAGCAAATCAACCCTTGAAATGTATTCACACAGCAGACAACACGTGGACAAACATTCCTCCCCACCAGAGCCTGGTGCTTGTCCTCCCAAGATCCACCTTGGCCATGAGCTCCCTTTCAAACCCCAGGAGGGTGCTCTGCAGCAGGACTGGCTAAAAACACGGGTGAAAGGAAGATATTTCCGATCAGCCTCTTCCAGAAACTCATTGCTGTTACTTAATAAGCAAAAGCTTCCAAGAACTGAAGGAGGAAATGCATCCCACTCATGCCAAAACAAAAATAAAGATGACTCCCAAATGCTAGCATCTCAGGTCCAAAAAGATCACCCTTCAGGCAATGCATTGCACAAGCTTGAAGCTCAATATGGAGAAGGCATTAATCCAAATTCATTCTACGTGCACTGGCTCCTGCCCCTTTTCCTTCCACCACCTTTCATCATCTCAGGCACTCACCGAGCTCATCCAGAGAGGTCTTTGAAGAGTTTTCACGCCTGCATGAGTTAGAGGAGGAGAAACCAAAGGCAGTCAGTGAATTAGAAGGAGTGAGGTCTCCTTCTGACTCTTTGGTTGGCCATTAACCATGGTGGATATCAGCAGAGTTGGGGTCAGCTCACCCCGGGAGTCCAGCGGCAGCCAGTCCCCATCGAGTGCCACTCCTGGGCACCCTCAGGTAGGCTGCAGGAAGCCTCACGTCAGGTGATGGGGGGTTCAGGGGCCCTCACAGAGGTATTTAGTGCTGCTTTGGTCACCTGAGGGTCTTTCTCCAGATCTCCAGGCACTGCTGGAGCGTGGGTTTAACCTTCCGGCTCCCCACAATGGCTCAGACCGCCTGGGATGGAGACACGTCCCCAGACACGGATGTCCGGGCAGGTGAGTCACACCCCCCGCACCAGCAGCGCCTCCTCTCAGCTGCTAACTCATACCAGGGTTTTGCCCTTTCTCTGTCTTGTCAGAGAGCTGCCCTTAGCCTGGCTTTAGGAAACCAGAAAAGAGGAGGCTTCAGAACCATTTATACAGCAGAGTTTAAAATGAAGCAGTGTCTTCTGCCATGAAAGACTCTCTTCTGCTCATTGTAAGTCTCATAACATGATCGATAGTCAAACCATTGTTCAGCTCCAGCTCTCGTCTGTGTGTTAACTGGCAATTACGCTCGCGGTGTGTAGGGGCACAGTACGGTACCCACAAGAGCTGAAACATCTTTCTATCTCTACTGAAATATTTGCCCAATTCCTGCTTGTTCCCTCTTCTTAACCTTGATGAAATATACATTGCATCTTTAAAACGATCCAAATGTTGCTGAAGAAAAATCCGTACAAGGCAGTGAAAAGCTCTTCTCTATTGAGTTGGTGTAGAAAGCAGCTAATTACATACCCAAATTCCTGCTCCTGCAAGGAAGCCTCCAAACCTCAGGACCTTCCAGCATCTCAGTAATGAATCTTCAACATTAGACAACAGTATTTCCCTCAAACTCTCCTTCCTTTTCTAATTCTGCCTTTATTTATTTCAGTGCTCTGCTGAGCAGCCTTGAGCATCCTGAAAATCCCAACCAGCATCCACCGTGCTGCCCTATTTCTGAACTTGGTTTTGAAAGTCGGCTTTAATTATCCTTGTGCTGGCGTCCAAGGGTGGATAGCTTGCAGCTGGCTTGGCTGCAGTGGCCAGCACCACCGGGAGAGACGTCACCAGGCTGCAGGCAGAAACCAGCCCTCGTCCCGGCTCTTGGCTGCGGCAGGGCACCATCCTCCTGCTGGGCAGCGCTGGGCTGCGCTAATGCACTGGGCAAATCGGGCAGCTCGTCCTCTGGTGTCACCCAGGGTCTCTCCATTAGTTTTAATGGGCTTTGGGTCAGAGCCTTGGGCAGGAGCAGCTTAGCGGATGACCAATCATAAAAACACCTTCTGGTGACACCTCAACTATTCCCCACCATATGCAGCCATTCTCGGCTCCTGGTGACAAGCAGCAGCCACTCCTCTCTTGTGTGAAGCCAGCCGCAGCCCCAGTGCTCCCACAGCCTCCTCTGCAAGCCCTGCGGCAACCGCTTGGGAAGCTCCCTCAGACACACCGTCGATGGGGGGGGGAGGTCTGCACCGAGAGGGAGCCCCTGGGCTGCATTCAACCCCAAAAACATCCCCCCGGTGAAAACCACCCCAGCCGACAGCGGCTCAGCAGGCGAGCAACGGCTCAGGTGCTGCCCCTCGCCCAGTGCCTCTGGCTTCAGGTGGGAAATTAAAGCTGCTGATGGACAAAGTGCCGAAAACGACAGCTCCCTCTCGTGAGAGGTGCTGCTGGAGGCAGGGACCCTGCCCAGGGTATGACAGCCCCTGCCCAGCCCCACGAGCACCAGAGGGAGCCCTGTGGGCTGCCCCAGACAGATTTTGGCAGAGCAGGGGCAGCATCGCCGGCTGGGAGAGAACCCCGGGTCCGCCCTCTGCAGAGACCGGGAGATGTCAATCCGGAGCCAAAACACCGAAACCAGAGATTTATTTCCCCGTTCTTGTCCTCCTCTTCGTGCATGTATGTAATTGACTTTAATTAAGCTCACATAGCTTCTAAACCATGAAACCTAAATGTCTCTGGGACCTAAATGACAGCATCAGGAGAGAAATTACAGCAGCATAACGTATAAATATTAGTACTTCACAAGTGAATGAGTCTGGGTTGTTTTTCTTTTCCCCAGACCATTTTCTTAAACTTTTTGCCTGCTCACTCCTTTGATTCTCCTTTGGTAAGACATCACCAGCAACAGATAAATAGTACCCAGGAGAAAGCTGAAGTCAAAGTTCTAGAGGAAGGCAGGCTGCAGAAAGTATAAATATTGTATTAGTCCATTTCGGTAAGAGCTGCTGGTGGTGAGACACGTCACCAGGAACGCAGAGCCCACCGTGCTGAGTCAGTGCTGGGGCTGGGCAAGCAAACAAAGCGTGTTTAACTTATTTAACCAAGAAAAAATAGACCCTGGGATTGGCCTGTCTCTCCCAGCCTTGTACAGATCTGCATCTTGCTAGTGAGAACAGCGGTGCCTCCTCTGAGCAGTTCCTCCTCCTCCTCCCAGTGAGACACCCAACCTGCACCAAAGGCATACTTCCATGTAAATCAGAAGCACAGAACAGTTTGGGTGGGAAGGGACCTTAAAGCCCCCCCAGTGCCACCCCCTGCCATCCCCTGGACAGGGACACCNCTCCCAGTATCTCCATGGCCCAGGAGCAGTTCCCAGAGTTACTGGCTACCCATAATATCACCAAACCCAAGCCAACAACCCAGCTTGCTGCAAAGCTGCTGCACAAGCGGATGCTAAACTTGCCACTTTTTCTTTCATTAACTATGCAACCACTACTTTAATTGCCAGTTTCAGGGTAGTCAGGTCCAATTTTCAGCTCCTTTCTCTTTAATCCCAGGCTCTTGATTCTCCCCCCACCCCACCCC
>VZTM01037583.1:312120-348714 GCA_013400555.1 Jacana jacana
CCCACCACCTCCCCAAGGAGTCCTGGAAACCCGATTAGCACAGGAGGAGCAAGGGTTCGTGCAGGAGGAGCCCCCACTATCAATTAGTCATTTCATTTCTTCCGTTTCTATCGATCCCTTACTGTAGCTCAGGCCCCTCATTTCCAGCTCCGAGCAGGCTCCCGCTGACCTGGGGCTGGTGATCAGTAATTACCTGAAGTTCACAAACACGTCAGACAGCAGAAGCGAGGGAGTTCGATTCACATCTCCTTTCGTTACCAAAATGCTAAGCGATTCCACCTATTCCAGCCCTCTCCTTCCTTTGCTTCCCACGCGGCGCTGATCAGAAGTCAGATGGCAATTAATTTAGTCTAATTGCATGCTCGCTGTGTGTGTGTGTGTGCAGGTCTTTAAAGACCCAGATATTTACCCGTTTCTGCCAAAACACTGAAAATATTTAGTACAAGGTCGGTGCTCAGAACATTTCAAGCTGCACCGTTAGAACTCGTCACAACCACCACAAATTCCAGCAGAGGAGTTGTAACTGCTCCCTGGGTTCAGCTCTGGGAGCCAAAGCCAATTACTATTTTGCTGTATTTTGGCCTTGCTCTCAGCATAAAAAAAAAAGTCCTGAGAAGGTCTGGGAAGAGGGTATTAAGAAAGGTCAGCCGTTAATTTCAGCCCGAGGACTAATCTGCTGCAGAACCCGGGCAGCACAACCCCTGGGGACACTCCAGGGAGCTTTGGGTGACTTTTTCCCCCAGAGGAGGACAGCTACTCACCCACCATAAGCTGGGGAATGTAAACAACACGCCTGTCGGTGTGATAGCTTCCCTTTGAGTCCACATAAATAACTAAATAATTAATTGTTTAAAATATTAATGCCCAATGGTTTGTCATGTCTAGGTCTGGCTGCCTGCAGGATCGGGGAGTGTTGGAAGGCGAAGGCACTGCTGTGCTGGGCGTCAGGCAGAGACGGTCCCTGAAGGTAGGGGCTTCACCAAGTAGCACAACTTTTCTTTTCCCATCCTGCCTTCAGAGCAGAGGCTGGCTCTGATTCGTGTGTTTTACAGCGTAGTCTGAGGCTGCAGCCCTCGCTGTGCTTGACATGGGCCAGGAGGATGAGCAGCAGAACTTACATGCTGCACATGCAGTAAACAACCCCAAACGTGCCTTGCTCATTCTATGCCTTTTAAAAATATATTTGATTTTCAGAATATGGGCAGTAAGAAGGACGGGATAGAGGGGAAATGGAAAGGAATATGCATGCCCCGTGACGTGTTTAGTATTCCGGGGTGAGGAAGCAGCAAACGGATAGTTTACCGCCTGCCCTTTCATTCGAAAGGCCGTCTGTGTCTGTCAGCTCCTTCCCGTGCTGCCCGGCCGGGTTATCAGGTGCATACAGATGAAAGCCTTCCTGGACCAGCAGGGAGGCTCCTCTGCAGCAGGAACACTCTGCCTTCTGCCACTGCCTCCGGCCACAGCGGCTGTCCCTTGGTCCGCGCTGAACAGGGCATCCCTCGCAGCAGAACTCCTGCTGGGCACTGCCTGTGCACTGGGCATTGCCTGTGCACTGGGTATTGCCTGTGCGCTGGGCACTGCCTGTGTGCTGGGCACTGCCTGTGTGCTGGGCATTGCCTGTGCGCTGGGCATTGCCTGTGCACTGGGTATTGCCTGTGCTCTGGGCACTGCCTGTGTGCTGGGCACTGCCTGTGCACTGGGTATTGCCTGTGTGCTGGGCACTGCCTGCAGTGTGCTGGGCACTGCCCAGCCCATGAATTAAAGCAGGGTTTCTATTCCGACAGCAGCCGCAGCCCGGGAACCGCCGCTGCCCGTGGTGCAGCCCGGCGGCTGCAGGCGATGCTCTCGCTTAATCTACGTGCTTTGTCCTGCAGGATGGTCCTGAAGAACTTCAGGAGATATTTCGGGAGGGGAAATCAGGAGGAAATTGTCATTAATTGAATAATGACTACTTTTTATTCTGTGTAAATGTTCTTCCTCTTACTTTTGTTGTTTTCTCTTGCTCTCCGATGCCTTCGCTTTCTCAGTAAATGAGTGATTAATTGCGTTAGGCAACTGCTGACCTATCATAAAGGGTATTGAAATGCTGGCTTTATTAAACATGGTTTTAATGCTACCAGGCTCACTTAGCAGTGTCTAGCGATGGATGGTATCGCTCAGAACAAGAAATGGCTCATTTATAATTGTTGACTCAGTCACTCCCCAGGCAAACTGCCTGAAGCAGCAGCTCCAAGGGACTGGGCCCGTCTTCGTGTGCCCTCATCTGCTGTGACCGGGATGGGGGCTCTGGGGACCCCACATGCAGTGGCCCTCAGGTAGCCCAACCCCTGGTGCAGTGGGAGCTGCTTCTGCACACGCATGTTACACGGACCTCTCACCAAAAGGTGAGCCCAGGGCTGTTACCCAGTTAAAAACACCAACCAAGGGATCTGGTTTTAGTGGCCTCAGTAATTGTTTATTTCTTGTATTTCAGTCTCTGGAGACTCCATGGCTGGCTCTGCAAAGCTCCCAAAACCCAACAGCTTGTGAACACTCTCCTTTCCACTGACTTCACTGGGACATGAGAGCACTCAGGGATGTACCATGAGGGTCCTCAAGTTCACAGCAGCTACCCAAGACTGAACACTGAATAGAGGGGATGGACAACACCATTTCTGACCAGCTGTCCCCTGAGAAGCTCCAGTGGTGTTTAAATGATCTGAAGAACTGGTCACAATAGTGACATCGGCCTCAGCAATAGGGACTGTTCCCCAAGGGCACACATTGCTGTGTGATCAGCAAAGTGTAGTCACAACTGTAAGACACAACCAACTCGGGCCCTGCAATGGGAAGGGAAGACAGAGGCATCCCCAGACTGTGGTGTGCCATGACTTGGGTGTGCAGCAGGCAAGGGAAGGGAAGAAAGGGAAGCTTGCCTAAAACCAGGCATCAGTTTCAAAATCACATCATTAGAAAGACTGTCTGGGCTGCTTTTGGATTAAAATGTGGACGCAGTGGGGCTGCCCTTCATCAACAGCTGGGTTCCAGCGGGTTGGGTTTCGGTGCGTTGCTCTTACTTGGCTGAGAAGTTCCGTAAATTCTCAGTGGGCACGAAACTAAGCGGAAACTAAACCAAGGTTGAGCTACTCTGAAAAAAACCAAACAGCAAACAAACATAAAACAACCCCAACCAAACAACAACATTCTTAGAGGGTACAACAAGTTTCCCAAAGGCTGTTCTGAACCTGCCCGTGTACAACAGTGTACGACTGCAGAGCATCAGCCACCAACTGACCGCAAACGCCGTTCAGAACAAACACCGAGTAACCAAGTAACCGTTAAAAGGGGCATCAGAGACCCGCCATGCAGAATTCCCCCAGACTCACCAGATCTCCCTGAAGTTTATTTACGTTAAATCCCATGTGCAAGGATACAAGAAAGCTGTGAACTTGTACTCTTCATGAAATCACAACGTATCGCCAGGGAGAGGAAGTGCGACAGACACGGGAATGCCAAATGGGTGCTTGTATCAGCACTGTCGGAGTGACTACCAAATAAATTTATAATTATGAGACACTTAAAGCATTATGAGAAATAAAAGATCAAACACACCTCATTATCAGGGAATATGAGCTGAAATGACAGGCTATATCAACATGCCATGCTGAGAAGATAAAGATCGTGTTACCACTGAATTTTTCATATCCTCCAAAGGTCAAAATCACTTCACCATAAAATTTTCAGTGTCACAAAACTCATAAGTTGTAAATGTGTTTTTGTTCTAGTCTAGTCATGCACACAGATTATTGGAACCCTTGAATTGCTAGAACATCAAATGAAAAAAATCAGGATATGATAGTTGTCATCATGACATTAGAGTGAATATTTCTGAAAATCTAATCCATTGGAGATGGTCATAATTACTGTAAAATTGCTTCTGAAACTAATTTGTTCCTGCACACGCAAATGAAAGAGAATTACATTTCCCTTTTCTATTTTTCTTTCTTTTTTTTTTTCTACCCAAAGGAGAGAAAAGACACCAGCCTCCTTTAAATCTTAGGGTTTCACTCGGGTTTTCATCCTTCTTTGCAATCTGCTAATGGAGATACCTTCAAGGGAAGCAGGCTTTGTGCTCCAACTCCGACTGAACTGTGCCCAAGATGTGAACCTTAAGTGCAGGTTCAAAGCATCCCAGCACTCCCATGAGGATCACAGGAAGGTGAAGCACCCCACAACCCCTCAAAGTTGTGGGGAGCAGCTGAGAGGTATAGTCCTTTTGCTGTGGCTCCTTTCTGCCCCATGATCAGATGCTGGGAGAGGCCACTGGCTCGGAACCCACGGCCAGTCCAGCGACTGCCTGCACTGGACCTCATCAACCCCATGTCCAGTGCAGTTCTGTAAGAACGAGCCATGGCTCTGCCTGTGCCAGCTCTGCTGCTCTGCTGAGAGCTCACACCTCGGGATGAGACCCTCGGGGGAGAACTCTGGGGTAGGAGCATCACTGGATCCATCATTGCCTTTCTTTGCTCTTCCCTCACTGCATGTGGTGGCCTGGAATTACATATTTTTGCTGTTGTGTACCTGCTTCTGCCAAAAATGGTTAGGAAAGGCTTTTATTCAGGTTCAAACTCACGGGGCTAAATCAAGCCAAGCCATTTCTCAGAGCTGGGATCATTAGTCCTGTGGCTGCTCAGCTGGGGCAGGGAGGCTTTGCTGGTGGCCGTCGCACGGAGCACCGTCCCGTTCTTCGGGCAGCACGGGCTGGGACACAAATCTTCCAGAGAGATTTCTTGGCTTTTGAAACTTGAAACTGAATAGTTTCCAGCCTTCCTGCAGTTTCCCAAAGTTGGTATTTCTGGCACCTTGGAAGAGAAAATAAAACTACAAAATGCCCCCCACCCCGGCCTCTTTCCATAGGTGCTGCCACAGGAGCCAACCCTCAATCAGCATCTCCTCCACTGCCTCAGGAGCTTTAGGACTTTCTGGTCCCCCTTTGTGGGCCATAGCTACACCCCTGTTTATGGCCATTTGCAACAAGAAGGAAGTCACCTTCAGTCTCCAGGCCCAAGGTGTGCTTCAGAAGCAAGCCTGAAGCAGGTAACCAGTCACTGTATTAAGGAAGATGTTTGTTTTTCCTCTCAGGGGTGCGGGTTTGTACACGCATATCTCAAATATTCACCCCATGTTTGCTTGATATACTCCTGACTCCACAAATTGCAGATAGGGGAAGCGATTCTGCTGCAATTTTGTTCTTTAATCATGACAAATTTTGCTTCTTTACTAATAACAGTATCATTCCCTTGTCATTATTTCAGTGTCTTCTTTCTCCGCTGCTGATAAACGAAACTTAATTGAATTTAATATTGCAAACCACAGGAGCGAGCCCATTCGCCAGCCTGAGCCACTTGCAGTGTGGTTGGCATAAAGGAACTAACCAGGCGGGTTTACAGCTTAGGTGCTGACTCAGCAGGCAGGGACTAAGGTTTCCTCCCCGGCTTTTCACCAGCCTCAGGCCCAGGGTATGAAGACTTCAATGCTGGCGTGTTATTTATGAAATTAATGAAGCCCTGTCACTGCACACGAGACAGACCTCGCTGGTGCTCACTCTTAATGAGGTATTTTGCCTCGTGTTGTCAAGCGCGAAGGTGCCGTGAAGGTTACTGGGGACTAATGAATAGGTAATGAAGCAAAAGGGATGAGCTTGGACTTTCTGCAGTTGCTGGGACTCAGAGGTTCCGTGGGGGCTGTGCAGTACCTTTGTGTGGGAGACCAAGCCTTCAAGAAGGGGGAGATGGGGGACCTGCTTCCAAGATTTCCCCGCAGTGCCTGTAGCTGATAATATTTTTGTTGCCTCCACTAAAAAGGTGGTTACGATATACAGAAACCCTGTTAGAGTGGGTTTTTTCTTCAGACTGGGAGTAACTTTTGAAACATTATCTTAAAAGGAATCATCTCCTGCTTGAAAAGAAGGCTTTTGATTTCTTCCCTTACCCGTGGGCTCAGCGTGGTTTGCACCTGATGGGGGTCTTCAGAGTAAAATCCCCCAGAAAGAGCACAGCTTCCTGCAAGTCATGCTCAGTCTCGATGAGAATAGCATTTGGGCAGCGTGTTTGGATTTGAAACCTCGAGGGTGAAAAAAGGGCGTTAAAATACTGAGCTGGAGCCTGTTCAGTCTTCCAGCATAAATTACACAGTTGCTTAATATTATTTACTAGTGTAAAAAATGTGCTTATAACGTTCAGGCAAACATAGCAAACATCCAAATGCACATATTTGATAGATCTCTCAAAGAAAACAAGGTATGTACCGGTATCCATGACAACAAAGCAACCAAGATCCATGGGTATGTGAGCAAGATACTGTTTAGCTTTATGTAAATTTAAAAAAAAAACTGTTCTGCGAAGGGTGGAGTTTTTCCAGCACACTTATTAAGTTGATTACATATCCCCAATTAGATACCAGGGGTTTGGGAGGAGGTAGGAGCTACCCCAGGCAGCCAGGAGAGTGGCCGTCAGCTTGCACTGAGCCGTGGGGATGCCTGCGGGGTTCCATGTCCTGCTCTGAGCCATGGGGCTGCCAGTAGGGGTCTACATCCCACACCGAGCCATGGGGCTGCCAGCGGGGCTTTGCATCCTGCACCAAACAGTGGGGATGCCACCAGGGCTCTGTGTCCCACACTGAGCCATGGGGATGCTGGTGGGACTCCTTGTCCCACACTGAGCCGTGGGGATGCTGGTGGGACATCTCTATCTCACAGCCCTGCAGAGGCCGTGGTGGCTCCCAAGCACAGCAGGTTTTATGTGGAAGAGGCAGCAGCTCCCCTGGGTGAACTGGGGGGGCTTCGAGGTGCAGGTCCAGGTTGAAGGTGATTTTCATGGCAGGAATGAGGCCCTGTGATGTGCTGAGAAGGGAATGGTGCCAGGGGAAAATCAAAGGTGCTCCTCTGACCCGTTCCCCTGCCTCGCTTCGAGTGCCTTTTTTGATCTGTGGACACCTGCTATATAAAGCAGCACCAGTTCAAAGCTGCCTTAAGCTGATATTAAAGTAAAAATAAACTTGAAAACTCAGCGTAGGCCACCATGAAACCTGCAGCTCTCGAAGCAGTGGGGAAAGGAATGAAATTGCCTGTGAAATTAGTGTCAGCAGGTCCCGTGAGTGAGGGCTGGGCTCTCCTTGGATGGTTTTCACCAAACTCAGCTCCTCAGGCCCATCAACATTTGCCAACAAACCAGCCAAGTTCATCACCTCTGGATTAAGCAGCCACAGCAGCCCCACAACCTTTCCATTTTAGTTCCCCTAAGCCCCAAACCTCACACAGAGCACTGTCTGCAAGGGCCAGAGAAAAAGAACAGAGGCAGCTGAAGTATGGTCCCGTGCTTCTTCCCTTGGCTGCTCATTTTTGTCCCACTGAACTCTTCTCAACGCTAATCTGCTCTTATTCACGAGTGCTAAGGGACCTCCTCAGGCATAAAGGGGACAATAAAAACCTGTGCACACCCCTGGAAGTTATCAGTTCTCCTCTGAAGTCTCCCCTCTCAAACAGTGGCTTTCAAGAAAACCACCATGGATGGTTTTCTTTGCCTGTCACTGTGGGAGGAGGCTGCTGGCCTGGTGGAGCGGTGGCCAGGGGACAGTCAGCATGCTCTGAGGCAGGGAAACAAAAAGGATCTACCAGAAAGGTGGCCCTGCTGTGAAGATGTAGATGGCATCTGGCAGGTGGAGCCCCATTCACTGCCAAGGGGAACAAAAGGATCTGAGAGACACCTTCCAAAACACATCTGGGCCCTGAAAGGGAAAACTGGGTCGAGGTTGTTCCCTCTTCCACAGGTACGAGTGGTAGATACAGAAGAGTCACTTTTGGTATAAATCCAGGCTCGTTACGCCCAGCCCGGCCTACCCGGTCTGCCAACGTCTGATAAGGTTGCTGGAGGAAAAGCAAATTCAGCTCTCCTTCAGCAATTTCGACTGGGAGAACACAAATGTGTGCAGGCGGGAGTGACAGCAGAACCACCTCCTGCCCTTGGTGCCCCAAACACCGCAGCACATCTCGGCTGGCATCCTGCCACGAACCCAGGTGCCACCACAGTGTCTCGGACACCAAAGGGACCAGGCAGAGCTGTTGGCGTGGCTCTGGGGCTCTCCTGGTCACCTGCCCCTCCACGGGTGGGTGTTTCTGGATGTGCTTGAAAAGATGAAGTCCCACTCGCTGCTGCTTTCAGAGTCCAGCCCTGGGGAGAGGCTGGAGGTCAGGCTTGGCCAGAAGCTCGGGGCGTGCTCTACAGCAGGGTGAGGAGCCTCGGTGGGCAGAACACATGCCATCTGCTATTCACACAGGACACTGTACATACTGCACTTTATTTTGGGGGTAAGTAGCTCATTCTATTCTATTGCCTCCATTTCATAACTCTTTATTTCTGACATAACAAATTCTCAAGAGCAAAAGTGAGTAGAAAATTAGTAACTTTGGGGCAGAAATTACAATGTCCTTTGAAATGAGGGTCACTGAAAAATGCACGAGTCCAGTTTGTCTCTGAAAGGTTTTTTGGGTTTTGGTGGCTCGGGGTTGTTTTTTTTTCCCCACAAATAGCTTTTTTATTTCCTGAGAAAAAGGCTGTGTGAACCCAGAGTGCCCGTTGAAAAACCTGTTGTTATATTTATGAACTGTGCAACCGGCCAGATTTTGTGACGTGAGTAGTAATTTAGCAGAGGAACAAAAACAAAACAATTTGTGCCAGGGTGAGAGCCATGTATGCAAAATGTCAGCGCAGGGCAACTTTCTGCAGACAAAATGTAGTAATTATGACTCCTGAGAGCCAGTTCGTAACGGAATCATTGGCACAACCTGAGCTGCAGCGTGGGGAACCAGGCGCCAGAAGGTGTTTTTGAGGATGAACTCCCTGGCTCTCCGGCATCCGAGAGAAGAGGGCACTGATGCCCATCCTCAGTAGCTGTTGGGTGGAAGAGCCTCCAACCACGGCGGTGGGGAACGTCCCCCTGGGAGCAGGACCGTGGAGCTGGTTCTCCCGTGGGGAAGGGGGAGGCAGAGACGTGGCTGGTTGCTCAGGCCCTGGGCTGGGAGCTGGCATCTCTGTTCTCACGCTCCTCAGCAGTGTTTCTGTGTCCTCACGCTGCAGGTTGGGCTGGTTCCCACCCTCCTGCCCTGCCCACCCCCACCCCACCCCCCTTTCTGTCCAGGGGGGCTGGGAAGGCGCAGCCCAGCATAAATTAATTTTGCCTGCGGTCATAAAGTGTATTACTGAGATGATTATATTCCTGTGCTAAAGCCTCTGCACCTTAATAAAAACCCAGCTAAACTACATATGGAAAAGGTAACGCCGAGGATTCATCTTTTTTCTACATTCTTTTATAGCCTCCATTTGCTTTTGTTCTCTTTTTTTATCCTCTTTGCTTTTATGTTTGCAAGTGATAAATTTTCCCATGTTTTACATTTTATATGTAGTTTATCTCTTTATTTTGTACTCATTTTGCATTGAAAATGGAACGAGTCTTTAGAATAATACAGCTGATATTGAATTTTTTAAATTGCTATTGGGTATATACTGCACAAGGTGGTTATCTGATCTCTAACTTAATCATGTGAAAATATTGCTATGGGGAAAGTTGGCGTGGTAACAATGAGACCCCTATGCTTTCATAAAATTTATTTAACTATAAACCCATTATAAAGCATTAATATAGAATTCTCTCACTTTCTGTCACATTCAGGTCAGATTTATTGTATACCATTGCTGAATTCACACCAAAAATTAGTCGGTAAATGCACAGTCTCTATGCAGGATGCTATTTAAGCTTATCAAGATTTACTGCCACACTCAGGATTTCCTCCCAGCCAAAGTCAGTAAAAATAAACAAAACAGAGGGTTTGTTGTAGTTCAGAAGTTCATCTCTCTCACATCCACCGGAGCTGTAAAAAAACGTACCTCATCTATCGCCAGCATGCTGTTGCTGTTGGTTAAAGCTTTGTGTAGATGTTTGTGGGATGCTGTCTAACGCAGGACTGCGGTGTTAGCAGGGTCCTGTTTGGCGCTCAGGTTCACCTGGCACCACGAGCACCCACCCTCTTGATGGAAACCCTGCCCTGTGCATGGATCAGCCGTCACATGGAAAGTGGGACTACACACGGAATCACAAAATCATAGCATTGGGTTGGAAGGGACCTTGAAGTTCATCAAGTCCAACCATCAACCCAGCTCTGATAAGAAACCCACTGCTGACCCATGTCCCTCAGCATCATGTCTTTCTGCTTTTGAAATCCCTCCAGGGATGGGGACTCCACCACTGCCCTGGGCAGCCCCTGCCAAGGCTTCACATTCCTTTCTGTGAAGACATTTTCCCCAATCTCCATCCTAAACCTCCCCTGTCACACCTTTAGGCCATTTCCTCTTGTCCTCTCTCCTGTTCCTTGGGAGAAGAGACCGACACCCCCTCGGCTACACCCCCTTTCAGGGAGTTGGAGAGAGCAAGAAGGTCTCCCCTCAGCCTCCTCTTCTCCAGGCTGAACACCCCCAGCTCCCTCAGCTGCTCCTCACCAGACTTGGTCTCCAGAGCCCTCACCAGCTCCACTGCCCTTCTCTGGACACACTCCAGCCCCTCAAGGTGTTTTTTGTGGTGAGGGGCCCAAAACTGGACACAGTACCCTGCTAAATGCTCTTCTGGCAGCAGCCCCCATTGCCACCACAACCACCAACCTCCTCCTCCCGGTGGGGTGTGAAGCCCAAGGGCCGGGCAGTGATTGCAACGAGGGAATACAGAGACTCTGCTGGCATCCAGGCATCCCTCTGCGCTCACACTGGGGCAATGGGCACCAAAACCCCTGGGATGGACTCAGGATTCCCAAAATCATGCTGCCCCAGAGCTGCCTGTGAAAGAGGGTTTCCCGATGGACATGCCTCTGCTTTACCCTGCGCTGATCCACCCTCCTGAGTGGGGTTCTGCCCCAGACAGGTCACATCACCCGGACACACAAATCCTAACACACACAGCCACAGGGGAAAGGGGAGAGTTTGAAAGTAAACAGTCCCTTTTGAGATATTTCTATGCTGATTTCTCTTCACAATGCTCAGTGTGAGATATTCTACCTTGAGGATGTTATGTATGAAGTTAGAGAAGTACATTTAAATAATGTGAATCTATAAAGTGCATTTTCCTATTCTGAACTCACCCTAAAATGAATTTTGGAGGCATTTGCGTCAGGCTGCAGAAGCCAGAGGGGCATCTTTATTTCCTGTTTAACCTAACCATTGTATTTTTCAAGAGTTTATCTCTATAGACCACCAGAATTTCCATGCTGTATGGGCAAATCCTGCACATCTGCTCCAGCGCCCCTTCCCTCAGGTCTCCAACCCCAGAGGTTTTACAGAGAAGACGATGAACCCCCCCAGCCCATAGTTACAGCCACAGGACACTCAGCAGACCTGCTGCCATGCAATGGCAATCTGTGCTCTGAAGCTTCCAGCTAATAATATTAAATATCATTAAATATCTTCTGTATTTTCCATGTGAAAATTCTTCCTATTTCTTATGAGTACTGGATGCTGATAAGGACTCAGATGACAGCTTTCAGCAACGAGTTCAATAGGTTTTCATTCCTGATGTAAAATAAGAGCAGTTGTAAGTTGGTTGCCACCTCTGTTATGAGACATCAGCTCCTATGCCCGACCCTCTCCAGACCTTTGCATTTATTACTCTACCAAAAGGTGAACACTGTCCTTCCTTCTGATTGCAGGGGCCATTCCCAGCACCAGCACAAGTCGTTACACCTCAGAATACCAAAGTCAACCACGGCATAAATCAATGGATGGATCTGGTTCATTACCTTCCTTATGAGTCAAGGAGAAGTGGGTACCCCATTAGATTGTCCAGGCACTCACCTGCTTTGGATTTCAAAGGCATCTCTCCGGTATAAAATCAAGTACAGGAGCAGGGATTTAGTGTGTCTGAGTATCACATCACTTTCCATACACTGGTACAGCTGTTTCAGCAGACAGTAAAGGGTTAAAAAGATAATATGCTGGAGAAAGTGAGGCCAATACTTGCAGAAATAGAAAGAAGTCTAGCAGGAGACTTTGGAGGTTAACTTTCCTTTGAGTGTCATCTTTCTCCCGCTATGGAAATGGTTAATATAGAGAGTTTCATATTTGATTTTCCAGAAGTTTTTGCTCGGCTGCATTGCACACTCCCACTGGAGAGAAGCAATATCATGCCCTTGATGAAGGCCCAGCACAGAGCCCTGCTCACTCAAGTCTCTGCAGCTGTGGTGGACACCAGGATTTTCTGCATCTCACTTCCCCGAGAGGCGAGATCCGCAGCTGAAGTTTCCTCCTGAATTCCAAGCTGGAGGTGAACTGATCCGAGCGAGTTACCCTGGTTATAGCCCACGGAGCCGGCTGTCCTTTGGAATGGGGTAGATCTGAGCCTTGCATATTCCACTGTACCCATGGAAGCTGCTGTCCCTCACCACCGGCAGGAGAGGATCTGGTCCTTCATGTTCCTTCTCATTTGGTTGTTCTCAGCTGAGCCCGAAGGATCATCGAGCCCTTCTGAGAGGGGACCAGTGATCTGAAACCCCCAGCCCCAAGACCGGGATCTCACCTGAGCTGCAGGGAAGGATGCCCAACACCTGGCATTCCTGGCCTTTAAAGCAGTGCATACTTTGACTGATCGTCCAATTTAGCTCCGGAGTTCACTGGGATTTCAAGCAGAAGTAACCATCCAAACTTCAGGACAAACTTCAGGGGAGACTTGATGTCACCCATCAGAAGAAACACAGTTCCTCACAATAGGATCTCAGAAAGGTCTGGGTTGGAAAGGACCTTCAGAGACCATCTAGTCCAGCCCCCTGCAACAAGCAGGGACATCTTCCACAGAGCCCCATCCAACCTGGGCTGGCAGGCCAGACCTGGAGTGCTGGGGCCAGCCACGGGCTGCCAGGGGGAGAGCCCAGAACCGGCACATCGGGAGGGATGTGCTCAAAGCCTGGGATCAGATATTTCCCCAGCAAGTCACACAAGACCAGAATTATGTATTTGTGTCAATGAATCAAGTGAGACGCAAATTGAAACATAAGACTTTTTCTCTGTAATGTACAATAAAAATTCAATGGTTAGCAGTTGATATAAAACATAGAAATATGTTTTCAAGTAAGTACAACAGCGATGAACTCGGGAATCAGAAAGTCGTAATGCATTTCCGCACAGTACTGATGAACTCATTTTTCCAGCACATGTGAAATAACTAGCTCATTTTAATTCTTTATAAATAACAGATAACAGCTTGAGAGGAATGCTCTATGCAATTCATTTTTATGACTCTGTCTCCTCCACACTTGATGCTCCCATGACACTGGGGTCGGGAGGAGAGGGTGCATTATGCATTCGTGCTTGCTATCCTCCTCTTTGCTGCTTTATAATGTGGCTATCACTTAAAAAAAAAAAACAACCAGCAATTGAGTGCCTCAGAGCAGCAGTTGACTGATGTGGCCAGAGATCATGTCACCAGTAACTTTTCTGCCATTTATTTCATTTATCCGTGCTTCGTGTCTCTGCTGCTGCTCTCTAATCATCACTCCCACTGGCATTGTTTTCCTAGTGAGGCAGCAGCTAAATGAGCTGGGAATCAGATCCCTGCTCCATCAGCAGTGGGCACTGCAGACATTACCCACTTAAGAGAGAAATTCAAATGAAGCAAACAAGAGCCTGTTCTCTCCTATTCCAGAAGCTGATCCTGATTCCAGCATTTAGTGGCTGAACAGCGTCTGGGAGGAAGAGATGAGTTTTGGCACAAACAAGCTCTTACATGAGATCATTAACTGAAATAAGATTACTGCTGCTCCGTACTTTCATTTTTCTTTGTTCTTAGGAGATTGACTGGGCTGGAAAAGGATGGGTACTTTGTTGTGGCAACGCTTTAAGGCTCTAAAATGTCCAAGTCTTGGTTGCCAAGGGGTTAGGCTTTGCATATAAGGAAGGACAGAGAAATGCTCACCGACCCGCTGCTGATGGAGGAGGTTGGTGTTTCTCCTGGGGACGCAGCAGCGTGGCTGCCCCGTCCATCCCACCGGTCCTGCCACACTAACGTGGGGATGGGCCCTGCCTCTCTCTGCTCCAGAACAGCACTGGGTGACAGGGTGTCAGAGGGTGCAGCCCTGGCAGCTGCTTTTCCCCATCCTCCAATGCAAGTGGAAAAGCCTCTTCTGCACCTCCTGAATCCCGGGGCTGTCCCAGAGGGGTCCCTGAGAGACCTAACGTGGGTCTGACGAGGGTCTATCTGAAGGTGCTGAGCTCCAGAGCTGGGCACAGCAGCCAAGTTTCTTTTTCCCCCCAGGAATAATAATTATAAATTATAATAATAATAGTTAAATCAGGTCTCTGCTCAGAGAGAGCTGTCAAGGGTCTCACCTCGAGGAATGGGCGCCTGCTCCACCAGCGCTCCATTGCATCTGTCCCACCGGCGCCGGCAGGTCCGGGTGCGGTGTTTGCCAAGGGTCTGTAGGGACCTTGGGTCACTGCTTTTTAAGTTTGAAAAAAACTAGCTTTCCCTTGTTTTTCCAAGTGTTTAGCATGAGGGGAAATGCGTCATCACCGGGTGTGCACCACAACAGCACCCCAAGTGCAGAATGACAGCAACCCAATGAAAGCCTGAAAGGAGGCTGCAGAGAGGTAGGTGGTGGCCTCTTCTCCCAAGGGAATCAGGACAGGACCAGAGGAAATGGTCTGAGGTTGTGGCAGGCGAGGGTCAGATCAGATATTAGCAAGAAGGACTCTGCTGAGAGGGTGGTCGGGCACTGGTGCCCGGGGAGGGGCTCGAGTCACCGTCCCTGGAGGGATTTCCGAAGGGTGAGGATGTGGCACTTCAGGGCATGGTCTGGTGGCCGAGATGTAGGGAGTGGGTTGTGGGTTTGTGTGTGGTTGGACTCAGTGATCCCAAAGCTTCTTTCCAGACAGGAAGGTTCTGTGACTCTGTGAAACAAGGCATGTGTATGTCAAAAACCCCAGCGTCAGAGGAGATGGGGGTGGGGGTGTGTTCTGTGAAGCTGCCAGGGGGATAATGAATGATGAGTGAATACATACTAAAAAAATGAGTGACATGGCAAAATATGCCACATGAGAGTCTCCTTTTTTACAGCTGGGCACTGTTTGCTCTGCACAAAGGCCACCTTGTAGGGCAGAGATTGATCTCCTGTAATGCAAGGATTGATCCTCTGTCCCCGTATCACGGCAGAGCAACCAACAGAGTGAGCTCTGCAGTGCATGGGCTTAACCCTCCCGATGGCCCCTATGCAGCATGAAGTCCAGGCACACTCTGGATTCACCCCGCCACCCAAACAGGATTTACAGTAAAACCCACAGACAGTGAAATAAAGGAGATTGCATTTGTCAGGTGTAAGTAAAATCACTGAAAATATGGTTAAAATTTTAAAGTTAAGGAACTTTGCTGTTGAAACCTGAAGAACTTTACCTGTTTCGGCAGTATTCGGGGAGGAAATGTAAACCTCCAGGCGGTGCTGGAGCCACCCTCTCGACAGCTCTGGGCCAGTTACGGGCCTGAAGAATCCCACTGAGACTCTTGTCAATGACTGCTCAGCCACGGCTGACGCTCAGATAGCAAACGATCAAGCTGAGCAGACACTCAGCTCCTGCCATATCGCTTCAATCTAAAAACACTTTCCGTGGTGGAGACATCGAATACCCGTGGCTTTCCTTCCCCACACTCAAACCCTGCACACCGGCCCGTGTGAGCAGTGGCAGAGCAGCTCCATTTCCACCTCCCCCCGCCAGTGTTTGCTCTGCACACCCCTCTGCGGGTATCACAGCCCTACAGCCACTTAAATCGAATGCTGAAACAGTAGTAAATGCTTTACCTCACCCTTTAGAACTCATTAGCTCAAGCTTCTCCCTGCTCACTCAAAAGCCATCGACTGTGTCTGGTGTTTCCAACCACGTACTGCCCTGAAAACTCGCTGCCGGGCGCCTCACCGTGAGCACAGCCGTGGGGAACGCACTGGGACACCCCTCTGGCCACTGTCCCTCGTGCCCCTGCTCCCCACGCTGTGTTTGTCACCTCTTTGAAAGCATGTACATGATACGTAATGGGGGGGTTTGGGCAGATGGCACCGTCCCAGCGGTAGTGAGAGGAGGCTGCTGCTCCACCCCCCAACAGCAGAAATGCTCTCCATGCCCCAAAACACAGGCTGGGTTTCCAGGGAACTCTAGAAACAGTGGACTATTGCATTGTCTTGCTGTGTTGTGTTGAGTGATGGTAGGATGCTTCCACACACCCCACCCAACCTGTTACCTCTTCAGAGACTTTGATACAACTGGAATATCCCTGCAGGTGTCTTCAAGTCCAGCCATTAGGAGCTGGGGAAAAAAGACCAACAAAATGTTCAGGATACTGTTGGCCACCATTCTCCTGTTTCAGAAGTCTCGGTCCTTCCATCAGAGAAGAAATAACATCATCTGACCAACCGCCGGCTGACACAATGCAGAGCAGCTGATCCCACCTGCAAACATGAGACATTTGAATTTATACTTCTCTCTGTACTTTTCATCAGAGTTCAGTCCACTCCAGGTTCCCTCTTTCCTCATTCCCGTTACCATTCCCCTCCCGCTCTGCCCCCTCCCCATGCGCTGTCTCTCTCTGCTCCCGAGGGGAGGTGGCACCGGGAGCCCCTGCTCCGCAGACCCCGGTCCCTGCCTGTCACAGCTCTGCCTCCTCAGCCAGCGAGAAGCCGAGGACTAAGGGGAGGTGACACACTGCCAGGGTCCACTCTGAGGGGACGAGCAGGACGGCAGTGTCCTGAGGAGCCACCTCCTGCCACCCTCCCCTGTCCCTTCGGCGCTCACGCTGATGCCTTTGCCTTGCCGCTGCCAGCTGAACACGTGCCCACGTTCCATTACTATCATTCTGGAAATGTGTAGAGGCTGCAAACCAAAATCTCTGCAAATATTTACTTTACTGTTTAATGAATTTGCTTCAGCTGTGTTTACCCTGCTTTTGTACTCACTTTCTCCAAACACTCACGCATGAAAGCCTCGCAAACACGGTTCAGGGCTGAAGCAGTGTTCAAAACAAGGGTTTCCTCCCCAGTTTGATGCCTGCTGCTGCCCGGGCAATCCCGACCCCTCCAGCCGCAGGAAGGCTCGTTGTTTGGACGCTGCAGGAGGGACTGCTCCTGCTGGGGAGGCAGGAAAAATGAAAACATCCCATCCCGGGTTTTCCGGCAGTCAGCATCCTCGCACTAGCACACCTCCCCACGGTGAGGAGCGCAGCCACGGCCTGGCTGGTGCTCAGGGCATCACTCATGGCATCACCTACAGCCTCACTCACTGCATCCCTTGTAGTATCACTCACAGCATTTACTTATGGTGTATTGCTCATTACATCACCCATGGCATCGCTCATTACATCACCCATGGCATCACCCATGGCATCGCTCATGGCATCATGGTATCGCTCCCTGTCATTGTGTTGCTCATGGCAACACTCACTGCATCGCTGGCAGCATTGCTCACAGCATCATTCATTGTGTCACTCAAGGCACCAGTCAGGAGAGCACTCATGGCACCACACATGGCACTGCTCATGACACGGCATCACTCACAGTATCACTCATGCCATCACTCGTGGCATCACTCATAGCAGAACTCATGATATCAGTCATGGCATCACTCACGGCATCATTCATGCCATTGCCATCACTCGTGGTATCACCCATGCCATCACTCATAGCAGCACTCATGGCATCACTCATGGCATCACTCATGGCATCACTCATGGCATCACTCATGGCATCCAGCACAGCATCACTCACGACAATGCTCATGGCATCACTCATGGTATTGCTCGTGGCATCACTGGTGGCGTCACCCATGGCATTGTTCATGGCCTGACTCACCACATTGCTCATGGCACAGCAGCACCACCAGGACCCTGTGGAGGACCAGGGCTGCAGCCATTGTTGCCTCGTGCCCCATGTGACCTGGGCAGGAGGTCCATGGGCATTGCCCAACTTTCCCTGGGCAGGAAATTAGTGTCTGCAGAGTGCTCAGGAAAAGGTGAATTCCTCCAGGCAGCTGGCACCTCCTGCCAGGCAGAGCCCGGTGGCCATGGCGGTGGCCATGGGAGACTTCATCTCCCCTCGGCTGCACTGCTCCCGAGTTTGGACTCCTCATGAGGGGCCACAGCATCTTCCCCAGATGGAGAGACCCACAAGGGCAGCACGTAGTTACAGAGATAACGTTGTTGTGTCACAGCTAATCAGACTTTGTGGCTCTGGAGGATCTCTTCTGCAGAGAGAGGTTAAACATCTCTTTCTGTGAATGACAGAGCAGCATTGTCTGAAGTGGGTGTTATGCCCACTCCAGAAATCCTTCCTTACTGGAGAGAATGAAATTGAACCACTGACATTCTCAACCCTAGAAATGAAAAAAAAACTGTATTTTTGAGCCGATTTGTAAGTTGGGAAAAAACAGAATTCATTGAACTTTGGTATATTTGAGTCATTAAAATCCGTATCTCACCACAAAAAGGGAGTCTGCTATTTTTGATGGCAAGCAGCGATTGTAATTCCATTGTTGTGTCGCTGAGACCCACAGTGGCACATTGTACATTACCTTTATTGACATTGACTTCCCCCTCACCCCACCATAATCAATGTTCAAATTCAAATCATTAGGACCATTTATACGCCCTCAGCCGGGTTCAGGCATGAAGGTCACCATGAATCAGGCTCCAACAGCGCAGCCGTAAGCTGCAAAACCACAGTAAACGTTAAAGCACACCCGCCTGACCCAAACCGGCTTTTACAGCACGCAGTCCCCTTCCTCTATACAGCAGGTGGAACCCAAAGCTCGGTCTCTCCACAACGGGGTATTTGTTCCCCGAGTGGTGCAACCGGAGGATGAGTGAGTGCTGGCTGCTGCAGCCCCTCCCCAGCGCCGGCTGCGGGCCCTGCTCCGCGGTGGGTGCGATGCTAACAGGTTTGATCCATGCTTTCCCGTACCACCGAGACATCATTTCCTTTAACAGAGGGGATAAAGTGTGAGGGGGTGGTGTGTCCTCAGACAGATTCATTGCCGAGTTACCATTAGATGTTATTTTAAAAACTCGTAAAATTGACAAGTGGCGCAGCTTGATAAGCTGTAATAAAGAAATTCTGTTTGCTCCCAACACCAGCCAGAAATAATGGTTATTGTCTCCAGACACAGCGCAGGAGAACGTTGCTGACAGACTCCTCCATCTGGATGAAGAGGAAGCCAGGGAGCAGCAGGCGGGGCCGGGCGCCAGGAGCCCCGGTGCTGAGGAACCCCCCAGATGGGCTCTGGCCATCTCAGAGAGCTGTTCAAGAGCGGGACACACGTAAAACACATTGGGAACAATGGGAAAAGGTAAAAACCCTCTTGTGAGGCAGACGTGCTGACGTGAATGAAGTAAAACACTACAAGGAGGGTCACGTTGCCACGGGACAGCTCTCTGCTCCCGGGCCATCCCGGTACTCCTTTCAGCCCAGGAGAAAGCGGGCAGGGTGGGATGGGAACCCAGAGAAGCAGAGTTCCCTCCAGAGCCTTCCCCTGCGCTTCCAG
Organism: Jacana jacana; assembly: GCA_013400555.1. Lineage (NCBI taxonomy): Eukaryota > Metazoa > Chordata > Aves > Charadriiformes > Jacanidae > Jacana > Jacana jacana. Next base: position 331,704 of record VZTM01037583.1, read on the forward strand.
CTGACACAGACTGGATGCCAGAAACCAGCCTCCTTCCCCCAAGGCAGGGACCCCCTGCAGCCCCCAGCCCCTGGGGAGGGTGTGTGGTGCCCAGGCTGCTGGCACTGTCCCCGAGCAGCAGGGTCCCCCAGGACCCCCCTCCAGACCGAGTCCGCTTTCCAGCTGGGGGCATCCCGCTCCCCCCTTCGTTTCATCTCCAACCAACTACAATCCTGCAAAACCAGGCTGCTAATCTCCTGTTTTCCAGATTAATTTCAGCAGCATCAGCATATTGGCAATTCAATTAACTAATTATTTAATGTGTTTGTTTTCTTTTAATATATCCCCTGTAATAATTGCTGGCTCTGCTCTTACAGAAGATGCCAGAATCTATTTCAATTATTATTACTTTTAAAGTACAAATGACATTTTTAATATCCTCCTGGATGCTTATTACCATAGGAAATTGCCACAGGAACCCAGTAACATCTCTGTCTGTAACTGATACTTATACTCTTCTCGTTATGTCCTCGGCCCCACTGCACGCTTACCCACAGCGACCCCGGGTGATGGGGGACACTGTCCTCTGCCCCTTTTACCAGGTCACAGGGCAATGACAAGACCAAGACCCTTCATTAAGAACAAACCTGTTGAGCTCCAGCTCGCATGTTTGTGCGACCATGTGTATGTGACTGTTGCTGTGACAACCCAAGCTGGGGTTCTCCATCCTGAGCATCCTTGTGTTGGACAGACAGAAATAGAAAAACGCACCTCCAGGTACTACTTTGAATTACCCTCTTGAATTGTCTGTCTGTCTGTCTCTCATCCTTAGGACAGAGGGATTGTGAGGGGACTGGGCTCTGGGAAGCTGGTGTATGAATCCTGACTAATTGCCCGCTTTTTCACCTAAATCTAGAGATGGACCTTCACAGTGCACTGAACAGGGCAGCAGAGAGAAGCATCTTCCCCCTCTTCCCTCTCTCAGGGCAATGCTGAAGGTCAGTTTTGGTGATGTTGCCCAAAATCCCATTTTACCCAACACACATTTCACAGGAAAACTGTGCCAACTACACATGAGGCTACAGACAGCCCCAGTCCAACTCGTGCCTCCGCCTCAAACAGGCGCCACCACTCAGGACAGGCTGGTGTTTATGTGGACGAGCTCAAAATGAAGGTGTTTGGCTCCATCCAGTGCGTTCACTCCCTCCCCAGCCCTGGGGCTGGGGCCTGGCCATGGGCACAGAGAAGGAGCCTCCTTGGTGGTGCCCATCAGGGACACCATTGCTGCAAAACATCATGAAGGCCCAGTGCTTTTCCCAATGGATGCGGAGCTGGAGAAATAAATGCTGAAAGGGAAAAAGGAACTCGGATCATACAGAAACCAGGGCTCTTTATAAAGTTACTGGGACAAATCCATGTTGCTCCGGTGGCTTCTCCAGCAAACACAAGCCTAGGGCAGCGGAGTAGAAAGTGCCCACCCTCCTCCCATCTAAAGCACATTAAATGTGGGTCTAACAGGTGACAGCACAACCAGAACAACACCCTAGGACAGAAACTAGAACCAGAGTCTGCGACCCAGTGCAGAATAAATGTGCAACATAGCACACTGGAGACATGCACTAAAAAGACCCGTTTACAAATGTACCTTTTAGCCTCGGCATCTGCCTTGGCAGGGCCAGGGAGAGGGGCTGCTCTGCATTTGGGTTGGAATTTAGCCTGCCAGCTGAAGTGAGGAGAGCAGAGCTCAGTGCCCGTGTTTCTGACACGCTGGTCATCCCAGATTTCTCACCTCACTGCCCAAATGGGTTCCTAAGGACGCGATTCAGAGCCTCACAAAATCAATCGGGGCTTCTGGCGGGGCCAGCCGCTGAAAGCCCTCGCAGGAACTGGGCCATGTTTTCATGAACTCGTCCCACCACATTCCCCAGCTGAGCCCTCAAAGCACAGTGTGTGAAAGAGCTTGGGTTTGGACAGCTTTGATCAGCATCTATAGAGAGGGAAATGCGTTCTTCCCCACCGGCGGAAGGTCGGGTATCCATCAGGGAGGCGTCACTGCAGCATAACCTCCTACAAACCCCAGCTTCCTGGGGTCCCTCTGGGTTTGTGGCTGCCCTGCTGTCCCACAGGCTGCCAGGTACATCTGGAAGGTGGAAGATGGAGGTTCCCAAAGTGCTGCTCCACACCCTGGGTTCCTGAGGCGGGGAATGATGTCCCCATCACCCCAGCCTGCTCCGCTCCCTCGCGCCGCTCCCGCCGCCGGTGGGACACAGCTGCCCCCCGGTGCCGCGCAGGCAGCGCTGGGCCATGGGCAGAGCAGGGCTCTCTCCATCTACGGGAATAACTGGGGGTTTATCCGCTTTCCACCAGCATTTCCCTTGCCCTGGTTTTCAAGCCCAGCCCTGCTCCCAGCGCCCTTGGCCAGCTGCTGCACATCGAGGAGTCAAACCATGGTAGGGCTGAGCTCAATAATTAAACAAGTGAGACAGCATTAAAAAAAAAGAGCACTTAGAGTGAAGTTGGCCTAGATTCACCATCAGAGTATCAGTCTGAGAGCAGGAGGCCCAAACCTGGAAGGCCTTGCAGCCAGTGAGATGCATCTCTGGATCCTGCGGAGGTGGGGAAGCTTCCTCCTTAAGCCCATGTTTTGATAAAGGTCACGAAAGCATAGTTAGTCCTACAGGCACAGTATTCCAGATTTCAAAGGCTTGTTCTCCAGCTGTAGCTCTAGAGCTACAATGTCAAAAGCAGCAGATCCCAGGCTCCAGTGGGGCTCAAGGTTTGGAATGGGGGAGAGGAGGGCTGGGGTGTAACAGCATTCAAAACCTTATTAAAACACATGCACACAGAGACGTGCCCTGCGTGGTTCTCTGTTGCCTTTGTTACACGCATCTGTCACAATCTAAAGAAGCGAGAAAGACAGACAGACAAATCTAATAAAACCACAGACTTTAAGACTAATTCTGCTGGGATTCCATGGCATGTAATCTCTTCTTCATGCAGTGTTTCCCTACTTTAATGGACCAAAACACACTCAAGGAAGAGAGTTGCTCTTTGAGAAGAGCTGAAAAGGAAATACTGTAGTAAAGGAGGAGCGGGGGAAACCCCGAGAGGTGCATCTCGCCAGAGAGGTCCCGGCTGCTGGGGGAAGAGGGAGATCTCCCTGGGGACTGGTGGGACGTGGGGGCACGAGGGCAGTGCAGGAGCTCTGTGAGCTCCTTGGAAGCTGGAGCTTTGGTGGCTGCAAGGCTCCGTGATGTCAGTTATAATCAACCTCCTCTTGCAGAAATAGACCGCCACAGTGTGCTCATTTTCAAACAAATTCAATAGTTTGCTGGTTTGCTTGACTTTTAGATTTATTTCCCAATCGACTAACTCCTAAGAACTTTCCCTCTGTGTGGTGACTGCTGTTCCCTGGCTTTAGGGGCGGCGCGGGTTCTGCTCGGGCGACAGGGAAACAGTCAGACATTTCTTATTTATTTTACTCTCTTAAAATGTCAAGATTTAATACTGCTTCGGCCTCAGCTCAGCTGCTCGAGCACAAGAGCTCCAGGGCTGCTCGGCAGAGGTGGGCTCCTGACAGCATAAATCTGCCTGCAGGAGGAGGAGGAGGTCTCTCCCCGGCCGGGAAGAGCTCCCGTGGCGGCAGTGCGGGTGGTCAGTGACGCTGCTCGTCCCCTTTGGTCCCAACCTGAACGTGTCCTACAGCTGACAAAGGGCGTTCTTGCCAAGGGATGGAGCCTTTCAAGAGGCACAACTGCATTTCTGTGCCACTGGCTCTCCCTCGGACCAAAGCACAACCTCTGCATTCCAAGAGACAAAACCGCAGAGGAAACCAGGGAAATCTAAATTTCTGGGTTTTTGAGGCTGCTGCTGGCGCTGCCGGGGCAGTGTCCCCTCACTGAGGGTCACTGGGGGTCTGTGGACACCTCCGGGCCGGGCACATATCTCTTCTCTTTAAAGTCTTCCCAGAGACAACCCCATCTCTGTCAGGTTTCTGCTTGTCCTGTGGGGAATGATTTCTGTTCCTCACCTGGAGAGGCAGCGTCCCACAATGCCCTGCCTGCAACGCCGGGCGCTGGGCGAGCTGCTGGGCCAGCACAGCATCGTCAGTGCACCCCCTAACCAGCAGCACCAGAAGCTCCCTCCATTCGAACTCCCCATCCGTGTCACAGCTTGTTATCTCGACTGAACCTGAGCAGACGTTTCTACAGACACTCCCCAGCTTATTTCTTTCTACACCGTGATAGCGTTCGGGTTGCAGCAGCTCACTGTGTCTCACACTGGGAGCCTGTCAGGGCTGAGCTGGGGGTTTAGCTATGCCTACTGGCTTTCCCTTGTCTCATTCAACCAGTGACCATTAACCCCAATTGCTCCTCAGTTCACGCAAGCTGCTGTTTTCCAGAGCAAACAACAGAATGTGCTCTGCGGTGTTTTGACCAGATCTATTTCCTGCACTCGGCAAAGTAAATAGCAATTACTTTTGAAAACCACATATTTGCTTGTATTTCTATTTGTATTTGACACCTGCAGCTGTTTCCTCTGCACTGGAAAGGGCAGTGCTCCTGCAAAGGCTGAGCCCGGGCAGCCCCCGGGCTCCCGCTGCTCCTGGGGGTTCAGGGCAGGTTGGGCTGGAAAGCCCAAGAGAAGAGCGTGGGCTTGGGAATGGCGTTACCAGCACCCAGGGAAGAGACTGTCTGGAGGTGTACTTGGAGCAGTAAACCTTTGGGGAAAGCAGAACCCCCCCAGATGTTACCCCAAACCAGAAATGCCTGGGACAGCCCATGCCTTCTCTCCTCGAGCTCTGATCCACCTTTAATCTGAAAAAGAAAACAAACCATTGCCGTTTCTCCACCAGTACTGCATTACCGTAATAGTGTGCCAGTGGAAGATTTACTCATCCTTGCTTTAAGGGTTTTACAGATCACACCTAACATCTATCTTCATTTCTGCACTGTAAATGCCAATAATTTGGGAGCAATTTCACCAACTGCCGCAGGAAGGGAGACAATGGATGCCTTGGAACAAAAGAGCCTTAGCGGAGGGCAGGGGTTCAGTGGGGGTGCCGGGGTGGGTCCCGCTCCCTCACTCGCTGGTGCCGGGGTGGGTCCCACTCCCTCACTCGCCATAGCAGCGGCCAGCGGCTGCGGGCTGCCCGCACACCATTGCCTGCTGCCGCCTCCTCTTTTGCCCTAACCTCTCACATGGCCTGGAAGTCCCTGAGTGTCTCTTAAGCCACTCCTGTTATGAAAATTCCTCCCTGGGAAGCAGCTAGAGATAAAGATCTTTCACTCAGGAAAAAAAACAAAAACCACAATAAAACCCACACAAATAAACCTGCAACAAACCAAAAACTGGAACAGGTTTCTCTGGTGCAACCATAAAGCAATTCCCTGTGCAATTCATCCGGAAGAAAATGTTCTCATTTCTTCTCAAATGCTCATTTATTTTTTAAACCAACCACAGAAGCTGCTGCATGTGTTTTGTAGTCCAAGCATTCAAAAGGCAAAAACATCCAAACATTATAGCAGGCGTGACAGAAAAAGCAAAGGTCACCAAAATGACTCTTTTTATCTTCCCGCAGCAGAGCATTGTCCTCAAAAACGAGATTTGTTTATTTTTTGTCTAGTTTCCTTTCTTAGATCATTTTTGGGGGGTTTCTGATCCTATTGGTCAGGGCAGCCGCACTGGCAATGAAGGCCATGAGGGCTGTGAAGGATGTGAAGGTAATGGAGGCAGAGAAGGCCAGAAGGCCACGAAGACAATGAAGGCAGAGAAGGCCATGAGGGCCATGAAGACAATGAAGGCCATGATGGTAATGAAGGCCATGAAGGCCATGATGGCCATGAAGGCTGTGAAGACCATGAGGGCTGTGTTGTTGGCCTGTGTGTGGGCAGGGCCAAGCCTGCTCCTGCACTCATGGCACAGCATCACCTCCATCCATCAGGAGGAGCTCATTCACCAGTGACATTCTTTGGAATCCACAAATGCCATTTTTGGGACCCCTCTGGCAGCAGGTTCCATAGTGAGGAATGCCACTTCCTGGTGCTGCCCCATGCTGTTGCTGGGAAGTAAAATCCTGACGCATCAGCAGAGCCCATCGGGAGCTTTTCAGCCCGTAACCCCCGAGCGCGAGGGAGAGGGAGCCTGCAGCGGAGGGGCAGGTCACCACGGTTAGGATAGGAACACGCCGGGCTGGAAACCTTATAACTGCAGAGGATCTGCCCATGATCTTTATAAAAATTACTCCCTAAATGGGGCTTATTGAGATATTTCTTGGTGGTAATTATGCAAATGAAGAAATAACACTAGTAGATTCGGTTCTTCAGAAAATTTGTACTGATCTGCAGCACTAATAAATACAAATACTAAATAGCTACTCATTAGCAACTGAAACTCCTTCACTCCATTTTTCATTGCTCATTGGTTTGGCAGACTTCAAAAATCTAATCTGCAATATTGTGGTAAATCATTTTTTCAACTTCTCTCTGCTTGGCACATGGGGGGGGACATAGGGAACAGCATGATGGCAGCCATGCCATCATCACAGGGACTTCATTAGCTATTGACACCACACCATGGGGAGAGGACTATAGAATCACAGAATGGTTCAGGTGGGAAGAGGCCTTCAAGCCCCCCCAGTGCCACCCCCTGCCCTGGGCAGGGACACCTCCCACCAGACCAGGTTGCCCAAAGCCCCATCCAGCCTGGCCTTGAACCCCTCCAGACTCCAAGCTCTACATTCACCCTGTGAAACTGCCCAGGCCCAAAAGCCCTGGTTTCCTCACTCACATTTGACAAGCAGGAAACAAAGGAACATCAAACATTTATTGTATGTTAATGAACATATAATAAAAGTTATCTTTTTTGTTCTATACATCTGCTACTGTAGTAGTTACCCTAAACTCTCAGGCAGAAGGGGAACTAGTAGATACAAGCATCTAGTGTCCTTTCTCCCCACCAGCCATGGCAGCAGCTCCTTTCAGCAACAACCCTCCCCCCCCGAGTGGCCCGGCCCCGCCACCAGCGGGGCTGCTGGAACAGGGACAGCAGGGCTCACACCGACGGCCAAGGGCAGCACCACGGATCTCACTCCTCAGTAATAACCGTTGTGGAAAGGCTCTGCACCCTCGGGCACTTCAGGAGCCTAGAGGAAATGAAAGCATATGACAGGATATTTCACCGTGGCTCCTTTCTGCCCCATGATCAGATGCTGGGAGAGGCCACTGGCTCGGAACCCACGGCCAGTCCAGCGACTGCCTGCACTGGACCTCATCAACCCCATGTCCAGTGCAGTTCTGTAAGAACGAGCCATGGCTCTGCCTGTGCCAGCTCTGCTGCTCTGCTGAGAGCTCACACCTCGGGATGAGACCCTCGGGGGAGAACTCTGGGGTAGGAGCAAAGAAAGATCCTACAGCAATATGAATTATATAGAAGGAAATACTGCAGGATTTTTCCTCCATTATGTCCCACAATTATTTTAATTACTCTCCAAAAGCAGGAGGCTTAGCGTGTTCCCAGTAAACCACCACAGCGTGTTCGGAGGGAGCACCAGAGTGGGGCCCTCAGGAACCAGACCCCATCCTGGCATGGGCTCCTACCACCCCTGCTCCGGCCGAGGGATGGCTCGGCACAGACACCTGCACCACAGACACAGGCTCACACCGGTCACCGGCACCTTCTCAACCCACATAACACCCTGGTGGGGCAAAGACACAGAATTAAGGGTCCCCCTCCTCCCTTCCCTACACTTTTGAGGCCATGGATGAATCACGCACAGGGAGAATCACACCCTCTGCAAGGGCAGGGCTGCAGAAAACAGCTGTGAAAGGGAAGGTCTTGGATCTATTAACTAAAATATCAATATGGGCTAAAACCATAAAGACCTTCTTTCAAAAAGAGCAGTTATCAGGGCTTGGAGGCAGGAGTAAAGAATCTATCCATCATGGGGGTGCCCTGTTCCCACCAGGTATCTTGGCTGTATGGGTAATAAAGAGGAAGGGCACTGGCCCCCGTGAGACCTGGGGTTGTCCCCGAGTACCCCAGGTGTTGAGACACTGCCAGCCCCGGTGCCGTGTGGCTGCTGGTGACTCACAGGAGAAATAAGCCCATAATGTACATTTCCAGATGGAATCTTATTTCTGAGTAAACGGTAAGTAAGAATTTTGTCTTTGAGCCCATCCGTATGTGATGATCTAGCAGCCCTAATAATGAAGACAAATTTCTGAGCACGTCAAAACATTTATGGAGAAGAGTCAAAGAATTAAAAACGCACCGTGATTCCTCAGACACTCAGACTGAAGTTCAGGCGAGTTCCCATCTGTACAATTCACTTGCATTTCAGTTTCAATTATAAGATTTTCTTCTTGCCATTAATTTCCACTGTCACTGGAAATCTGAGGGTTTGACACAGTAAGACTCAATTGTGCTGGGAAAGAAAGGCTCCTCTACCGTTTGCTGTGTGCAGCCAAAAGGGCAGAGTTTTAGTCTTACAACAACAGAAAGATTAGCAGATATTACACAAAGATTACTAGAAATTGTAAAAATATTTCTTTATACTGGAGGGGGCTTGGAGCCACCTGGTCTGGCGGGAGGTGTCCCTGCCCAGGGCAGGGGGTGGCACTGGGGGGCTTGCAGCTGCCTTCCCCGAACCACTCTGATTCTATGATTTTGTGCTGCAAACAATCTAATGAGTTTGGTTCAGATGAACCTCGCACATTGCTGACTATCACCTCCAAATTCCTTTATTGCTGTCGATGCTGATGTGCCCTCACTGAGATGCCAGACTCCTGCACTTCCTGGTGCTGGTGTGGGGGCGGGCAGGTAGGAGCCGTCACCTCTGCCCCGGGGACAACCCCGTCACGCACCGACCGCGGCCGTTCCTTCGTGCTCCCCCAGAAAAACTGCAAACCTGCAGAGCGGGGGTGTCACGTCTGCCCACCCGGTCTGAGCAAGGGTGCACAGATCAAAAGGCACCTGAGAAGAGCTGCTTAATGATCTGCCTTCGCTGGCTCCCACCCTTCTCTCGGGGCTCCTGAAGTCATTGCCAATGCAGAGCTAAACGAAACCAAAATCCTCAGAAGCTGAAAACAAGAGGCAAAATCAGGAAGCAGAGCTCTTTTCAAGTGCAGACGTAAACTAGAGATAACTCCAGCCTCAGCTCTCTGCAGGAAACTTTGAGGTAAAGATCCACCTTTCCCTCTGCTCCCCCATCCAGCACCAAAATATGTGTTTCATTTTTCATGTCACCTCCAAAAGCCTGTGGAATCAGCTGCCGGGCACCGCTCCGCACGGACGCTGGGAGAGCCTGCCCGAGTTTTACCAGGAGGGAGGTATCAGGCCTGGGCAGATCCATGCACAGAGCTGGGCTCGACCCTCCATCGCTCACCCCTAGTAGCTCTGCTGGGAAGGCCCTTGCTCACCACAGTGGGGACCACAGTGGTCCATTCTGGAGAAGCCAGCAGAAACCACATCGCACGTCCATAGGATGCTGGAGCTGCTGGGCACAGAGGACACAGAGAGGATGGGGAGGACCACAGTGGGGACGGTGGGGAAGAATCCACGGGGCTGACCGCAGCCAGTGGTCCCCAGTGTCAGGGCCCCCACGGAAAGGGGACAGCCCCCATGATGGGGACCCCACCTGGGTGTGCTCGGGGACAGGGGGTACAGGAAATCCTCAGAAGCAGGAGGGTTGGGGTGTCCCCACAGCATCTGGTGGCCAAGGGTCTGCATGTCCATGTCTGGGCTCTGTGTGCCAGCGGGGCAGGGAGGGACAAAGACCCACAGGGGGTTAGAGGAACACATAGTCTGAAGCTGAAGTTCTACTGTTTATTACACTGCTTCTTTTCTGAAGGCAGAATCCAGGCAACCAACATGAACATGCAATTCTGCAAGTTGTCACTTCTCCTATTAAGCCCCAAGGTCAGCTCTAATGGACTTTAAAATCCATCTTAAAGGAGGCCTTGCAAAGGAGCCAAGAGCTGGTCCCACCGGTGCTGAAGGTGCTCACACCTCTTGGCGGGTCCCCTCTGCTGTCACCCCTTGGGGACACCCCCCAGCAGCAGAGACCCCATGGAGCCAGCACCTCTCCCTGGCAGAGAAAGAGCCCCCTGTTTCATCAGCCCAGAGGACGCCAGTGCTGGAGGGACAACAGAGGAATGTCATGTGCCCTGAGCTCTGTGGGGTCATGGCTCTTCCCAGGCAGGACTCCAGCACAGCCAGTGGGAGTCAGGTCTCCTGCTGGGAAGCGGGGGCTTAAAGTGGGCACAGGGCACAGGGCTATATATCTTTGACGTTGCCAAGAGGGCCTGAGAATCTGCACTGAACAGTGAAATTCCTCCTTTGTTGTTTGGTTGCCTTTGGGATTATTATCACTGCACCCTGGGCACCTCTAGGGGTCCCTTCTATCGACCAGGGCCAGCTCTGCACAAACTTAACAAAAAAAGAGATTCTTCCCTGAATTCACAATCTGAACCTATTGTACTAATTCCGGTGAGGGCTGAGGGAGTTTTACTGGTGTGTTTTACGGGGTTAATCGGCAGCTGAGAAGGGGTTGCCACCCTGGCACAGGACGGGCTGACACTGCCTATGCACAGGGGCCGCAGCCTGCGCAGGGGACGGAGGGGCTGTGCCCTCAGAACTGCTCATGGCTGTGTCACCAGGAGGGCACAGACCACACCACATCCCTACACCCACCTCACCAGAGCCTGTCCCGGCTCTCCTCACCACAGCAGCAACCCGCTGAAGCCAGTGCCTGCCCCCCAGTACACCCAGTTTGCTTCCCTAGGAGAAGCCCCAGTGACCCAGTAATGAAATGGGACCAGTTCTTGGATGCTCTGCTTCACATCCTCCCTGCAAGTCCTGTCCTGCAGCACGAGACCTGCTCCCAGATTACTCTCACACAGGGAACTTGGGCAGTCCTGTCAGTAACGCAGTTCTAACCCCACTCAGCTCCAACACAGGCAGTCCCAGGGCTGGGTTTCCTCCACACACCCTGACTCTGCTTGGTGGCGCCTTCTCTGCCCACCTTCGTGGAAGAGACTTACCCAGGCCATGCTCTCTTAGGCAAAGATCTCGGGGGACCCCGATCCACAGCTCTCATACAGGCAGAAACAGCCCCACGTGCTGCCAAATAAACAAAAATTTAAAAGCTGCTATTAAACTTACAGACTCAAAAGCTCAGTCTTAAACTTGTACAGTATTTTCAGCAAAATAAAGCTCTGCTGCAAATGTAAGACTTTGGCACGCATTCTTCCCATGGTATTGGGGATTCTGTTCCACTAGAAAAAAGTTAGCCCAGCAAAATGCACCCTATTTAGTCACAGGCGGCACAGTACAGTCTAGGGTTGGGGGTTTTTTGGGTTATGCCACGGGGATTTCATGTTTAAAAATCAAATTCAGGTTTTAAAACCAGTTTTCTTTCTGCTCCATCACACCAGCCCAGTTTGTCACTGCCTCTCCTGGCCCACCAGCAGCCGGGGGGCAGCATCCCCGGCCACTGGGGTGGGAAGGGACCATCTCCCCGGGAGCACAGAAAGGACTCTGGGTTCCCGGGAAGGGTACATGCCATGGGGCACAGGGGACAGGAGCGGGGCGCTGGGGGCCCAGACAGAGGCACAGCAGAGAGTGTCTCTAACAGGGACTTTAACAAAGTTATCATTTTTCTGTTTAAGCCTCTGAAGACGTGATACTGACCCCACCCCAATAAACTGGATGTCTGTTACACAAACACTCCTGAAAATTTTATATTTACATGGCAACCGGCTTATTATATTTACATGAACATCTGCTGCAGGTTCACCAAAATCCTTAAAACAGATGGACACAAAGAAAGAGCTAGTAATTAACAAAGCTATATGTTGATTAAATCAGTGTGTGGTTAATTTTAATGATCACTGATCCTTATTGGGGTCCATAAAACCTCTCAGATTCCAATCCACTTTAGCTGAGGTGTTGATTAGCTGCAGAGCCAGCGCTGCTGGTCTGTGTGCCACGGACTGGGCTCCACACTCCACCAGAGCTGAGGGGCCCATCCTGCTCCACATAAATCCATTGCCAGTAACGGTGGGTCTTCAGCCAGGATGGGATGTTGTGAGCATCCACTGTGGCTTGGACATAAACTGTCCAGGATTTACTCCCTTCCAAGTACAGTGCCCTTCCAGAAAACCACCAACCCATCTCCATTAAGACATTTTGGCAATGAGGACTCAGCCATCAGCTTTGGGAGGATGCTCCAGTTACCAAATTATCTCCACTGAAGATGAAAGGTGTGTTCATCTCAGCTTCCAGCTTCAGATCTCCTTATATCCCTGCCCACTACATTGAAAAGCTTTCTGCTGTCAGACACCTGCTCCTGTGCTCATCCTAAGATCAGATCACTCCTTGTCCATCTCACTCCTGAACTCAGCAGACCAGCTCCTTTGAGCCTCTTGGAGCTGGCCTCTTCTCCTGGCCCTTGTCCCTCTACTACCCATGGCCAATGATACCTCTACATGGTCCCTCTCCTCCTTGTGGTCTCTCTCCATGACATGGTCCTTCTCATCCACATGGTCCCTCTCCACTCCACGGTCCCTCTTCCTACATGGTGCCTCTTCTTGCACAGTCCCTCTCCCGCCATGGTCCCTCTCCCTGCTCTGGTCCCTCTCCCCACGAACATCCACTGCAGCTCTGCAGAGGGCTTCCCAAAAATTGACTGACACTAATTAAAATACAGTCTAATTAATTATTCCTTAATCAAGTCTTGTATCAGCTGTTCTGTTGTGAGATGTGCTGACTGGCCCGGACTTACCCTCTGGCACTGGCACCAGTTTGGGTCCCTCCACCTCCTCCTACACAGCCTGCACCATCACTGCTCCATGTTCTCCTGGATGGTCCCGCTGGGGAGGAGGAAACAACGAGGAGACGTTAGATTTAGTTCCAAATTGATAAGCAGGTTAAAAGTGCCAATATAACCTCCTGCCTCCCGACCAAGTCTGGTGAGGAGCGGCTGAGGGAGCTGGGGGTGTTCAGCCTGGAGAAGNCAGAACACTGAAAAGTGTAGTTCTGACAAAGAGAAACGCACAAAAATGGCCTGGTCTCTAAGCAAAGATTCAACTCTGATTAAAAGGAAAAGGACTAAGCAAAAACCCTCTAAAATGCTAAACTTAGCCATCAGAGATAAGAAACGGTGCCATACGCTGCCACATAGCTCCACTGCCATTCAGCAGTCAGAGGGATCAAGAGGACACTGTCAGGAATGATTTGGGTTAGGGCAGATGACACTGCAGAGCTCAGATAATTAAACCGATGAGTCCCAGGCCCGGAGCCCACGCACCCAGCAGGGGGAAGGGAAGCGGTGTGGAAGCCGGGCAGCGGCCAAGCAGACCTGCAGAGGTCCCACCAGGCCAGGGTGGCTGGCAGAGCCTCCAACACCGAAACAAAGAAGTAAATGGAAGGAAACGGCACAAGTGCCAGGTAACTATGGGCACGGGGTGTACTTCACAATATGCTTTAAAATATACTTCATGCAAATGGACTTCAAAAACTAGAGGGAGATGTGTACTGTAATTCATTTTATACAGCACCCCCCTTGCTGCTGGGAAGGAAGTGGCATTGGCTTATTAATGACCACCACAAGTGACACCTCTTCCGAAAATGAGCAAACCAGGAGAAGAGATAAATAAGAGGAAACACAAACGTCGTCAGAAACAACCAACAAACCTCCAGAACAAACCTGTGGAACTCCTTGCCGATGGGTGTTACTGAGAGGGAGCATTTCATGAAGCCAGAAAACAGGACTCCGTGTGTGGGTGCTGGCACCAAGCCCTTATCCCACCGGCCGTCGCGGCAGCGGGTGCAAACCCTTCCCCACTAGCGCAGAAACACTCGATGCCTTTATGCGACGGACAAAAGCTTCCACAGCGATCCACTTGTGGGGGTTTTGGATGGCTGCTGAGGCATCTGAACCGGGCAAACTGCAGAGAAAGACCAACAAAAGGGACGGATTGTGTGGCTGATCTCATATATCGGTCCCGAAATTTCTGAGTAACAAGATGAGACTTAAGTGGGAAAAAATGAAGACTATTCAGCAAGGGGGAAAGGCACATATTGAATGGGAAATGAAAACCTAGAAAGGGAGTAAAAGCTGGAGACCTTGGGGCTGGCTTGGACAGTAAATTAGAATTGAAAAGGCAATAGAATTTGGCAGCAAAAAAGGTCAATGCGATTTGGAACTGCGTGTGCCAGGCCTTCCCGCCACAGAGCAGGGGGGACACAGCCTGACACCAGCTTTCTAGATTTAAGCAGCTTGAATAAGTTTCAAATAAACATCCAAACATTTGGGTGCTTAACCAAATCAAGCCTCAAAACCCTTTTGGATTTCCGCTTTGATTTCTAACATCTTTATGTTTGGCCTCTTTTCTGAGAATTCAATCTGTTGTAAAAATGAATCTCTCAAGACAAGCATCTGCAGTTGCCAAGAGACTATTGTGTTAAGCCCGAGGATGATTTAGCATCCTCGCAAACTGGGATTTCAGAATTAGAAAAATCACTTTGCTTTTAGCAGCAGATAGGCTTTGGATGCCCGGGAAGGTGGCTGTCGCTTCTCAGAACCCCCCACTTGGTTATTCCTCCCAAACCACCGCTATTTTCCTTAAACAACCCCTTCTTCTGAGGCCCATTACCCCGGCCACTGGATAACACACACCAATAAATAAAGAGAAGTCTCTAAACGAGACACAAACTAGTCCTTTCATTTCCAAATGCCCTGCAGCAACCCTCCCATCGCCAGAGCTCCATTTACTGCTGTTTACTGATCTGTGATGCCATGAAAAGCACCACCAAAAAGCAAGATTTTCTGGAGTTTTGCCCCTGAAACTCAGAGATGTGAGAGACTGGGAGGGGACCAGGCTTCAGAGCCACCAGCTGCCTCCAGACATGTCTCACTAATATCCAGTGCCCCAAGTACTTAAATATTGTGACGCAGCGAGCAGTAAGGATTATTTTGTCTTTGAACGTGCAGTTGCTGTATTCCTTTTATACCCAAAATTACATCTTTCCACTGTTCATTATTGTTTGATGTAACTAAATCATCGATGTCAAGGAAGTAAAAATCACTTCAGCCTCGACATTTGCTGGTAATCCCCTTTGAAGAAGGTAGAAATTTATTTGGCTTGACCTAATGATGGAAGGAAGTAGGTTTCCCTCCAGCCGCCCGCCAAGGCAGCACAGACGTTTCCTCTGCCTGCTCCCAGCCTTCAGAAACACCCAGGGAGATGTCAGTGAGGGTGCACCGTGGAGGTGAACCCGGAGCTGAAACCCAGGAGTTGTTTAGAGAGGGGTCCTGGCGTGGCAGGGAGGGAAGGAGTTCCTGCTATTCCCTCGAAGGCTGCTGGAACACATTTCCAGGCATTTCACCAGAGGGCGAAGGAGCAAAGGTGTCACTGAGGCAGGGACAGGTTTGCCGGGAGAGGTCTGGGCAGGACAGGGAGCTGGGACAGCCCTACAGTGAGGTGGGACAGGCAGCACAGCAAGAAGTGTGGGAGTCCCCAATGGCCCAACGGGCTCTGAACCCCCGGGGTGAGAGCTTCCAGCGTCCTGTAAAGCCCCCACAGTCTGGCTCCGCACCCGCAGCTCCTGCTCTCTCCCATCTGCTCTGTAAGAACCTCACTGCTATGTCTTCTTTTAATCTTCTCGTGGTTCCTTTTGACCCAAACTGCAGGTTAGCCAAGACCCAAATTATGTCTGGTGGAGACAGCAAAGCCCAGAGCAAGTAACCTTAAAAAATGGGAGATGTTTTAGAGATCAAAAAGGTTAGATGCTGCTCGTTATCCTCAGTCTTTAATTCTTGGTCATTACACCAATAAATTACAGGTTTGGATAAATGTTCTCTTTTCTGGGTTCTTGGAAGATGGCAACAAAAACCTGCATTATCCTGCTCAGTACACCAGTAATGGGAAACTGGCATTAGGCATCAATCTACTGGGAAAGAAAGGGTGCGGGAGGAAGCCCCGCTCAGAAGTGCCCCAAGGTGTGGGCCTTCTCCCTGTGCCAGCTGCGGGACAGAGACAGCCACCCCCGATGCCGCCACACAGCAGCCTGAAGGACCTTAAATCTCCCCAAATGGCAACGGCTGCGCTACAGTGTGGACAGAAAGGTCAGAAATCATGTCACTTTTCCCCTAACCCGCTCCCCACAGCGCAGAGCCGGGGGGCTCCCTCTGCTCCCGGCTCCCCACCTCGGGCTCCCACTCCCCCCAGGCGGAGCTCGGCCCCGCTGCGGCTCCAGACGGGGCACGGCCCTGAGCCACCCCCGAAATCGGGGCGTGGGGGCATCGCAGCGAGGATGTCCATCGGAGAAACAACAATTACATTTACCCAAACCCCAGGCCCTGCTGTCGGGCGGCAGGAAGCACTGACCGGAGTGCACTACAGGTGAAATAACGCCGGCTGCTATCGGGACCCGAGTGAGACAGGCAGGAAATTAAAAAGCTAAGGTTTTTACCTGCACTCATCTCACACCCATGAAACGCCTATTCATTACAGTGTCAGGCAAACGGGAATTTGTCAGGCCTTCAGGTGGCGTAAGTTACGAGCCCTTCCATTTGTTTCAGTGCAATGATACCTGCTTACACGGAGGGAGAGGGCACAGCTGGAAGCTCTCCTCCTCCTGTTTCATCTCCTGGCCTTCCCTAAGCTACCAAAAGGCATTTTTACACTAAGAATTACTCCTGCTAATTTTATCGGGCAGTTGGCGGTGGCTGGGTGCCCAGACCCTGGTCTTTCCATGGGTCACGTTGGTGTAACACCAAGGGCACTGGCACCCCGAGCCTGTGCCGAGCCATGGAGATCTCCCCTGCAGCCCCTGGGCTCTGTGCTGCTCCAGAGCCCCCAGCCCAGCGCTCACCCCGGGCACGGGCTGCCCAGCACCCTTCACACTGAGCACCCACTTCCTCCTGCAAAGCCGACCCCGCTCACCGACCCCAGGACTAAAGCAATGGCTTTTTCCCTGCAAAACTTCACACAGGGGATCAATCAGGACAAATACAGGTTGGGTGGAG
>VZTM01037584.1:243-15661 GCA_013400555.1 Jacana jacana
TTCTTTTTTTTTTACACCAAGGAATACTACTTTCAGAGTGCTGGTAGCATTGTGTAAACATCACCGATTACTGTGCACCACTGCGGTATCATACTGTAGCCCCAGCTCTGGAAATCGTGACCAGACATTCCTACTGAAGAATTCCCAAAGAGCTGACCACAGCAGTCTCGCTCAGACAGTCATTAGGATGAGGCATTAGATGAAGCATACAATCTTCTTCACAGCATGAAAAGGGAGCTGGCTTCACAGCACACTTCTTACCAGCAAATCTCACTAAGCAGAGCCTTTGCATCACAGAGCAGCTTCATAAGAGGACTACCTTGCACAACACAACTACTGATGACAATCTTGCTGAACTGACAGAGAATTTAAAACAGTGCAGTGCAGAATAATGCAAAAAGCTGCATACCTAAACAAAGGGCACAATTTTTAAAAGGCTTTTTTTCCCAACCTATCTGGCTGCTGAATGGATGATCACTCAAAGGTAGTACAAATGCACTCCAGACTTGCAGAATTCTGTATAGAAGCTTATGATTAAGAAAACTAATGATCTGAGAAGATGATCTGTGGCAGAACTGTTTTGAATTTATTTTGAACTGACTTGGAATTCTCAAAATGCTCTGCCTTAGTGGGTAAAAGGCCCTGGTAAGTAACTCTTGCTTGCTGATAGATGCCTCTCAGGAAGCATAAGAAGTCACCGAAATGCTATGGAAAGCCTGCAGACACACAGATTATTACAGCCAGCGTTTCTTGCAGTTAATGTATCCAACCAACAGCAAAAATCATGCAATAATTTTAATGTTGAAAAGGACATTTGGAGTTCATCTGATCCAATCTCTTACTTTAAGCAAAGCTAACTTTCACACATTTCCTTCTTTTCTTTACTCAGCAAATGACAAGAAAGGATTCAGTGCATTGAATGGTGCTGGCACCAGCGCACAGGCATCTAGACATAGCTGAAGAACCTAGCAGATGAAAAAAGTCAAATTTTACAGTTGAAAACTTTATTGGAACTTAATTGTTTTTTAATTATTTTTTTTAACTTCTGAGAAAGATTAGCTTAATGCACACACCTCACTTTAGTCCATGTCAGCGGCTTCTTTCTCTCCTGGAGGCACTAATCAAACCCCCCTAGAAGCCATTGTGATCCAGGGGCCAGCAGGAGCAGAGAACAAAAATCCTGTGGAGATGCTATGGGTTTTCTTACCAGGGAAAAAGCAAAACAAAACCAAAACGCAGTAACTTGAAGCGTCCTTGATTTTAAATGTCCATGTTGCAAACCATAACACACAAGTAAAACACCAGGATTCAAAGATTTGTCATTCAGGACCCTAGCACCAGAGAGCAGTATTTTCAGTCCATATCTCAACTATATCTCTTGTAGGATTGACAACTCTGAGATGCATAAGTTAGGTTTCAAACACGGGTTTAAAATCTCAATAATTTTAATATTATTTGCAGCCGTTCTAGTCATTACAACCAGTGCAAAATTAAATATAGGAAGCAACTGTTACTGTACTCATATGGAACATATCATCTGGGAATTCTGAAAATCCAGACTACTGTTAATTTTAAATGCCCAAACAGTACCTTATGGCAGCAAGAGTTCAGCTCCCCTGGCTTCCCTTTTCCTCAGCCACCTCAGATGGGTGACATTTCCCACCATCCGATCTCCCTTGATGAGCACATGTCATGGACTACAGAAATTGCATGGCTGCACTTCAGATGATGGTCTCTGACCCAGAAAGAAAAAGTGGCTGATAAGATAAACTATATCTTGACTGGAGTTAAATACCAAGACAGCTACAGTGAACTTGTAGCCTATCCAGCAAAAACATTATCTGGGGTTTTTTTTTATGATTTATTTTTGTGAATGTTTACTGTAGTAAACAAACACTTTTGATGGACACTTTGTCAACAGTACTGTTCAAAAAGGTTGGGCCAGACATCCTGATCACATTTGTAAACTTCTTGATATATATAAATTATTTTTTTTTTTAACAGAAAAGGGAAAATGACAGGATTTGCTTGCCATCTGATTATTACCTCAATCATAATTTTTGCTTATTATTTGGCTGAGTTTTAAAGTCTTCATTAAGACTTCTTCTATACAAAAACATTGTCTTTTGAATAATTACAGTCATGAGACAGTGTATAAAATCTTCTTTCTTTTAACAGGTATCTTTCCCATCCATAGCCTCATAAGCAGGCTTTACTTGCATTGGAAAATCCGTGGAGTATAAATAATTTAAAAAGCATGAAAGCCACTAGAGCATAGGTACAAAATTTACTCTCCTTGCTAGTTCTTAACTTTCACTTAACTTTCTTACAACTGCACAATAACTTGAAGCAAAAATCTGTCCTTTGAGAGAAACTGCTAAGCAACATTTCCAGTTAACAATGTACTCCATCTTTTAAATACACATAGTGTCACAGGATATTAATGTAACAGTTGCAAGCTCTGATAGCATAACACTGCTGGCTATAAAGAGCAGGAGCTAGGGTAACAGAAGAATTTCTTGCAAAATTAAGCAAAGGAAAACTTTTGTGTTAAGCAAATGCTATATGCACGAAATTTTAAAACAAACTTACTTGCAAGTCTCTCCTCAGTCAGTTCTCTCTCCAACAAACATGCTCCATCTATCAAAATATTGTTTTCATTAACTTCTTATCAATTGGATCATTTTTCAACAATCTTTTAACTTTTTTTAAGTCTCTACAGATGTAATGCATTAAGTGGACAAAGTCTTGACTTAAAAAACCAAACAAACAACAAAAAGCATTAAGAAATTAAAATTTATGTTCTAAAAGTTCTGGCTCATTATTAGACAGTATTTTCCTCAAAATCATTGTTTTTTTTTAATAAGTAATCAGCAACCATATACTGCCTTACAAACCATTTCTATTGTACCTGCATAATTAATACTATAAAGCAGTCTTTAAAAAGTACAACACAAGGTAAATTTACTACCGTTTTGTGGCTCGTTTAAGTACTAACCATTTTAGCGTACTGTAGTGTGGGCTTGCTATTTATAGAAACATGAATTGAAATAACATAGCTTTGTTCTTAGCTTAATGGCTGTATCTCCTTTGCTAACTCCAGAATTTTCAAAGCAGCTAGTGAGGACTTATATGAAAGTTTAAAAGAACTGCCATATTTCAAAACTTTCCTTTATATCTTCATTTTGCTTTATGCAACTTTTACACAGTATTTCAGTTTTATTCTGATTTCTTTTGGTTGCCTTTTTCCAGCAGAAGGTGTTTGCAATCTATTGAGATAAGTTTTATTGTGTATAAATTTTCTGGGAGACTTTAGATGTTGACTGTACATCTAGTTTGCCAAACAACTTTGGCAGGACTGCTGGTGACCATTTTTGCCACATTTGACTCTTCCCAGGCAGAGCTAACACAACAATACCTGCTATTAAATAAGTTTGTCATCTTGAACATCTTTGCCTTTCAGAGCACAAAACATTAAGCTGAAGTAAGCTTGCACCAAAAAAGACATCATCACCAAGACAGTATTACAAGATGCAGTCACCATTTTAGGTTATTTGTCCTTCCTTGAGCTAATACGTTTGGACATTATAATGCTACAATAGAATCAGTCATCCACATCTATTTTTAAGCTATCCAGGTCTACATTCAGGTGATCCCTTGGTTACTATAAATCAGGCTGTTTTAAACATAGCAACAAGCAACTGTATTATTAATTCATTCTAATAAGACAAATCTGCTTTCAAAACAGTGACCTTAGTGAATTTGGTAAGTGGAAAAGAAGGGTAAAAAAGCCCAAAAGACACAGGGGAGATTTTCAATGAAGTAGTAATCTCTTCAAAATAATTCAGACCAGCCATGAGGCCTTGTCAGACCCCCCTCAGCTGAGTCCCAAAGATGTTGAGTTTACCAGACTACAGTGCACACTCAGCATGATCCTGACTATTCTCCTATGATTTGAACTATCCCAAGATGCCCCAAGTTCAGTATAACACTCAGTTGGAAACCACTCTCAGCTTTCATGCTTCATGCCATCCAAGAAATGATGGCAACAAATCCCAACTACCCTTGCCAACAGGGCTTTGGGTTATATTTAAGTTTTAGAACTAAAAATCTTTCAGGCCAGTTTCTAGAATCATAGACTCATAGAACTTCTATTTATCATATAATGGTTTGGATTAGAAGGCACCTTTAAAGGTCATTGAGTCCAAAGCCCCCAGTCATAGAAGGAACAACTTTAACTAGATCAAATTGCTTAGAGCCCCATCCAACCCAACCTTGAATGTTTCCAGGGACTGTGTATCTACTATCTCTCTGGGCAACCTGCAACAAGCCCTGCTAAAAAGGTTGTTCCCACCTTTCTCATAAGCCTCCTCTAAGTACTGAAAGGATGCAATAAGGTTTCCCCAGAGCCTCCTCTTCTCCAGGCTGAACAATCCCAGCTTTCTCAGCCTGTCCTTCTAGGATAGGTGTTCCATTCCTCTGATCTTTCTTGTGGCCTTCCTCTGGACTCACTCCGGCAAGTACAAGAAAGACATGGACCAAGGACTCCAGAGCTAGACGCAGTATTCTGAGTGGGGTCTCAAAGTGGAACAGAAGCACAGAATTACCTCCCTCAACCTCCTGGCCCTGCTTCTTTTGATGCAGCCCAGGATACAGTTAGTCTTCTGGACTGTGAGTGCACACTGCCAGCTCACGTCCATCTTTTTGTTCATTAAGTACTACCAAGCCCTTCTCAGCAGGGCGCTCTCAATCCCTTCATCCCCCAACCTGTATTGATACCAGGGGTTTCCCCAAACCAGGTGCAGGACCTTGCACTTGGCCATGTTGAACTTCATGAGGTTCACATGGGCCCACTTCTCAAGTTAGTCCAGGTCCCTCTGAATGGCATCCCATCCCTCAGGTGTGCCAGCCACACCACTGCAAATTTTCTGCAGTTGCACTCAATCCCACTGTGTCACTGATGAAGATATTAAGCAGTACTGGTCACAATACAGACCCCTGAAGGACACCACTTTTCACCAGTCTCCATCTGGACACAGAGCCATTGACCAGTACTCACTGGACGTGACCATCCAGCCAATTTCTTATCCATCCAACAGTCACAGAATACACCCAAATCCATCTCTCTCCAATATAGATAGAAGGTTGTTGTGGCAAATGGTGTCAAAGGCCTTATAGAAATCCAGATAGATTACATCCATAGCTCTTCCCTTGTACATTGGTGTAGCCACTCCATCATAGAAGGCCACTAGGTTGGTCAGACAAGACTTGTCCTTGTTGAAGACATGCTGGCTGTTTTGAATCACCTCCATGGCCCTTAACATAATGTCTAGGAGGCTCTGTTCCATCATCTTCCCAGGCACAGAGGTGAAGCTAACAGGTATCTTCCACTAGATGTGGTTGCTCAAAGCCACAGCTAATCTGAACACTTCCAGGGATGGGACATTCACTGCTACCCTAGGCAAACTGCTCCAGTGTCTCACCACTCTCATGACCAGAGGCAGTTCCTTCAGCTTACCCCTGTGTGCCCCAGTCTCACCACCTTGAGGACTGGGCCTGCACTCCACACATCAGTGCCTTTCCTGGACTGGGGAAACCAGAAGAGGACATAGGAGTCCAGATGCAGTTGCCAAAGTACCAAATAAGGCAGGAAGAAAGAACTTTTACTGTTATTTTCTTGATTTATTGTTTTGGGGGGATTAAGATTGTTTATTGCCCAGTCTTGAAAAAGAACTTCTCATGAAGCAGCTAGAAGGGGCCTTAATACTGAAGGCTAGCAATTCTTCCTGTCAAAACTGCAGTGTTCTGCTTCTCCAAAGGAAAATCTTTGTTTAAAGTCTTTCCTTGATCGGTTGCTACTCTTCATGCACCATCACAGAGGGTCTGACTTCATCGTCAACCACGCATTGGGCAACCTCTTCTGATCCTCAGCCTCAAGGAACCTCACCTTCAAGTCCCAGTGATCTCAGTGGCCCTCTGAAGGAAGATTCTTATCACCCCAGCACAGCAGTCTGGTGGAAGTGATATCTGGCTGCTCTGGGAGTTGGAGGGCCTGTGGCCTGAAAGATGGCCTCACATGGGAGAAGGAGGAGAGTTGGGTGGGCTGAGGGACCTCTTCCTGGGGATGGCTCCCCTGTGCACTTCTGCTGCTCCTTGGGCACAGGGGCTGCCCTCCACCCACCGTCCCTTGTGTGCCTATGCTCCAGCCCCAGCCACCCAAAATTGCATCTAGTGCATGTCTTACAAGCACTGAACAAAGGGGAAGGGTAGGAAGAGTGCTGGCTTCACTCTTAATACAGCCCAGGATGCATTTGCACTAAAAGAAACTAGGACATATACTTAGGATCCTACAGTTTTACATTTACAACACTACAAACAGACAAATTGTTGCTAAACCTTAAAAAACACATTATTTGAAATGTAGCTTCAGGATGTAATTAATATTAGCAATTAATATTAATAAAAATATAGAGAAGGAAGTGAATAAAAATCCAACAGACAAAAAACTGAGCAGTATTTTCCCCTTGGGCATAGTCTTTACTAATAGATTCAGTCAGTCATTCTCTGAAATTCTGCCATCAGGACAAACAGAACATGTGTCCAGGAAATTTAGGATGATAGCATCTTGAAAACAAAGAAAAGAGCATTTCTGAAGCATTCATTTCTCTATCCAAGCATTTAACAGATGCCTCTGAGAGACCCAGAATCAGGGACTGGAACAAGATGCTCTGTGCATTATTCTCTCATCTCCACTGTTGAAATTCCTGTCTGTGTTAATGTTGGTAGTACCTTTTGAATCAGTGATGCTAGAAAGAATGTAAAGTGGTTTGAAATACAATTATAGATTGAATAACTGCTTTGAAAACTAAGTAGGAATTCACACAAGCCTCAGAGGATATTTTACTGCCTGAAGACAGAAGCAGCTTAGAACACAATTTATTTTTTTATGCCACTTAGTATTTTCTGACCATAATAACTTTTTTCCCCACCTAACTGGCATTTTAGAGAAACATGGGCCCAATGTCTTCACCAGTGCCAGTGCTAAAAGTAGGCTGCATATAAGCCAAAGAAAGATGTACAGAATATATAATTACTAAATTATTCCTAGCCAGATAACATAGTATTGTTCACATGGAAGCATGTTTTGTTGGCTTTTGATTGTCTAGCAGGTAGTCATCTCTGAACTCCAAATACAGACACTGAAGATTACTGTGCAAGTCAGCCTCAAAGGCAAAGATTTCCTACATCTTCCTTGCATGTGCAGCATAGGTAGAGAAAATAGTTCTAGAAGCATAGGGTAGAAAGAGAAACTGACAATCTAGAATAGAAAAAGAAAAGCAGCGGGGCTTTTTTCCTAGCAAGAGTCCATAACATACTTCTAATTATATTTGATCAGAAATAATATACATATTTATATTCAGGGTGATAATAAAATTACAAAGGCAGTATACATTGCAAGAAGTGTTTCCATAGCTATTTGAGTGTTCTTTCATAAGAACAATAATTAACATTAGTATTACCACATTTTTGAAGTCAAGCGGTGTGGAATCATGAATTAACTGTTGACAATACAGAAATGCTGTGCATATTTGTAAGCAACAGTCTTAAAATGGTAGCAATCAAGAAACAGTACCTCACATTTGCAATTGTTAAGAGTTATGCATTAGCCTATCAAGGAGAAACAACACATGATTTTACTTCTTTCTAACCCAGATAACTCAACAGTACTTCTCATTAAAAAATTGAACTATTTACAAGCAGGTCACATGGAATTTCCCTTGCCAAAATTATTCCAGCAAATATTATGTAAATAATTTTGAAAAGCATCTGGCTCAGAGCTACCAAGTTCTGTACATGCATCTCATTTTACGGAAATTATCTCATAAACACATCAGTATGTTTCAAAATAAGACATATCAGTGGACAAACTGTTCTGACTTTACCAGTTGTGGCAGATGGCAGGATGCTGAATGTCTGAAGCCTGCCAGATAGATGGCTTCATTTAGAGAGGACAGCTTTGGAAGGCGTGGCACAAAGGATGCTGATAACCATTATAACCAGAAAAGGATGAGGGGAGGGGGTGGGAAATATCTTCCATGTACAAATTCAGATCTCAGATTTGCTGCTGGAAAGAGGACATTTAGTCCTACCATGGCAGCACAGCTGAGACTGGACATAGGAACAGATAAATGCCTCAGCATGAAAGTATAGCTATTTTCATCAGCTATTCTCTGTCAAAGACTAAGAGCATCTCTCGGGGTAAAAAAAGAGTACGAAAACCAAGGTAGGTGGTCTTGTGTATTCTGCTTGTTTCTGGAAATCTGCTGTTTGGAAGCCTCTAGAACCTCAGATGATGAAGCTACTAGGCACTCTGGCTTTGATCTTTTTTTTTGTTTCCTCCACAAGCATATCAAATTCTTTTCTGAACTTAATTTTTCCCTCTATTGCATCCTGCAACAGGAAATCTCACAATTTAATTAACTACCAAAACAAAACAAAGCAACCTCAAAAGCTCCAAACCTTTGTTGTAACAGTATTGCCCAGGAACTTCATATCAAAGCCCCAGTAAAAGCAGCATCGCCAATGAGAAAAAAAAAAAAAAAAGATTACAAACAGAAGTTAGCATAGACTCAAAGAATACTTCAAGTTGGAAGGTACTCATAAGGATCATCAAGTCCAACTCGCTGCTCCTTGCAGGACTACCTAGAACTAAATCATATGACTAGAAGCATCATCCAGATATTTCTTGAACTCTGACAGGCTTAGTTCTGATCCACATTAACACTGCACGTCAATATCGTTCAATTTTAGCATAGCCTTGTGCAGAAGATAAACAGCACTGGAGGTATTAATTCTAGTCAAACGAGCTCCCACACAGGTGCAAAGGGAGAGCAAACTTTGTCAACTCTGCTCTGGGCACAGTTGACACCTGTTGAGTGGCACTATTCTCCCACAGCTTAACAGAAGTCTACTCCTCTCTCAGATGGCCTTAATCACAAAATCAGAAATGCTACTTATTACCCATTTCAAAGTTTTCAGTTCAATAAGCAGTAGCATCATCTCTTCAGTGCCACAACTCTTAATTGCACTGGATCTCACTATTAGACTTGAATAAGAAAAAAGCATGCAGAAATCAATTTGCACCATGACGCTCCTTAAGATGAGCATTTTGAGAAATATAACATTCTGACTGTTCCCACTCAGGAGTGTAAGTGTGGAGAGCAGGGGATACATGACTACATTTCCTGAGGAGGTGGTGAGGAACAGGAGAAAACAAGGCTAAGCACACAGGATAAATTTTGCAGCATTTTGGAAGTTACCTTTTTTATCTCACAGAAAGTACTCTTAGCATAGGAGCTCCAAAGGACAAAGAGGAAAGAAGAGTTTGTGTCCTGGGGGAACAACCTCCTCTCAGACCTCTTTTTCAAACTGCAATGAAGTCAAAAGGCTCCATCCAGCCCTTAATAAATTACTTTATATAGAGATAGAAAGTTTGTAGTTAGGGCCCAAAAGTTCTACTCTTTTTAAATTTAATAACAATACAATTTCTTGTTCAAATGCACTCAAATTATGTATTTTTTAAAAATACATAACAGCAATGTCCAGTACTGCACTGCTTTCTTCAAAAAAATTGATACACTTAGAAACTAAATGTTAAGGACCTTCACTTTTCTACCGATTCAGTATGTTGCAGTAATGACTGCAAAGGATAGAATTGACAGCAATATAAAGAAATAGAAAACTCAGCTAGGAAAAACTCTAGCCTCTCAGTACTTATCTCCCAGCAGAGTTTTACAACTTGTATCCCACAGCTGCTACCAACAGTTCCAAAGGGAATTTAGGTAAGGAGAAATTCTTGCATGGACTTCCTGTCCTTTGAAGCTAGCATACCTATTATATGCTATTTCTTAAATCCTGCTTTCTGAATGTCTGAGAGCAGCCATTTCTGTTTAGCTCAGAAATTGCCTTCAAGAAAAAAAAGGGAGTAATTTCCTTGTAATGGAGAACAGCACTTTAATCTGATGACTCTCATCTCTTACTACTAATTTACTGCATATTGCATCCACCTGCATGCATAGGAAGGTTTCATTTTGATATACAGCATCCCTTACAGTAACAAAGGTCTTTTTTTAGTCATCCAAAAAATAATTACAGGAGATTATCAAAACCTTTAAGATCTTTTCCCTGACACTCCAGCAAAGGTTTGACTATTTGATTCTTTTTCATATGTATGTTTATTGGACATTGGTTTATTATATACATACAAAAACACTACTAGAAGTCTTCTGGACATTCCAGGAACACTTAGATACTTAGATTTGGTCTAAAGAAAATCCAAATAACATTTCTAATCTAATGATTTCTGATTAGTCATCTTAAATTATAGGAAGTCACAAGTTTAATTCCTCCAGGAGATTGGAGTTACGTGGCAAAAATAATAGCAATTGTTACCATGTTTATTTTAATCTGGCAAGGCAAAAGAGGAAGCTAGATGATATATTAACACACTGGCTGTTTCCTAACATCCTCTTGTATCTCTTCATCACATCTGTTGTATCTCTTCCCCGCAAAAATACCAATACAAGTAGAATCAGCACTTTCATTGTAACTTAATCTAAGCCTTTAGTTACTGCCCAAAAACTGATTCAAGCAAACAGCCTCAATATCCTTATGCAGCAAACATACCATCCTTACTTCTCTTTTTAGTCCAACAACCAAGGTCAATCAAATGCTCGTAAGAAACTGCAAAATTTCATCTTTCTTTAGCCTTAGTGCACTGCACTATTTACTAATTTGCTTGACAAACTGAAACTTCAGTTTTTGTAAAACTAGGACATGTCAATAGGATATGTATCAGTTGGTAAACTGTCTTTTCCTGATGGTAAAGTGGCAAGAAAAAATAAACTACAAGAATTATGAAATTTGTTGCTTTCTTTGAAGAAGTACCCCAGTAAAGTTCTGCTTTCCCAACGACCTAAAAATATATTACTTATATAAAAAAACATTATTTAAAAAAGAAAGTTTCAGAACTGGTCATCTTTAAATTTAACAGACAGCATAGCTCCTAGTGATGCAAACTAAGTAACAGGTGATTGCTGAAATATTACAAATGTATCTCTTTCAGACACTAAAACTTCATATGTATGCCTTAGGACCAGATTAAAAATACCCATATACTCGGGGGCGCTTTAATCTATGTATAGTTTATCAAAGTCACCAGGTTTTATACAGAGTAAAAACCTTTCCACAGAATAAGGGCTTCCCAATCTGCCTTTCCTACACATTTATATCTATTACAGAGGAAACACAGGAAGCTCTGCATCAAATTTTACATTTTAATTAACTTCAACTGTGTTCACCTCAAGGGTTTTGGAAAGCAAGCTTAGTTGCAGTCTCCTGGAAAAGCTTTTTTGAGATAGTATTTGCCAAAGCTCTCAAAACCTAGGTGCAGGCTAATCTAATAAAACATCCAAAGCATTGCAATTAAGAAACAGAAGTTTCATATTGAAAATGCCACCTTGCTGATAAGTAGCTTCATATAACCTTGGCTCATGTAAATAATTCACATTATTATGCAGTAAATAGTTTAAAAGTTTATAAATTCTTAAGAAAACTAAGCATTTCCTATTGCTTTTATTTTCCAGCTTCTTTCCCTAGTTTCCTCCGGGTGCGA
Organism: Jacana jacana; assembly: GCA_013400555.1. NCBI lineage: Eukaryota > Metazoa > Chordata > Aves > Charadriiformes > Jacanidae > Jacana > Jacana jacana. The sequence continues at coordinate 11,918 of VZTM01037584.1, forward strand.
TAAGAATATTTTAAGCCAATCTTCAGTTACTTATGTAACTATGCATACCAAAGAAAAACATATTCCTTGAAATACATCTAGCCGTAGAGATCCTCCATAAAGCAACAATCTATCCTGAGTAATAAAATGCTAACTTCAAATAATTACCTTAAGAAAAGTTAGAGCTACATTGCAAAAACTTATCATAGAATGGTCAGATTTGGAAAGGACCTTAAAGATCATTGAGTTCTAATCCCCTGCCACGGGCAGGGACACCTTCCATTAGACAAGGTTACTCAAAGCTCCATTCAACCCAGCCTTGAATAAGTTGATGGATGAGGAATCCACAGTTTCCCTGGGCAACCTGTGCCAGTATCTCACCACCTTCACAATAAAGAATTTCTTCTAAATATTTAATCTAAATCTACGCTATTTCAGTTTATAATCATTACCCCTCATCCTATCACTACATTGCCTGATAAAGAGCACCTCCCCATCTCTCCTGTAGGTTTCCCTATGGGTAACAGAAAGCTGTTATAAGGACTCTCCAGAGCCTTCTCTTCTCCAGGCTGACCAATCCCAACTGTCTCTGCCTGTCTTCATAGGAAAAGTGCTCCAGCCCTCTCAACATCTTCATGGCTCTCCTCTGGACTCAATCCAACAAGTCCATGTCCTTCTTATGTCGGGGACTCCAGAGCTGGGCTCAGTACTCCAAACAGCTTCTCACCAGAGCAGAGGGGCAGAATCATCTCCCTTGACCATGCTTCTTTGGATGCAGCCAGCTTTCTGGGATATAAGCACACGCTACTGGCTCATGTTGATCTTCTCATCTACCAGCACTTCCGGGTTCTTCTCCTCAGGGCTGCCCTCAATCCCTTCTTTGCCCAGTCTGTATTTGCTCTTGGCATGACCTCCATTTGTCTTGTGCAGGGCTTCACACTTGGCCTTGAACTTCCTGAGGTTCACACAGGCCCACCTCTCAAGCCTGTCCAGGTCCTGCTGGTGGGCATCCCTTCCCTCCAGCATTTCCAAATACACTACACAGCTTGGTACTGTTGACAAATTTGCTGAGGGTGCACTCAATCCCATTGTCCACATCATCAAAGATGTTAAACAGCACCAGTCATGTTCCATTAGAACAAGGCAGAATGGTTTTAAACTAAGAGGGTAGATTCAGACTAGATATGAGGAAGACATTTTTTACAATAAGGGTGTGAATCAATATTAAGTATGTAATTTCTGTTACAAGCATTAAGCCGTGCTAACCCTTGAACAGAGATTAACTGCTTTTCTGATTTAACCATATTTTGCTTTGGTGCGGATTACAAGCTTGTAATTTAGAGTTAGAAAAACTTTAAATGAATGGGAAGTGCAATACAGACAATGAAAATGTAGATATCTTCCGCAATCATTCATAATGCAGGATTATTTTACATTCTTGAGAAGGTTCTTTGTCACATTAGAATGGTTAAATCTGTTAAATTCCTCCAAAACCCCTTAGACACTCTTAAGGCTCCTTTTTATTTTTCTTTTTGCTGAAGAAGTTAAACTAAACACTGAAACTCTTACTGAAACTATTACCAGGACTGCTACTTAAGGCTCCCCTGTGGTTGCATTCCCACCAATTTTGTTTCAATTAAAAATATTCTAAGATTTCCAGATAAACATTTATGATATCTAGTAGAAAACCCAGTAAAACATCAAAGAATACTGCAAACAGCTAAGCTTTAACATCAGAGGCTTTAAATAGCCTCTTAGTAATACGAGACTAAAAGAATAAAAATTAAGAAATATTTTAGACAGGTTTCTCTTTTTCTACATTTAGTGCTACACATTTTATTAATCCTCATTGTATTATCAGTCAGGAAAAAAGAAAGAGTAGGAACTTTTTCATGTAAATGATAAAAGACCACCACTTTGCACAATTCAGTCATCATGCTTATTCCTGTCACTTTCAAGGTGACTACTGGTTAACCACAGAAAAGTACTGCAGAACTTTAAATGCTAATGGTGCCCATTTCTCCATGGATAACTTAATTTGAAGACCTAGAAACTCCTCCACTAGCTTTGCATGGACAGCAAGTATTTTACTTCATATTTTTGTTTCAGATTGCAATAAGCTTCCCTTCAGGAATATCAGCCTAGCATTGAAAGCCAGACTTCCGACATTGTTAATCAGGACATGTGAACACAAAAGTAACCAAAAGTCAGATCCTGAGCTGGAAAGTAAGTCACAGAAACAATATTTCCGCAAACCATTCTAATGCCACTACCATCTTGCCACACAACGTGTCTCAACACACAACTGCACTTTCAGATCTGCAGACTGTTTTCAGTTAAACCATTTACAGCAGGTTTCTGTTGAACCTACAGCACCCTGCTCAAAGCAGAACCCAACAATGCAAAATCTAAACTTCCAAAGCCATCCTTCAGGGGATGGAATCGCAAGATCTTTGATAATGAACTGCAGTTGGGTGGTATGGTGATAGAAGATAGAGGCACATGGGACAGCATAAACACAGCCACTGTTCTTGAATGGCACAACGCACTCCCAGCAAGGGAAGTAGCTATTTCTTTAGAAAATCTTTGGAGAAAAAAGATCACATCCCCCTCCACAGAGAATTACATATTAGGCGTTATTTTGTTCAACCAGAGGACTCTTTAGACTGTCTCAGCATGCAATTCCTCTGATCAACATAAGTTGGTAGTAGATTTTTGTTCACCTGGCATTTTCAGAAGTCAAAATTCATACCAATACATTGCTCTGTTGAGCCTTGGAAATTTATTTCTTCTATTCCACTTAAGCAAACCTTGTGGCTTCTCTCTAAAAGCAAAGGATGGTGTAAAGGACATCAGGAGTTAAGAACCTTGGGTCTTTGCTGTTACCTACCTAACACATGCCAGGTGGCACCTGGAGAGGAATCAAAGATAGCTCAAAGAATGAAACAATGAAGTTTTCTGCATTGCTGGAATAATTTTATTATCTTAGAGTAGGCATATTACATTGTATGTATATGTACATATTATACTGGAAAACATTCTCATTATGCTGTCATCTTTCTAATGCCTAAAATAAAGTCATAAGGTCAATAGCTGTGATACAGATCAAACCCAAGTAGGCTCACTGCAGGTGGTCATTTTTCCCTGGTTAAACACTACAACGTACAACAAATATTCTAGCAGATAAAGATGCTTGGAGACAAAAAAAAAGACTCCCAAGACTGCATCTGTCTTGTTGCTACTTATTACCACAACACCATTAGTAAAAATCACCTGTCACACCTTCTCTGTCTTTTAAAGAAAACATAGCTCTTCTTTTACATCCACTAAATTGTTTCTGACCTACAGTTACCAGCCCCTTGGCACCTTCCTTCCCATGTTAATTTTCCTTGCAGTGCAGCATTAGTATCTCCATGGGAATAACAACTACCTCAGTGACATATATTATAAACAAACTCTTTACTGTTAGCCATCTAAGTTTTATAGAAAAAACATATTCTTCAAGGCTTTTATTTAAATATTTGCATAGAAACAACCTTGCACTGAAAAGAAGGCTGGACTAAAGGCAGAGAAACTCCACAAACTGTTAAGAATATTAGGCAAAGGGAAAACTTTGTAATGCTTTGATTTCTAATTAGAATGCAAGGCACTTGAGGCAAATAGCGTATCTGAGCTGGTCAATTAAGAGGGCTGTTATTGTTCTTCCACTGTAAGAACCCTTTGCCTTAGCAGAGGACAGAAAATCATTACAAAATGGTTAATGCC
>VZTM01037585.1:3716-29952 GCA_013400555.1 Jacana jacana
CCAGGCATTCCTTGGCATCCTGGGACAACTAGGTACCCTGGAACGTAATTCAGTACCCTGCTCCAAGCAAGGCTAACTACAGAGTCAGGTTAGATTGGTCAGTGTTTGTACAGTCATGTTTCAAATATTTCCAAGGATGGAGGTTCTGAAAATTCACTGGGCAACCTGAGCTAGTGTGTAAACACCACAATCATGATCTTTTTACCTTATGGTTGGAATTGTCCTTGTTGCAACTTGTGAACATCGTCTGCTGTCCTTTTGCTGTGCACCTCCAACCATTCAGAGTCTGTACCTTCTATAAGTCCCAGAAGACAGCTGAAGGCAATTGGTCCCCTGGCCACCCTGTAGCCATCTCTTCTCCAGCCTGAACAAACCAAGCTCTCTCAGCCTCTCCTTGCATGTCATGTGCATCAGAGCCTTAGTGTGGTAGCAATCTATCTCCAGACTTGCTCCAGTGTGTTGGTGCTTCTCTTGCCAGTCTTCCATCTGCGGGTCTTAAAAGAGCTGCATGTAGGAGAAACATCACTTCCCTCAAACTGCTGATTACACTCGTTCTAATTTGGCCCAGTATGTGGTGGTGTACCATATATTGTGGTACACCACAATACTCTTCTCTGCAAAGCTGCCTCTTGAGCGGCCAGTTCACAACCCATGCTGCTTCACAGGATTATACAATCCCAGGTGAGGAACTGTGTTTGTCTTTGTTGAAATTCAGGAGGACTTTTTCAGCCTGTTTCTCAGCTATTGAGGGTCTTTGCATGCAGCTCTCCCCTTTGCCTTGTCAACTGCTTTTGGTTCAGTGCTATCCACAGAGTTGAATTCTGTCACACTACCCAGGTCACAAGTGGAGACGTTGAGCAGTTGGGTTCACTGCACAACCCTGAGGAATGCTGACAGTGATCAACTCTTAGCTAGATTTTGAACCACTGAGTACTATTATTTCATCCCAATGCTCTTGTCAGCTTTTCACCCATTTTACAGTCTACCCACCCAGTCTGTACTCTTCAGATTGGCTATAAGGATGAGAAATAATAAAAGTTTTCTGCACTTCATCACTCTGAGTCCGTACCATGACTTTATACAGATGCTGAATGAAAAGAGAGAGAAAGAAAAGATCTTTGTAGTAAACCCTAGTTGCAGAATGCTGTGCCCCACCCTCCCCATGCTTTTAGTACATTTCTTTATTTAAATGCACACCCTTGGACATATGTCATTTTTCTGATGAAAATCTACGGTACGGCATGATCAATAGTGTGAGCTCCTGCACAGAAGCTCAGAATGATGAAAATAGCCCTCCATCATCTTCAGGAAGTCATGCATCATATTTTTTAATCCTTCTTCTGGTCCAAATCTAGATTATGCCAAGTCTAAGATACGTTTAGACAATACGAGGAGTACATTTGCTGCTGGCTTTTGACTTTTTTTCCCACAAGTTTCCTGTGGAACGGCATGTACAACACTGACAGTAGTTGTTTAGAGGATAAGAGAATCCACACCTCAGCTATGGATTGTACAAGAAGGTGACTCCTTTTGTTTGCTTTGATTCATTTGATGTCCCTTTCTCCTTATACTGAGAAGCAGTGAATAATCATCCTTTATTTACCTCTGCGTTATCATGACCTTATTGATATCATAAAGGTCATTTATCTTACAAGATGAAGGGTTCTAGTCTGCTTAATCTCTTCTTGTATGGAAGCCCCACACCTTAACTATCTGTGTTACCTTTTGCTTCACCTTTTCTAATAATACTGTATTCTCTTGAGATAAGGGAGTTAAGGTGAAGGGTTATGCATCCTGCTGAGGATGTGGCTACCAACTAGATCTATACTGCAGCCTGGTGATACTTGTTCTTTTGTTCTCTGTTCTATCTGCTTTTTTGACCACTGCCAAGCTTTAAGATGATATATTTACAGAACTATTTATTATAATTCCAAGATCTCTTTTCTGAATGGTAATTGCTAGTTGAGAGCCCATCGTTTGATATGCAAAGTGAGGGTTGTTTTTCCTCTTGTGAATCACCTTACAAACAGTGAAATTCATATGCCATTTTATTCACCCATCATTCTTCTAAGAACATTCTGCAGCCTGTCACAGTTGACTTTTTATTTTTCTTTTGACCGTTGCCCTGGAAAATGTAGTATCAACTGCAAATTGACACTGCACTCTTTACTCATATTTAGGTTATCTAGGGCTATGTTAGACAGCACAGCTCCTAGCACCAATTTCTGCAACCTCTTCTGTTTTGCAAAAAATTTCATTTGTTCCTACTTTTTGTTTTCCCGTCTTTTATTAAACTACCACTCCATGAGAGGACTTTATCCATTTAGTCTCTAGCAACTGAGTCTTTTGAAGAGCTTTCTGCTTGGAGAGGAGGAGGAAATCATAGAATCATGGAATCATTTTGGCTGGAAGAGACCCTTGGGATCATCAAGTCCAACCATCTGCCCTACTCTACAAGTTCTCCCCTACACCAGATCCCTCAACACCACATCCAATCTACTCTTAAACACAGTCAGGGATGGTGACTCCACCACCTCCCTGGGCAGCCCATTCCAGTGCCTGACCACTCTTGCTGGGAAGATTTTTTTCCTAATGTCTAGCCTAAACCTACCCTGCTGCAGCTTGCAGCCATTCCCTCTTGTTCTGTCGCTAATTGCCCGTGAGAAGGCACCAGCACCAACCTCTCTACAATGCCCTATCAAGAGTTGTAGAGAGTGATGAGGTCTCCCTTCAGCCTCCTCTTCCTCAAACTAAACAATCCCAGCTCCCTCAATCGTTCCTCATAAGATTTATTCTCAAGGCCTTTCACCAGCTTCGTTGCCCTCCTCTGCACTCGCTCCAGCACCTCGATATCTCTCTTGTGTTGAGGTGCCCAGAACTGGACACAATACTCAAGGTGTGGCCTCACCAGTGCTGAGTACAGGGGGACAATCACCTCCCTACTTCTGCTGGTAACACTATTTCTAATACCAGCCAGGATGCCATTGGCTTTCTTGGCCACCTGGGCACACTGCTGGCTCAGATGCAGCTGCTTGTCAACTAGAACCCCCAGGTTCTTTTCTGCCAGGCAGCTCCAGCCACACTTCCCCAAGCCTGTAGCAATGCATGGGGTTGTTGTGGCCCAAGTGCAGGATCTGGCACTTGGCCTTGTTGAAGGCCATGCCATTAACATCGGTCCATTCATCTAGTCTATCCAAGTCCCTCTGTAGAGCATCCCTGCCCTCAAGTCTTGCTGAAAGACTAGGGGAGACGAGATAGACCATAAACCTGTGATGCTTGTCTGCATGCTCAGTCCACTCATTCAACCTCAGAGGGCTCATACAGACTTGTGACACATGACTTGTCCACCCACCAAAGCCAAATGATCTTCCCCAATATCATAATTTTCTGTTCATTGATGAATTTAGTTCTTTAGTCCAGCTTCTGTCAGTTTTTGCTCTAGGCTGATACCAGGCCTACAGGTCTTCATTTGCCAGTATAGAAAGAAGAAACAATAAAAATGATGCTGCTAACAGCTGTTGGGCAAAGAAAGTTCCCACGTTTTGTTTTCTGCTCTGACTCACTGCTGGTTAAGTTCTCTGTCCCAGTAGATATACTTTCTGCTATAGTATATGATAGGGTCCTACAATAGCTTTTCTCCCCTTACAAAGATAATCTAAGACGCAGTTAATGAGAAGGATGAGGAAGCTCCTCATACAAAGACATGGCTGACCTTAGAGTCCTCATGCAGATCCTGAACAGCACTGTCACAAATAAAAGTTTTGCACATGCAAAGACTGATTTAAAAAACCCGCCAGTACGGACCTCGGATTTCTTCTGGTTATTTATGGACAGTTATGTATTGATGTTTACTGAAGCACACCTTAATATGTCTTTTCCCCTGTATTTTGAAAAAGTAAATTGTAGTTTCATAGAATACTTGGATCTTTATGCATGCCATATGACAACAAGGTTGCCATGGAGACTTCTCATCCTTGAATACTGGTGTAATTAATGTAGAAGAATTCATCTCCTTTTATCTGCATGAGAGTTACAAGACAGTTCTTTTTTGTCCACTTTTTTTTTCTAGTGATGTGCATGCTTTGAGTAACACAGCAAGGCATGTAAATCTGCAGTCTCCTGACCTCGGAAACAATGCAGAAAATACAGAAATACAATGTTTGCTGCTGCAAGCAAAGACTGAGATTATAGCCTGTGTGCAAAATGCATCAGTAACAACACAATAGCAGCAACTTGCACTAGGATGCATACAAAGCAGGAGAAGAGCCAGAAACATGATGAATCACAAAATGGCAGCTCCTCTCCTATGCTTCTTTCTCTTGTATTATCACTAATAATTTGTCAGAGATAATATAGAAATGTCTCTTTAATTAATTCATTGATATCTTAGTAGTCACCCAATGTACAAAAATCTGACTTGGAAGATTTCCTTTACCTGACATCACAGAAGTAAATATGTTGCTGCTTGGCGTTTATCACCAAAAGCAACGTGTTGCATTGGTAATGAAATGCTTTGAAAAAAAGAAAAAGCTGCATAAATAACAGGGAGAGGATGGAGGAAGGGATGTAGGCTTTAAGTCAGTGGGAAGATTCTCTTGTAATTCTATATAATTCTTTATTTACGTATAGGGTGCTCTCCAAGACTCGACCAGAATTAGGCTGCCTTATATACTAAGGCCACTTAGTTTTGTCCTTCCATCCTGTCTAGCATTAGGGATTCAGATCCTGCCTGGACTTTTCACTGCAGAACTAATGAAACCGTGACTGCACAAGAGACTAGAAATTGAGCTATTACAATGAAACCAGGTTTCAATGCAATTGTTTAAAAGTAATTTTTCTTTTGCTCCTGTTAGCACCTATTTAATTTTGGCACCTCGTGTTCTATATAAATCAGCAAGGTTCTGCTAAAATTTCTAGTCTTAGTGTTTCACTTAAGAATTTGAAATACACAACCATTTGCCTGTCTCCCAACAAAAAATCCCACGCTATTTCTGGTTTTATATATTCCAGGGTATGCTGCCAGTAGAAAGAAATATATGTTCTCAATTCGTGTTAATTAACTCAGCTCAAATGCTGAAGCATAATCTCTCATGCTGATCTTATTTGATGGTCTGTTTTCCCACATGGAGACATAAACTAAGGTACAAATCAGGCAGAACTTAAGGACAACTGTAAAAAACATAGAAAACTTCACCTTTCAAACTCTTTGATATTCTATCTGATATTCAGTAGAGCTTCCAGGACTTACAAGATTTCTTTTTTTTCACCTTTATACTTCCATCCTCTCTGATATTTTTGAAGTGGAAATACAAGAGAAGTAGCTACTGATAAAAGCCATGCAACTCGGTCCTTGTAACTTTATTTTTCTGAGACCGGTTGAAGTAAGCAAACCTTGGCTTTCCTTTCAACACAGGGTCCAGTTTTACTTTTACAATCAAGTTTTCAAGTAGACTTTAAGGGGAACAGACTTCAGGAGTGGCAATACTTTCTAGTGTACAGGTAAGAGAGTCCAGAACAAGCCACAGCACTGCAGTGAGCAGAGCACAACCTACTGGCTATTGTTAAAACCTACCTTCAGGGATCATTTCTGTTCTCTGGCTCTTAATCAGAGGCTTTTTGAGCAGGGCCTGGACTGGAAAACAGAGGATGTGATCTCAGTTTCTGACTCTCCCACAATGTTTTGAGAGCCCATGTATTCAAAAGGGTTTTCGTGGACCTGAAATCCAATGAACAGAGGTGCCCAAAGACCTTGAAGATGCTGGGCTGGAGTTCCTTGTCTGTCAGCCAGTCAGTTCTCATCCTCCACCTTTCAAACTTTTGTTCATCCTGTCTGTTAAGACTCAAAGAGTAATCCTTTATTCTATGCCTTGCAGAGTACCTTTTTAACTGAGAACCTGCTCTCATGTCCTAGGTAAACTAGATGAGATGCACCCAGAGATAGGTGGCTGGCACACTGCTCCTGATCTTCTAAACAGTTCTTGTGTGTCAGGTGGCCCGAGAGGGGTGTGTCATGCCTTCTGAGTGGGACCTTTCATCAGCTCCGTCAATGGAAAGGGAAGAGCACGGAAAGACTGGAACCAAACCTTTCTAGGAGACAGGAACTGTCAGAACTCTCCACACAGGGCTGCATTCGGGTGTGTTGCACCCTAATATTATAGCTACATCCTCTGTGAAAACATTTAGTGGTAAGCAAAAGAAAGACAGAGAGAGGATTGTCTCTGCATCTAGTCTTTGTGATTGGAGTGTCATTGAGATAACCATAATTTGACACCAGACATAAAGCTTGTTTCTGTTCTTAATGATCTTCTGAGGTAGCCATTAAGAAACTTACAACATCAGATATAGATTCCTGGAACCTATCCACATAGTGTCATAAAACAGCTTCTTATATAAAATGTACGTAGCCTATATTTTCATTTCACCTTTGGGTTTATTTCTAAGGGTCTTTCTGTCTTGAGTTGAAGAATTCTCTTGAAAGTGATTGCAAAATGATTGGATACACCACCAGAACCAGCTAGAGTGCCTGACTCCTCTAGCAAGATGAGTTACAATGACACATACGGAATAAGAGATAGGACAGACTTTCCTATCTGAGGATATTTTATTGACAAGAGTTTTAAGATTACATTTTCACTTACGGAAATAGAAGTCAATAGAAGCAGATTTTCTTGTCATAGGTTTAGACAAAAAGGTTATTAACAGCATTTGTTGTCCAAACATTGCAGGCAGTGATTTCAGTTTGGGACACAAGGATTATTATATGGTATAATTCATTTGGTGTTATTTTTGGTTCACAGAAGTTGAACGGAAAGGAGAAGCGAGATTTTGTACCTAGCATTGCTGCATGGAAGGCATATTACTGTGCCAGTGCCCAAATAGCTGGTTGGCAGAAACAACTATTATGAGAAAAAATGGAATCAGTTTCTAATAGCTAACAATGCTGACGGGCAGACAAAAATGCAATATGGATCTTATGTTTTCCCAAAGCTATGCTTTTTACGGCTTTAAAATGAGGACCTTCAACAATGAAAAATGAGTTGAGTTTCCTCCTGACACTTACTCTTCTCACCATGAATTCCCCCATTAGCTGCTGCTTTTTTTGGCAATCAGATCTTTTTATTTTTTAGGAAGTAAGTTGTCATTTTAGTAGATCAAAATGGACTGTTCACAGAGTAAATGACTTAGAAATATGTTGAAAAAGGTGCCTGACCCAACAGGGTCCTGTTCTTCAGCTCCCTGCTGTGTTGAATACTCTCCCTGAAATAAATAGTATTGCTCTCATTGCAGGGTTTTTCAGAAATGTGTATAACTGATCCCATTGCTTGGATTCAGTTGTGAAACTTCTGATGCTGAAGATGAAGGAGAGTGCTGGATCTGACAAATAGTAGAGTCAAGTCCCTGTTCCATGGGAAGGTCTTATTCTAAGATTCAAGGAAGAATTTTTTTGAGCATCCACTGGGTAGTGAAAAATACCTACGATGACGAAGTAATAACAGAATAATGTTGCAAATTGAGCTTCAGTGTATTTTATTTCATCGGCTTAAAGGCAGTGAAAACACACTAAATACACTTTTTTTTTGTTCCAAGTCACCTACAGAGCCCAGAAGGATTACAGCTGAACTTCTGATGTTCCCAGAGAAGTATTTTTCAAGCTTTCTTCTCCCCTTATTTCTATTAATCACAAAGATCGTACAAGGCTTATTTCAAAATTGTGTTTAACAACCAGTTCAATTCTGACAGCACGCTGTCATCCTTTTGTAATGCATTATCTTTTTGTATTTTATGGGTCACAGACTAGGAAATATGAAAACTTTCCCTCATGCTGACAGCACAGGACAGTCAGACACAAATCCCTGTATCTATCTAAATTAGGCTATCAGACTACAAAGTTTCTGTTTTGTTTTATTACAGCTGCTCAGCACCCTGGCATAATTTAGAAGCTGTCCCAATTATTTTCTTCACTTGATTCTCCCATAATTGTGGAAAACGGGGCTGGAAAGAAGAAAACACCATTCGTACTGTAACAACACATTGTTCTCTTGCCACTGGGTGCTTGAAACACTGGTCTTGGATGCAGATTTGGATTCCACGTCTGGTTTTCCCCAGCTCAGGAGGCTTTGGGGACATTGCTGAAACCTTCTGTACCTTGGTTTCTCAGCTGTACAAGTAAGATAGATACAAACATTGCCTCCCTCTTGTTAGCAGAGTGCTAAGCAGAGAGAGCTCCAGTTGCAGTACCACCAACTAAATTAAGAAAACACATCAAAGATATCTTATTTGTAGCACATGGCTTCAAACAGTTCTGAAAGCCTTTCAGCACCTTTCTTTTATAACAAAATGGGCAGGCAGTATAAATATAAAAGACCCTAAATCAGTACTAGCAGAGAAGACCAGGACATTAGCGTGTTTCTACAGATGAAGAGGGCTGGTGGATTTTGTTTTCCTTTTTGTTTTCTAAAATTTGAGAATTGATTTTTCATTTTGAGTTAATTGTTAGTCAGAGGAGTTATGGTAATTTCCTCCAGCTGAGAGGTCTGCCTACTACAGCGTTAGCCACGTCCCTGAGCTGTGTGATATGCTGCTGAAGAAATGCAATTTTAGGGCTAATATTAAGTTCTTTTATCACAAAGCTGTAGTCATATCAAATACAGTATCAGCATGTGTCAAAAGGAGAATCGTGAGAATAACAACACTGAAAAAAGCCCCATAATTCTATTTTTAGTGGGAGTAAAACCTCTTCAAAACTATTCCAAAGGACATGAAATGCAGAAAACTGAGTCATACAGAAAAGATTAGAAAGAGATTGCTCCTTCTGATGAAAGTTTTGAAGCAACTGGGATTGCCATAATCATATCTGTTCACTTAGTAAAGGTTGATTACAACAGCCTTTTGAACTAGTTTACCTAATGTTTCAAAATCTTTCCTGATGCACGTAGAAGCCACTAGCCAGCCCACTCACAATTCTGTCATTTAAAACAACTCCAACTCAGGTCCAGGAGAGATACTGGATATGCCATCTTGGTGGTTGCCTAGGAGTTTTTTGCCCCGGTCCCAAGGGCACTGTTAGCCCTGATTGTCCCTGCTCAGCCCCATGGGTCTCCTCCCCCAATCCTACCAATGGCCCAGGACCTCATCTTAGGATCCTGGGGTCAGCAGCTCCTCCCCAGTGGCAGAAGAGTCGAGCTGGTCTCCAGCTTCCCACATCCCTACCCTGCCTGGCCATGTGTCTCCTCAGCTGGACCCATTTACAGGCCCAGAGGTGCCTGATGCCCAGGTCTGCGACTACCCCATGTTCCCCAGCTGCCCTGCTCCTGACTGGGGGGTTGAATGGACCCTGCCATACTACAGGAATCCCTGCTGCTGCCAGTACTCTGGTCTCCAGGGAGGCACCCACCCAGGCAGAGGCATGATGATGTAGGCGCAGTGTCAACTTTCTGAATAAAAGTTCCATACTTAAAGCAATTTTTGGTCAGTCTCAGTTTTCAAAGTTATGGAAGATTTGCAAAAATTCTTCATCACCACTGAACTTTTGAAACCATAAATATGGAGAAAGAAGTAGTATCTCCAAGACTTTACTGCAGACTGTCAAGGGAAATTCCAACAATGCTGTTTTTCAGTGTCTTAATAAGCATGCTTACTCTGGATAGATTATACAAGTCCTGTATATGTTAGGAGAAATCTGATGTCTCAGCTATGAAACATGTAAACAGAAGTTTGTGCCTCATCATGGTGAAGTGTGTGCTTATATGTGCATGTGGGGACGCAGCAGAGTGGAGCCTGGAATCACTGCTTCAGGGCAATGTGAGGAGTATTCCTCAATAAAATTCTTTGACAGGGAGGCAGAGAGGCATAAAGAAAAGTAAATCTCCTGCAGGACAGTTGTGATTATATAGATAACGGCCTCTTACAATATTAGTCTTCATAAGGGGTAAACCTTTTTGGTTTGGAATAACTTCTCCCTTCTCCAAAGATTTATAGCTCCTTGGAGAGAAGGAAAAGGTTTTCATAGGGCACGTTTCAATAGCTCAGCAATTTCTTACTCTATGTATTAATCTTTCTATGAATCAAGTAAGTATATAATGGTTTAAATGAAAGACTTTGCGTGGGCAGAGTATTGTTTGAAGCTGATAGTGCAACGGGTTTGTTAATGAAGTGACAAGCATCCATGTAGTAAAAGACCTCATCACAAACTTGTGGTCAATGATGTGTAACTTCAGCTGGATGAAAAACACAGTGGAGCGTAGATGTCTGAGTGAGAAAAGCAACCACAAATGTTATAATCAAGAATATCATTAAGGAAAGTCTAAACACATCAACGGAAAGAGAACATCTGCTACACTGCACTACATTTCTCCGTACAGGTTGGCCCTATAACATAGGGAAATTCACTTGTGGAAACATTACATTATTTCAGTGTGGAGTCACACTCATGCTTTGTTTGTTTACTCACTGTGTGCTTGGCATTCACATGTGCTGCTTTGGAGAGGGAAATGCCTGACAAATCTTCCACATTACAAACGCATATGCCGCCCTATTATTTTGAGAGCTCAGCATAGTGCCCTTCTCCCCATGGTGGATTCTTTCTGTTAGACAGGAAACACCCACATATAGTCTTCACCACCCCTGCATCTTTCAGGGTGGTTCCAGGGAGGAAATAGATAGCAACTTTTCCACACATTAATAAGTTTCTTATTCTCTTCCTAACATGCTGTGTTTCAGGGAACAAGAAATTCCTCACTGATTAAAGAAAAAGTTAGGAAGCCATTAACTAATTTCCCAGAAATATAATAAGGAATCAGACAATTATACCTACAAAAGGCTGTTACCAACGGCATCAACAAAGATGGCCAAGGGTGGCAGAGGACCTGTAGGAAAAGAGAAAAAACACAAGCAGGCAGGACTATTAAGTCATGAAAGGGAAGCTGACATTAAATTGATAATGACATAGAATGATTTGGGTTGGAAGAGACCTTAAAAATCATCTGGTTCCAGCACCCGTGCCATAGGCAGGGATACCTTCCACTAGACCAGGTTGCTCAAAGCCCCATCCAGCCTGTCCTCAAACACTTCTAGGGATGTGCCATCCACAACTTCTCTGGGCAACCTGTTCCAGTGTCTCACCATCCTGAGAGAAAAGAATTCTTTCCCAATATCTGATCTAAATCTACCCTTTTCTGGTTTAAACTCTTTCTATCAGTATACTCCATGACAAAGAGTCCCTTCCCATCTCTCCCATAGGTACTGGAAGGCCATTATAAGGTCTCCCTGGAGCCTTCTCTTCTTCAGGCTGAATAACCCCAGCTCTCTCAGCCTGTCTTCATAGGAGAGGTGCTCCAGCCCTCTGATCATCTTCGTTGCCCTCTTGGACCCATTCCAAAAGATCCATTTCCTTCTTATGTTGGAGGCCCTCAGAGCTGGGCGCAGTACTACAGGTGGGGTTTCACAAGAGTGGAGCAGAGGGGCAGAATCACCTCCCTTGATCTGCTGGCCATATTTCACAGAATCACAGAATCACAGAATATCAGGGATTAGAAGGGACCTTGAAAGATCATCTAGTTCAATCCCCCATATTTCTTTTGATGCAGCCAAGGATGCAGTTGGCTTTGGGCTGTGAGCACACATTGCCAGCTCATGTTGAGCTTTTCATCAACCAACACCCTCAAGTCCTTCTCCTGAGGGCTCTTTAGGAAGAAGTTGTTATGTTTGAACAGGGAGTTGGAGGCACAAGCTGACTTTGAGGCAGCTGGAATAAGGACAGAAATTCTGACTTATGAGCAAAGAGAAAACCAAAAGAAACCCCACAATATTCTCATTAGAAACAATGTGGAAAAACGTGTAAACCCATTTTCTCATTTATTTTGCATATAACTACAGTCTTTATTCAGACACAGTGTTCAACTAGCAAACTAGTCTGTGGCACCAGAAACCATAAGCGTATTGCAAATTACCAATATACAGAACATATTTTATGTTAAGTGCCACCATAATATTGAATTGCAGTATTGCATTAGAATTTTTTGAGTCCTTTTAAGGTCTTTTAATATTTTTCAGCCTGATATTAGGTCAACTAGCTTTTATTGTGAGTTTTGCAAGTGAGCAGTAGAAGTCATTGTATTCTCTTGTCTTTTAAACATCTCTTGGCAGTGGGAGACTTTGCGTAGACATCACAGGTGATGAGGTAGTGGTACATGGTAATTGTGAAAGTGTTTTTCACAGGAAATATAGATGAGGAGAAAATTTTGAAATGAACACGAGAGAAGCTGTCTGATGGGCTGCACTGGTAGAACCCAAACACTAGTCTAGTATTTTGTATCCAAATAACCCCTTTCTAAAAGGTCAGAGACACTTGTTTGCTTTTGAATCTGAACTCATGGACAGTAGTGTATGGACCACAGGTAGAAATACTTTTCCTCCTTTTTCTTGTTAATTACTCGGAGTCTGAAATGGCAAATACCCAATGGTAAATTCATCCCTATGGATTCAAAAGATTTATTATGTACCTCCACTGTAATAACACCATAACAATAGATTGTTAGACCACAAAAAGGTAGATGGGAATTTCATAGCATCTCAGTAATTAAGCAGGAATAGGCCACTGGGCTTAACAATTGCTATAAGTTTTTCAGCACCTTCTAAGCAGGGATCTCAAAAGTACTCTTAACTTTATACTGCCTCTCTGAGTTATGCTTTAATATCTCAAGTCATTATGCAGCAAAACAGAAGCTCCACACAAGCACCAAATACTACATAACTGAGATAATAAGAAAATTAGTAACAGATCTAGAAACAGAACTCAGGGTTTATAACTTCCAACCTTGTTTTCTTAACATGCTCTAAAATGGAATTGTTTGCTCAGCACTCCTTCAACACTTGGAGCAAAAAGCAGTCTACGTGAACATCACCTCACATTAGGCCCTGGTTGGTGTTTTTCTACAAAAATAGCTTGTTCTGGCTTTCTGTCCATGACTAGAGTAATGCAAGTCTGTGTTGGCAGCCTGCCAAATGAAGTAGGAAGAGTAATTAGTGTCTCAAAACCATCCTCCATAACACTAGGGCTAAAGAATTTTCAGTAGGAAAGAAGGGAAGCTTATGTTCTTTCCTGCCCTATTTTTGCTTGTGTTGGGTTGAAAGTTCAGAATCTGTTTCAAATTTTTTTCCATGCCTAGAATGGCATATTTCACAGAATTAGAACCATGCAAACCTCAGTCCTGCCAAAACACCTGGCCATGTGCTGTTGTGGGGAAATTTGCTGATGTCCATTGACTTACGAATACAGCCCTTGTTGCTGCTGGAGGTTATGAGATTCTGAATAGCTTTGATTAATGCTCCTTGACTGGTTGAAAACAAGAAAATAATATCTATACGTTTGGATGATCAAATTCCCTCATGAAATATAAATCACAACATAAAAAATATATTAATTGTCATAAGAAGAGGGATGAAGAGTTTCAAAAGATTACTTACATTCTTACTGTCTTAAATCCTTTGGCATCTAGCAAATTGCAAAAGATTCCAGGCTTTCACCAAAATGCAAGCCAGATTAAAATGTGAAACCTTGATGTTTACTGCATATAAAAGTTCATAATCCATTTTTAGTAGCTTGAGATTAATTCTAGTTAGATATTTTCTATTAATCTGCTGAAGTGTAGTGCTGTAATCAGGAGAGAAAATGATATTTTTGATCTCACTGTATTAAATTGTCTTGTCTGGACTTGTTGCTTTTGGTTTCAGTTCTGAAATTCCAGGAATTAGATGTAAGGCATACAGCTCTAGATAAATTATTTTTAACACTTCCTCCCCCCATTATTCTTCTTTTACAACTAACCTAGAAAACATACAGTTTGTTACTCCACAGCAAAAAAACCCACCAAACAACCAAAACTCTCTTTATTATCAAGTCCCAGACCTTGTATTTAGATGGCAACCTTTTCTTGCTGTTACGGATTAGAACTAAGTTCTAAAAGCTGTAAGGAAACACAGACTTACTGTATCTGATTTTGAGATACAGAAGTCTAGCAGGGAGTTCAAATGTCAAAGGAAGAGCCTGTACATCAACTTGCAGCACAATGTGGAGAGATGGTAGCTATTTTTAAACAAGAAACAATGGACCTCTCTGCTTCCAGAACCTTACCTACCTAATTGGAAACTACTTGTAATATTAATACCCTACCCTTCCCTACCCTACCAGTGACGCACAAGCAGAAGAACTATTACTCTTACTTCTTTCCTACTTAGGGAAGAATTCAAGCAACCAGCTTGAATGCAGGGGAGATTCTTGGGAAGGACAACAACCCTCTAGTTTCAGCATATTCCTCAGAGGTCCTCAAGAGAACAGGAAACAAAATCATTAGAGGTATGAGGAACTTCATCACTGTTGTACTCGCAGAGCATGGCCAATATTATTTTCCTTTAGATAATACCCCCAAGAGGCAGCAGAGGATAATGTACACCTCCCATACTCTAGCCAGTCCCTCTACTTTATTTAGTATCAACACTGTCGCAAGGGCATCATTTGTACTGGCTTTATAGCCACAAATATACAAGCCACAGCAGAGAATATACCCAAAACACTGATCTTAGCTTCTCACCTTATTAAAAAAAAAGAGAATATTTCAGGATGATAATGCTGCATCTTACTGATCCGAACTCTAGGATTTCCTATGAAATGGTTCATAACACTTAAACCTCTAGGAAAGATTATTAGTGATAATTAACCTTGCTCTAGTGAAAACTCTGTATCCGTGATTCTAGCTTGTGATGCTTAAGTGCTCAGCTCAGCCAACTGTAATGTTGATGTCATCATGTTTTACTATTTGAAGATACTGTCTGCCACTAAATTTCAGCCAGACATTCAGCTTGTCACACACGAGCAGTCCATGGCTAATGGCCTGTAATTCTCAAATTATAATAAATCCAAAGGAAAGAATTGTTCTGCTAAGTGTTAGCTGAGTCACTGCTAGTTACAATACAAGGCATAAATATGAAGCTGAACTTTTTGGAGGTTCCAACACAAACCTGGATAGATCAATTATTCTTACAGTTTGATCTCTTTTAAAATATGGATAAAGAAATCCAGAAGGCAAGAATACCTGTCATAGCCTTTGGGAGTGTTCAAATACTCATAAAATATTACATATTTAAAAATATCTAACCTGTCCAAAAAGCTTGGAATAAGATTATATTTCCTTCACTACATTCAAGATCACTTTATCTTTGGTCATAGTGAGACTGAGCTTCTCATAGCCGGAAATAAACATGACTCATATAACCTCCTGCAGAGATTAAGTGTTCTGGACTCAATTAATATTATTTCACAGTGCCTTGAACTTCAAAAAATAGATCAAAATCCAAAATAATAATAAAAATTTATTCTTTTGAGATATTGTAGATATCTTTTGAGATACTGGATATTGTAGTCCAACCAAAATATGTGCCAACCTATCGAGTCTTTTTTCTTATCATCTTAATTACACCCGAACCCTGGAGTCCTACAGCCCAGCACTTTTTCCACAGTGACAATTGTGTGGGAAGGGCATTGACTGTCTTCTTGGAACTAATCTTAAACTTCTTTTCTTGATTTCTCACTTGCTTGAGGAAAGGTAATTTGCTTTGGCCCTATGCCAGGAGAAGCTGTAACCATCTCCTGTTGGTTCAGCCACACTAGCTTCTTTAGTGGAAGAGTGAAAAAAACAGACCTCTACATCCTCTCTACACTTTCCCCTGCCAAACCGTCAGCACTGATACAGATCTTGGCTTGGGTTTATGATCACACAAGATGGTATCTGACTTCTTCTGCTACAGAAAGGCTTCCTCCCCCACTTCCCTCTTAAAATCTGCTTTGGGTTTTACTGAGGTTAGTTATGAGACTGAGATTCATAGTGTTATAAGCTTAGATTCTTTAGCCAGAATGAATTCTAGCGCCTGGTCCAACTCCAGTTTGTTAAAAGGAAGCTTGCTCTGCCAGGATTTATTGTACCTCGCTTCAGATACTTACACATTAGATGTCTAACTGTACCCACTGCCTAAATTCCTGCTGTGGACAGTTCATAGAGCTAGGCAGCACTTAAGGATGTTTTACTCCCTGTTAGTGAGATTCTAGCTGTTGAGACATAACATACTGCCAGAGGATGCCTGTCTCTTTGTTTCTGCCTTGACTAACTGAGATTCAATGTCTAACTGCTAGGATATCAAACAAATGGATCCCACCCCAGACAACACCCAGGGACTGGATCAGCCTCATAAACATTAATTCTTTTTATTTGCAGAAAGACTCTGTAGATAAAGTTTGTAATTAAGAACTTGAGTTCAGTAGTTCTGGTGTCGGAGGTAGGTAGATTTTTGAGTATAAGGTAATATTGCATCACAGTATCATCAAATTTAAACCTCCTAGGCTGAAACATCCTTTGATGTCTACCTGTGCCCTAAGTGTGATCATTTAGAATCATTGAGTTACTGCTAAGGAGATTAAGAAGAAACATGTTGCCTGGTTTATACTAAAAACTTCCTATAGAATATTGCATACAACGGTTCTAGTATTTTTGGAGCTAGAAGTTCAGATGTGGTGAGGAGGAGTCATACACTATGGGTTGTCTCCTGCTAAGTCTTACCCAAATTTGGCCAAAATATGTGCATTTGGAAACATCAGTTCACATTTCTCATCAGAGCATCTGGCAGCTGTTAATCTCTGTTCATTCCATCTGCTGTGGATTATTCCCTAGTGTAGTTCTTTCAAGGGCTGCAAAAAACTCCCCACTGCAACTCGAAGGTTACATGAGTGTTTGCCTTGTGCTCTCAGCAATCCCTGCCTTGATCCCAGCAACACTCACCTGACTAACGGCCCACAAAGAGCTAGGTTAGAACTGCAGGAAGGGAAAGACTGGTGCGGAAAGAGCCTGGGAGTAGAATTTAGGAAGGCTGGGGAGGAGAAGAGGGAGGAAGAACTTGTTGCTCAAGCCAGAAATGGAGCGTGCAATATTCACTAGAGCAGACTCAGTGTCCTGATGGGGCACTAGGATTCATATGCGTCTTCATTAGCCGCTTCTCAGGAGGTCAATAACCAGGAAATGAAGGCTGACACCTCGCTTAGCATCAGCTGTGAGAGTGGAGGGGATGGCGCATGCCTGGAGTGTCCATGTGGTTCAGTTTGGCTTTTAATTACTACCCTGCACAGGACTGAGAGAGAAAAAGCCTCCCAAAGAATCCTGCTCGGTCCACGGTTCCACTGTGAACATTTGTATTTGAAACAACAGGTTGTACCACACATGTCAAGTCCTGATTCAGTCCTGCAATCTTTTGTCATACAGAGCATACCTGCAAAGTATAGAGTACTGGGAAAATCAGGCAGTAGACTGGAATTCAAAATCCTCGGAGTTTACTTGCTTTTGCCAGTCCAATTATGAAGCCATCATAAATATGACTCCATAAGAATGTAAGAGTTTAAAAATACAGTAAATACAGTGTTGTTTTTATTTGCCTTCTGGATTTCTGTTTCCAATATCCAGACATCAAGTACCTCTCTGAAACAAGCTCTTGTTTATAAAATTAAAAAAAAAAAGAAAAAAAAAGAAAAAGCTATGCATTTCATGTAGTCATGGGACTTATGGGACAGAAAGACCTTGGTGAAAAGAGAGAACCTGCTAATACTGAGCGTGGACCTCAGAAGGAATGGCAGTACAGCACAGACCTTCTCATTGTTTGTCACAGCTGCATTTATTCCTGTCACATGAATGATGATAAAAATTGTATGTGATATATTCTGCTTGAAAACCAGGGAGCAAATATAGCATAGCATAGAAAGTATGTACTTTCAATGCTTGCTCTCTTCTATCTGGTTCTAAGAGCAATAAAAAATATATGTTACTAATATCCTTCCTCTGCCTCCTCCTATCTTCATCATTATTTTTCACTGAAAGAAGAGGAAAGGGAAGGAAGGTTAAAAGGTGAAATTGTTTTGTCCTTCATCTTAGAAATGAACTAATCCTCCCAGCCCCCTTCTCATAACTCCAGCTGCCAGGTGAGTCTTCTTTTAAGTTGCTATTACCAATACAGGGTTTTCTGAAGCAACATATTGCTCTCTGGCGCTTTCCACATTCTTATTGTTAAAACTTACAACAAGAAAACAAAATGCAGCTTTTGATATCCCCTGCTTGCCTTGAACTCTACAGTAAAGAACAAAAAAGCCATAAAATGAAAGAAATCTAAGGCTTCCTTCTACCCCCTTCCTGCTTTTTAACCCAAACTTATTGCCTACTACCATGCTTGAGCTTTTTTTCTCCCTTCTCTTTTGTTTGTGACTGCAAATCCAAATCTGCCAAGCTGAACAGTTTATATTTGATGGAGTGAAAGAAACAAATTGTCCAACAAATACGCCACTCTCCTGCTGAAACTATTGACACATCATTTGTTGTTCACAGCTGAGGACTCAGTACATTACTCACAGGCCTTGTGCTTACAAGGTCAGTGAGTGACATGAAAACATGGGAAATAGTGAGTTAAAAATGTCAACTTAGGTGCAAAAAGGCCCTGTCATTCTCCTGTATATGATCTGATAAAGGGCGTCTAATATTCCACTAAATGTTAATAGCCCATCAAAGTTAAAACTATATTCAATATTATAAACCCATGTTAAAAAGAAGATATACTCAGAGAGGCCCTTGGTAACATTATGCACTGCTACTTTTAAGACATGAAGAGAAGGGTATACATTAATCATTTAATATGTCTTTCAGGTGCCCAATGAACCTTTAGCTGAAGCAACATGTTTAAAGCCCTGATCCATCCCTGGGAGTACTGAAATGACTAAAGAGTGTAGAACCCAGCCACCAAAGAAGAAGAGTGCCAGAGCCCTGCTAGTTTGTCCCTATAAAATATGCCTCTGAGGGCTTTCAAATGGAAGTGATCTGCAACTAATGCCTTAGGAGAAGAGCTCATGGGTCTGCCCATCCCAGGATCAAACTTGGGCCTGTTTGTAATGTAACCATCTAGGACTGATTAGATAAAAAAATAAAAATAATAACAATTTTCCTTCTCTGTGTTCAGCCTATTTGCATTATATTTTTAACACCCCCATCAGCATAAATTTTGAGAATGACATTTTTCAGTATGGTCATACCCTGTTAGGTAGTTGAAGAGAGTGATGAGGTTTCCCCTCAACCTCCTCTTACTCAACAGTCACAGCTCCTTCAACTGCTTCTCATAAGATATCTTCTCCAGGTCCTTCACCAGCTTCATTGCTCTCCTCTGCANTCCTTATCGAGATCATCAATAAGGATGTTAAGAAATGGTCCCAAAAACTGAAGCCTAAGGAACACCACTTGTGACCCTTCTGCACCACCACCTTCTCCCTGGGTACATGGGCAGAGGCTGCAGATCTCAGATCTCTGGCTGATACAGAAGCAGTCCCGTGTGCTAAGGGTGTCCCAAGTGGGACAGTGGACATCTTGGTCCGGGACTCATCTCTGAGAGCAGTTGCTGACACTGTGAACAGGCATCACTTGCAGACATCGGTTCAGCTGAAATTATTGTGATCTTTCAGTTATATTTTAAGACTCCATGACTGAGACTGGGAAGGCTTTGTAATAGCCATGGCAGAATGAGAGCCCTTCATGGTCTTTTCTACATTACGAGTGAATAAAGCCGTACCAGGCCTCCAAACTTTACCTATAAACTGTTACATCCACTAGCTTTGCTGAATAAGAACAGACAGGAATAAAGTATTCTGACATTTCTTTATTGCAATGCACCTTATGGGAATCATTCTACTGCTTCCATTGCAGACACTTCTTCAGTTTAACTCTTTCCTATCCCTCAAAGTCACATGCCACCTAATGAACCTAAACCCCATCATAAGCTATCTTTTTAAAAAAATCTCTTCACTGTGCATACCCAACACAGTCCCTGCTGAGGGGCTGTCATAACTGGGCAAGCAGCAGGGCACTAGGGACAGTACAGTATTGTTGCTTGTATATTTATGCTTTGTGACTAAAATAGCATAACATAAACATTTAAAAATGTTTGCTTCCTTTACTTTGAAAGGCTACTTCAGCATCATTTCCAGGTTATTTCTTCTCATAGGCAAATACTGTCCTTTAAAACAGAGCTTCTTTTAAAAGCAGTTACTAGCTCCTATAAAGATATTTCAGATGTTGCAGCGTGTGCCGAAGGGGTGATAATTAAGACGCAACGTGGCACCTTAACTGAGCCAAGCGATGGTATTTAGTAAGGTCAGGCATCACAGCCTCTTGCTGCCCTGGATGCCCAGCTCCACAGTTAGCATGGGCATGGCCAAATCAAATCCACTGAGAAATACAACAAACTGCTACTTTCAAGGGTTTGAACAGAAATATAACTAACCCTTTCCTTACTGTACATTAAACCAGATGCTAGCATATGTGAGGGATTTGGTGTTCACTACCTCAAAACAAAGAACAGGATGGGGACAGAGCACAGGCCAGAAGCATTCTAGCCATTTTTTGTAGGGTGTTTCACAGTTTTCATCCTGGGAGCTTTATAATGAAAATCAGAATCATAGTTTTGTTAAATTCAACTATATTCATCATGCTTGCTTCCTTTGTTCAGCTGCAGCCCTCTTGCAGAATCTGAATTAGAAGTGAGGACCTTTCTTTTGCCATATCAGTCATGCCAGGCCAGGCGAGACTGGAGTACAGTTGGCAGAAGAGACAAGACCATATGTATTTAGCACCTGAGGTTTTGGGTTTTTTTTTGTATTTTCTTTCAGGCTGTGAGTGCATCCCTCATGCATGGATCTCTTGAGTAGGACTGGAAAACATGGCTTAGGTGTGATCACACCAGGATGCCAGAAACGCTTCCAAATTGGTAGTTCAGAGTGGGTCATACACTTGTTATATATTTCCATGATATCATGTTTTCTTAATCAGTTTACATGTATGGCTATATCTAGCCAAAAAAGTCAAAACCCAACACTTCTTCATTGCTGAAGGAAGCAATACAATGGCAAAGGATCAAAATCAGTATTAATTTGTTGCATTTTTGAAACTGAGCAGCCAGATAATATACTTTTCACAGTTACACCACCAGAAGCGTGCAGCATCTTTGAGCATCATATTGGTACTAAATAACGTGTGTCCTTCTAGTGTAGATAAGGCTGTGAATCTTGCATAGGTTTTAAAATATCAGATTTAATAACCTGGTAATCATACTGTTAAATGCATTTACTTATGTTAAGTACAAAATTACTTGCAACTTTCAATCTGTGAATGTAGTTATATGAAGGGCAAATGAACGTTTTTGTTTCTAAGAGCACAAATTAAATCCTAAGTTATAAAAGCCACATGGGGAGGATCTTACTGAGACTCACGCTGAAATCAGTGAAAATTTTGCTGGAGGTATAGTAGAGGAGACAGTGGAGAAGGTTACAAAAACATAGTAAAGGACAGAACCCTCATATTTTTTTTAGAAATACTGATAAAATAATAAATGCTGTCCATAATGTACTGTAAAAATAACATGGATTAATTTAACTAATTAACATCTATGGCCAGCTCCTTCTCTCTTTTGTATTTAGTTGGGGTTTTTTTTCTTTTTTTTCTGCAGTTCCTGTTTTTGGAAAACAACATTGGCCGCAAAGGCTACCTTTGCTTGGAGGCAGTGGTTCATTTTCCTGAGAGCAGCATGCTATTTGCTTGAATCTACTCATTATTCAGTTGTCCCCCAGACAGTTTATAAGCAGTCTCTTGTGACTCTCCTACAAGCAAAAGTCAATCACTTGTGCCGGATCTCACTACGGAAACCGCTTGGGTGAACATTTGGAACCACAGAGACTTGAATGCAGCATCAAGGCAGACACTGCTTGGTCCAGGCTGGATGCGTATCCTCAGGGCTCTTTATGCATTTGGTAGTTGTAATTCTTATGATATTTATGAATTCAAACATCGTTTTCATGCATATCTTCCCTAACTGCATATAATTTTAATGCTGCAGTGACTGTTCCCACTTGGAAACTCATTTGCTAGAATATTCCTGGTTGCAAACATCTGAATGCAGGCAAAGCCATTTCATTTCTAAAAGGCATTTTCCCAGGTCTTCCGTTCAGTAATTTGTCAATGGAAAAGCACAAAAATGTTTGGTATCCCACAGATGGGAAAACTGAAGTGATCAATCAGTGGCTGGCTTTGTGTTGTTACTTGACACAAGAGTTGTGCACCCCTCATTTGATTTTAAACTTCCCAGCTGAGAGTGGTGAGCAAATACTTCCTGCCCTTTCTTTTCCTTACATCCTTCTCCTGGGCAAGGCTCCGGGCTTGTGTCAAACTCAGATGGACACCATGCTGCCAGGCAAGCAAGGGCCTCAGCTGTCAGGGAAAAGCTGATCCACACAGATGTGGGGGATGTGAGGGAGGGAAGGAAAACAGGGGCCATGTCTCCAAAGGTGCCACCTCATTAAAAACATCTAAAAGCTATATCAACCAATTCAGGAGCTGTGAATGCCATTCTTACTTCCATTTTCAATATCTTGTGTTCTCTCACTTCAAAAATAACCAAATTAGGCTCTTAAAATAGTAAATCTTCAAAATCATCTTTCTCCTGTTTGATTAATGCAACTTCTTTCCTCCTGCTAGGAATCCTCATTGTCTTTTGAAGGAACTGAGCAGAATACTTTATATGAAGATTTTTACTCTTCTTTTTATTCTTCTTTTTATTTAAATCAATAAATAGATTATAGAAAATATAACATAATTTTTTATTACTGATATTATTGCTTTATGTTTCACAGTTGAATTGGCAAGAAGAAGAAATGTACAAGCTTAATAGTTTAGGGTGCCGTGTGCATTTCTAGACATATAAAAGCATAATAATAATAACAACAATAAACTGTAGCGGTGGATATAGAAACATCATGTAGGCACAACTGGATAAAGCACACTCCTCTAACTAGGGACAAATTATTATCTCTAGACGTTCAGATTAGTCACACCTGACTTCAACTCTTCTCCCACAGCCTCACTATGTTTGCTGAAATTAATCTGAGTGTCAGTCAGGCAGTCAGTGCTAGGATGACTTTTGCTTTCAAACCTATTCTCACACCCCTTTTCCTCAAGTTGAAGAACTGAATGTGTCCTATAGTGCTTCTGAGAATGTTTCTGATGTTTCTGGAGGAAGGTTGTAAAGTTGACTAAATTCTCTTTTTAATCATCTGTCATTGTCAACTTTGTAAGTGAGTTCTAGTTTGGCACAAACTTTACCACAGACCTTGTAAAACAAGTGTTGAGTATTGACACCTTTTCCAAAGTAAGATGTATTTACAAGCATATTTTTCTTTTCTTTTTTTTTTTTTTAAATCACTGGCCTCCAAGGCATTACAGATGAATCTGATTAAATCACTAAGGATTATATCTACTTTTTAAAAATTGTGTCATGCATTCCTCACAATGTTTTATTTTTATTCTACCCAGACCATTGCCATTAGCTAATCTCTCCCTACAGTGTTCTCTCAGCTGGGGCATCAGGCACAGCTAGAAGTAGTTTTAATAATTTGATTTTTGCTTTCTTTACTATTAGCTGAATGAGACCCATGTGATTCTCTATGTGTCTGAGATACTATAGGCTGAGTGCAGAGACGTATAGGTAAGGGCTCTTCCCCTGTGTGAACTTTCCATTGAGAGGAGTGGTTTTCCCCTCTGACTGACTTTTAGACTGTAAAGTTGCAGAATAAAGAAATTATTTTTTTGGCCACACTTGCCTTCCACACATATTTACCAGTGCCCAAATACGTATTTTAAATAACATAGTATGGCAAAATCTGGTTTTAACTGGTTTTTTCCTTTGGTTGCTGTGGAAGTTGTCAAGCTAGATCTTTGTGACCATGGATGATGCCATGGACTTTATTAGTAGCAAGTATATGTTCCATGCTACGTAAGCAAAGCACCTCACACAACCCCCTACACAAGCATACTAGCAGACCTTGAAAGTTTACAGTCATATCAGACAGACAGAAAACTGGAGAAGACAGCCTAGAGAAGGTAATATGTATGAGGGAAGATGCAGAAGGTGATTTATTTTTATGATTCCTTCTTGTAAAACGAAAGCTCCTCAAAACGTCTACTTCTACTCTTGTGTTCATAGGACAGGCCCAGGAACATAGTGGAAATTTCCCCAAACTCTTATAGCTGATAAGGGGCTGAACTCACTTCACATATCCTTAACAACCTATAGCTTTTACTCTTAAAGAAATGGATGAAGTCAGGGAGAAAAATGGAGAACATATACCTGGAACTTTTTCGGTGCTGGGACTAGTGCTCTTCATCTGTATTCATGTTGTGCTCAGCACAGTAAGTCTTACTACCAATTAGAGCCCATGGGTGGCTGCTGTAAGAGAAAAGCAGAACAATAGAAAACGATAACAGCACAGGGGTAAGGAAGGGCAGTAAGGGAAAGACAGATAAGTGAATTAAATGACTTTGGAGGAGATGTTAGAGGAACAGCAGGAGGGTGCTTAGCACTGCTTTTCATGTGTGCTGTTTTTGGTGCAGGGAATAAAATAGTAATGCCTATTTATGAGCTTCTCTTTCTTTCTAAGCAGACTAAATCTCTATTTCTTTAGCAAAAAGTTAGAGATTTGCACAGACTTGCTGTTTATCAACTAATCTTTATTTCTTAATACGGCCATATCCAAAATTTTGTCTAGCCTACAGTTTGGCCTTGCTTAGGCTAGATAGCTGTGTGAGTGTCTGCTGGTGCTATAACTTCTGCCACAGCGATTCAAAAAGAAAAAGGAATGAAGACTATAATGCTGCAGCCTCAGATGTGAGTCTTTTCTTCCCTGCTTATACTCATTACCCTTCTGTTGTGTTCACGTTAAGTCATAAAAGAACCCAGCCTGAAGCTCACTTATGCCACTGTCGTGCAGACAACTAAGCCTTAAAACACATTCATTTGTTGAACATGGCATGATACCACAAATAATAATTATGGTGCTAATTTTGGAAAAGATCACACAGCAAGCACTAGCCCACAGCAACAAAGCATTTCATTTCCTAGTATCTTCTTTTTTTGGTACAAGCTATACAAAATGACCTAAATTAAAACCTCTTGATGAAAGAATAGGTAAAACAAGAACCCTAGACAATTCAAATAGAACATATGAGCTACTTAAATGCTAGAAAAACAAAATCCAAACTAAATGGCAACATACTGAGCAATGTAAAACCAGGTTGTTTTACTTTAAATGGCACTCAACTGATCCTTCTGTTGCTTGTTCTGGGCTTGCAAATTGCCTTAGCTGCATTCAGGATTAATGACCCTTAGTGGTTTCACACTATGGTCATCAATCTCTCTTCATAAATTATTTTTTTTTATCATTTATGGCACTTGATGAAATTATTTTATCTCTCTTTTTTTTTTTTTAATCATGTTTATTGGACTGGGATTGGGAGGAACAGAAGAGAAGTTCATCTCTATAACATCTCTTCCTCGTTTTGTACATGAGACAAAGATATTTCATCTTTTCCAGAGAGAACATGAAAATTTCTGAGTATGAGATGCAGATATAAAGAATAAAAAACCCACAACCTCAGTATTTCTAATCAGTGATTTATAGGTTTCATCAGCCAATCCTGCAAGCCAATTGGTATTCACTTAAAGTTTGACTTTTTACAAAACTGAATTGGAAGCTTCAAATCAGCTTTCAGTTCTGCTTTTAAGTACTTGTTACCTGTAAATTTAAAATCAATCCCTCTTTTTCTCAAGCACTGATGAGTCTGCATAGAGAGACTGTAAGGTAAAACATGATGTTTTTTCCTTGGAACTGCCCCACTTGAGAAGCGTTAATGGCAGAACTTGAAAAGAAAATTTACCTTTTCAACATGTCCTCACTTTTAAGACATGGGGTTTTTTTCCCACCTATGAAGTGGAAAAGCTGATTTCACTGAAGTGTTATTGGACCAGCATGAAATATTCTGCTTGAAGGGAAGAAGAGTTTTGTTTGAGATCAAGCCTCATCTATGAGTTAACAATGATTTACTAAGCTCTTTTATTAGAGATTTCTTGACCTATCTGTTTCCAGCATGTACTGACTTTCTGAAAATGTTTAAGGAGGATTTCAGGTCGAAGTAAAAATTATCAGCAGATAGAAAAAGTTCACACAATTCTTTGCCACAGTTTTGATGATCCTATCATATGTGATCAGCAAAGCCCCTTTTTGAGACAGAGAAAGGGAGAAACAGAATTACAGTGACAAGCTGACCCAGCTGAGAAAAAA
>VZTM01037585.1:30028-83833 GCA_013400555.1 Jacana jacana
ATCTGTGTTGTGGTGGCCTTGTATAGTTTTGCTTTGTGTTACAGTCCCGGTTTGGGGGCTGTCTTAAAAATAATGTGAGCAAAATAAGAAATAAAATAAGTCCTTGTTGCATAAGAAAACTTCCTTTTGCTTCCTGACTCCTATTAAATAAGTGTCTAGAAATGCTGCCTCTTTCCATAGCTTTTTTAAAAGCTTTGGAAACGTTACATTTTCGGTCATGTAAATTAGTAATAGTTAAGCATGCACAAGCACTCATTTTTTGACCTGGCTTCTTGTCCTGGCAGAATTGCTGCTGCTGGGGGTTCTGATCTGGAATGCTCTTGGGGCTTACCATTGCTATTACATGGCACTCATCCACATGGACACCAGTGATACTAATGATGGACATCAGGAGCATATCAAGAATTAGTACACAGCTCTGGGGGCTGATTAATGGGTCCACAGGTCTATTCATGCATTTTTCTGATTTCCTGTGTGTCTCCACAGTAGACCTATGAAGGGAATGGGTACAAAGAATTGGACATCACTGGCTTGAAACTCCACATCACCTCGGCCATTTGAAACTTGGATTCTTCATTTAATGAAAGTGAATCACTCAGAGAGGAGGGGACTGGGACTGTAAGAGTGTAACAATGACACAAAAGTTGCATTATTCCTTCTCTTCTGAACAAATCTGTGTACTTGATTGCAGTGGACTGTTAAAGAATGTATGTCAAACCCCTCCAAAATGGGTTGAGAAAAACAAAAGAATGAAAAGTCAGCATCTGGAGCAAATTTATAGTGTCAATACTCCATACCATAGTAGAGAGAATTGAAAGTGCCAACTCTTTATGGTTTTGTGAATAAATATTTTTTAATATAATCTTTATTAATATCTTAGGGAGGCAAATATTCCTACAGAAAGAATTACCAAGTTTTTTTGTGCTTGCTACGCATAGGTCCATTTCTAATATTTCCCTTCTACCTCCCTTTTACTTAACTTCTGTAACAAAATAAGAAACAGAAGAGAGACATGGCAGAAAAAGGAAAAAGAAATGGTATAGAAACAACCTCCTCTTTCCCTCCAAATTTCAAAAAGTAACTGGTTGTTGTCTGAAATGCAGGATGTATGTACAGTAGTATTTAAAGAAATTGCCAAAGCCATGGCATTTAAGAACCTCGATCACAAGCTACAATGTGAGTACGCCGTTGTCATGCACCATTTCACAGGTGGAGACTGGTGAAAATCTAGTACTTAATGTTTCTGTTTTGCATTCACACAAATACTATGCTCCTTTCCTTTTCAGCCTCATTATGCAACTCTTTATAAAAAAAGAAACAACCAAATTTGCCCATACTGAAAAGAAGAGTTGGGTGAGAGTACCAGTTCTCCATATTTATCCATATATGGCTGCATTGACTGCCACTGAAACACTATGGGAGATGGTTAATCCATCATTGCTTTAGGATGCCAGAGAGTTTCCTGCAGAAAAAGTACATCCTGGGAAAATGTGCAATGCCATAAATGGCTATGTTAGATTTAGATATCAAGGGATGATATACAGAGATACTTAAGAAAAATCAAATAATACTTCTGATACTGTCCTACTGCAAGATTAGAGGCTGGCTTTTGCCATTAGAGCAGTGCATATACTACTACAAATATATGCTACGAGGATTTTCTTATGGTCTATAAAATGGATTTTTTATATAAAAATTAAGAGTCAGACCAGTGCATTCTACCATAGCTGAGATACCATTAACTTTCTACAAAAGTTCTATTTATGCCCAGTTATGAAAAGTCTTTGATAATCTGCACGTATTTCTAATTTTATTATATTGCAGTGCTAGCACAACCATTTAAAAAAATCTATATAACAATGCCCATAAAAAAGGATAGAGTATGAATGTAGTTAGATGGACTATTTATTATAGAGAAATCCACATACAACTAAAAAAAGAGTTCATAACGTCTAATTCTATTCCTTCGAGTATTTAAGTTCAGTTTTGTATTCTGGAGCTGTACTCATAAGTAGTTTTCTTTATGTTCTTCTGCCTGTATCTTTCTTTAATGACTGGTAAAAAAG
This sequence comes from Jacana jacana, assembly GCA_013400555.1. NCBI lineage: Eukaryota > Metazoa > Chordata > Aves > Charadriiformes > Jacanidae > Jacana > Jacana jacana. The sequence continues at coordinate 32,095 of VZTM01037585.1, forward strand.
TCATAGAAAGGATCCTTCAAATAATAGAGACAATTTTCCTTTAGCAGAAGTAATAACTTGCACATCTGAAACATTTTCAATACCTTAACCTCAGCCCATACAGGTAAGCCTCTCAAGGAAATACTAAAGAAGCCACAGTGAAATAGTAGTCTGGACAACAAGATATTAATCATCATTGTCTCTTCCCTCTCTTCAAGTGATATTTTGAGGAAGTTTACGAGCATTCAATGCAATTACTTTCTGGACTGGTTATCAATCAATAGATATCACACTGCCTTCTTTCTATAGCTCTGTGAGGTATTCTCTCTCCAGTCCCCTCAGATACATCCCTCACTAAAGGAAAAAAAAAAATCCTATGTTTAATTCATCTTGGGCTGACATGCACTGTAAATAAAAACTCACCAACCTCCACCCCTGGACTAGTTAAGAGCTTTGTGTTGCCAGGTATCTCACTTTCTTTTTGTCTTCTGAACAGGCAAATGAAGCCAAATACCAAGCTGTAAGAAATGCCTTATTTCAGTCTTGCTAATTCCAGGTTTTCCAAGTTATGAATTAGTACATTCCTATACCCCCTTACTGCCTTCAAAAGGAAAATGTGCTTATTTTAGGTATATAAGAAACTTTCTGGGTTTGGGTTTTTTTGCTTGGGTTTTTTGTTTGTTTGTTTGGTTTTGTTTGTTTATTTGTTTGTTTGTTTTCTGTTTCCCTTTACACATTGAAATATGGTCTTACTTTCCAGTTTCCATCCAGACTCATAATGTTTGGAAATTTTTATTTTTATTAATGAGATTATCTTACCATATGATCCAGGAGATATGATATCAAAGCAAAAAGTGAAGCCATAAGCCTCAATTAAATTGGTGGAGTCAGTCAGAGTACTGTCAGCCAAACAGCAGATATGCTTACAAAATGGATTTCCCAAATGCACAAATGCACTGAGGTGAACCAAAAAAGTGTGCTATAAACCTCTGGTGCTTTTAGGAATAATCTATCTGATCTTATTGCATTGTTTAGTGTTGCAGAATCCTTTGCCAAAATGAGCGGAGTTAAATGAAAGGCAACTGTCCAGAATCACTTAAGGGCAACCCCTAGGGAAGGTAAAACAATGGACTCCATAAGGAGTGGTCTTGTACATCTAATATGTGATGGTTATTACCACAGAGAAGGCCTCAGTCTTGTCCTGTGACAGTTCTGATTTACCTGAGAGAAAGAAGGTCTAAGTGATCTGTTACAAATTGACTCTGCAGTGAAAAAAAAAAAAAAAGGGAAGTACATGAAAAATGAAATAATCAGTACATGTATAGTGATAGATTCTCAAAAAAGATGGTTCAGATGGTTCTCTAAATATATCTCATCACTGCACATTGACAAAAACACGAGCACAATATCAGAAACATTTTTGAAAGGAAGGAGAACAAAACCAGAGGACACTGTTATGCTACTGTTCACACTGTTTGCGAGGGGAAGCACAGCTTAGAGGAGAGATGGCTGGAAGGTGATACAATGAAAGTAGTTTCTAAACTCCCAGGTGATATAGGCAAAGTGAATACGAGTTAAAAATAATCTCAAGACAAGCTTGGGAGCACCACTAAAATTATAATGTAATTGCCCAACAATTTCTAAAGATAATCAGTGAGGCTGACACACAACACTGTAGGTACCCTTCCCATACTTGATGCTTACTGACGAACTACAACAAAAATAACTCTGCAAGAGAGGAAGCTCCGTCTCTCTCTGCAGGCATAGGTGTGTGCTTGGCCTTAAAGTCAACCTCTCTACCAGAGGTTTGGCAGGTAACCTGGGGTAATGTGTATGGGTTCGGCTTTACCACTTCCCTGGCCAATTTGCTGTGGTTCACAGGTCCTCAGCCTCATGCACCTACCCTTCAGCACTTCTGGGAAGAAAGTGGGTGTAGAGAAAGAAAAGGACTCCGAAACAACCTACCATAGGTCCAGTAAATTAATAATAGTTAGGATATCTTTATTCTAGCTGTTCTCTCCTAGCTAGAAACTCTAGCTCCATGCTGTCTGCCTTCTCAGGCGATGAAGCAGCAGAGTGCTCAAAGGATCCTCAGGGTGTTTTTGGAGTTAGTTTCATTTTCCCTGGAAGGAGGGAGGGAGAAATTTGGCACAAGATTTCCAGTGCTTGCCATGGCAAATTTTCAGACACTTTTAGTCTCAATGAATACCAGCATCAGATTCCTTTGTTAAGAAACAAGGACTGTCATTGTGCTTGTGTAATCCATCTGATTGTAAAAAATCAGTCTCTGCTGAAAACCAGTTTATTTTCCACCATGCGACAGAACACAAAGACGTTTCTGACTTAGGATCCAAAGTAGGAGCTTTTCAGCTGTAGTTTTGCTAGAGTTTACCTACTTCAAGAATTAGAATAAGTTTCTTATTAATAACATCTACATTCAAGATGTCAATTTTACCTGTACATAAGAGACATTTATCTTCTCCTTAAATTGTAGAAAATACGAGCAAGAAATAAAAAGTGTTTATTAATCACAATCCCCAAATACCAAAACCAATCCTAAATCAGAGGTCAGAATAAAACTTTTCCGTGGTCAAGGAAACATAGAATCACCAAAGCAAAGAATAATTTGGTTTGGAAAGGATCTCTGGAGACCGCATGGAGCAACACTCTGCGCAGGGCTACCTTCTTGCCTGGCGCTGTTTGTCAGGGATATGCTCTAGTGCCCTTGATCATCTGGTTTAATATCACCAATCACTCAGGATAACTGTACTGAGAGTAAGATTAATAGATTAAAAAAAATAATCCACATAATAGATGACATTCAATATAAATAAACTGAAACAGATGGAAAATGAACTAACTTCACCAATACATAAACAATCATAAGTGTATACCTCAATACAGTGGTAGGTACTTAAAATGAGTTGACTCTAGCTCATCCCCACTCTAAAAATTAACTTCAGAACAGTGTAAGTTGTAAATGGGCTAAGTAGTACTTAGTTTTTTTCCTGATGAAGCTTTTTAAAAGGCCTAAAGCCTGGAGATGTCCAGCAGCTTCCCACTGGAGTACGATGCCAGGTAACACTAAGCAGTCAGCAATATTTCAGTAAAGGGGGGAGAGTGTCTTCACATTTTATTAAGAATCCACTTTGTAACTGTAAGAAGATTTTTTGAATAGTAATGGATTAGAAGTTTTCACTAAGTACCAATAATTATTGCACAAAATGCCACATATGGTTACTTTTAGCATATCTTTTACATTTAAATATATGCATGAGGTGGCTAAAAAGAAACACACTCTTTTAAAGAAATAGCTGTAACAAATAGCTGCATCTTCAGAAATGATCAAGAGAATGTTAAACGCTGTTGTTTAATGCAGTCAATATCCAAATCCAAACATATGTTAGTACTTATTAGTAATATCAATCTAATGATTTCCATATGAGGACAATATGGAAATGATTGTCACATGAAAACGACAATAATTTCAGAAAGGGCCATTTTAAAAGAGAGAAACTGTAGCAGTTAGAAACACTGAAAACAGAGCTCTGCCAGCTTGAATGCAAATCCCTCTGTCTCACAAGGCGGTAGAGAGAGGGATGGGATAAAGCTGTGTCATGCAGATTGCCTGTACAGAAATGCTAACATGGCCGAGGCAGGCAGGCATGCTCTGCTGCAGCTCACGTAAGGCCTCTGGGCTATAGTTGCTGTAGCTAATCCATCCCGGAAGGAAAAGCAAACATTTATGATCATTAGCGCTTCCAACTTATTTCCTACTTGGCTCAATGCACCAAAATGTGGGGCAACCCCCTGCTCCCACCGCATACCCGCTGGTCAGGCGTGGAAGGCACGTGTGAAACCTGCCCGCAGCATCCCTGCCTCCATCCTGAGATGTGCCCTGGGCTGGTCACGCAGCCCGGGGACACACTGCACACATGGGGGGAACACACTGCACACATGGGGGACACACTGCACACACGTAGGCAGTGCCCTACCCTCCGCACAGCCCCCAGCACAGCTCTGCTCTCTGCATTAAAGCTCCTCTCTCTACTCTGCTCCTCTCTGCTTTACCCATCGTACTGTTTCCCTCCGCCACTGACAGATCCTGTCATTAAAAGATTCTCTCAGATCAATCACTTTATCCAAAGGCATACAGTGGTCAATATTTACCTGCTGAGGTTGCACTGGACTCATGGTATTTATTCAGCACTCACTGAAGTAAGAGGTGGTATTTCATGCTCTATTGATCACTGAAGCAACAGGTCTTGTTCGGAGGAGAGGGATGGTGTCCCGTGTCACCGCATTCAGCCGAGTTTGAACATCATGGCCTTAGCGCTCAAGTACACGGACCCACTGGTGTGTGTAATACACTGAATCTAGCAGATCAGCCCCGCTGCAGTGAAGCTGGAAAATGTATATGCTTCAGGAAGGAAAGCTGATGAAATTACAGAGGCTTGATTTTATTTATCTCCACTGATACGGCGTGAAATTTACCATGTCTACCTACTAATGTGGGTTCATTTTTATTGCACTGAACTGATTTAGGGCCTCATCCTTAGTCCTGATATCAGTGGGAGGGTTTTCATTGGTCTCGGCAAGCACTAAATCCACAGTTCCCACTGTGCTTTTCTCCACCAGAAGAAAACAGTTGCAGATAGCAGACATTCTCCAAGGGCATCTGTGGGGCTGAGCACAGCATCTCTTCTGATCGGTCACAAATGAGAGAGCAGTTCAGCTTATAAAAATAACCTTCTTGTAACACAAGGATCATTTTGCTTGTGTGTGAGCTTCAAGAGAGCAAAGTCAACCTTTATCTGAAACCATGAGAAAAGAAGATTTTTACAAATGTGCAGGGGAGTGTTACAGGATTTTCCTTGAGAAACAACTAACTGCCTTTGAAAACGTCCCCCTAGAAGTATATGCTACTTATTTTCCATTTTCTTTCTCCTCCCCAAGATTTCCCTTTTCATCAAATTAATGAGCCATTTTACTAACAAACAGATGTGGAAAATATCCTTACGTTCATTTTCAGTACTAGTCAAATCAAATTAATTAGTTTTAACTTTCCTCCACAACCCTATCAAATTCTCTTTCAAAGATATTTTATCTTTAGCATCTGTCTCATTATGCTTAAAGTGCTCTGTTCTCATACATCAGAATTTTATACTGGGCGTTTTACATGTTCACTTGTTTAGAAGTCTATCATATAAGCAACCCTCTGGAATATAAAAAGGGACTAGATGTGACCTGACAGTTTCAAACTGCTGATTTTTTCCTTGAGCAAAGGGATTTTGGTTAAGCAATGCATTTATTTCTCCTCCCAGTTTGGAACAAGCCTGCCTCTTCACACTTGCCAAGTTATGAAAACGTTTGGAAGGACTTCTCCCCAGCTCTGCTGATGCAAACAACTGGAGTGCCAAGAAGAGGAAAGCAATTATTATAAGAAAACTTAAAACATCTTGTTGAACTGTAGAGCTGTTTTCCCAAAAAGAAGAGGGAGATACATTACCAGAGTCATCTCAGTACAGACTAGATCAAGCATTTGAGAGTACACAACAAGCACCAACCTTTCTCGATTGGGTGGCAAATAAAGAAATAGCTTCATACTTCCAAGTCTTCTCTGTCTGCCTGTCAGTATAGTCCCATGAAATTTATTATGCAGTTTATTTCTGTAGGCACATCTCCCAGGCAAAATCTTGAAGATGGATGCTATAATTATCAAACTTTTAGAAAATGATAAATATTCTTAAATTCATTACAGGATTTTCTTGTAACTGACAATAACAGTGTTGCTCTTGGAAGTGAAGAGAGGTGAACGGGGAAGTTGCCTTTCAATAGACTACTAACACTTTCAGGTGTTTTCATGGCCATCCTCCCTATTGTTAACTATTTTTCTGGAGATTTCTGTAGCACTGTAGAAAGGATAGTTCAGTCCTCTGAATATTACCACTGCTGGATATATACTAGGGACACCCAGAACTGTTGACAAAATTTCTATTTCACTAAGGTGTTCTCAGTTTCCCTTGTGTCAGTTCTGATAGCACCTTCATAGCGATGGTCCTGACAGTTCTTATGTAGATTGATGAATAGGATTTTGATGGATTAGTTGTTAAATTCAATGTTAAATTATCCAGAGACTTTGATACAGTCTCCCACAGTATCCTTCTGGAAAAAATGGCTGCCCATGGCTTGGATGGGAATACTTGACATTGAGTTAAAAGCTATCTGGAGAGCTGGGCCCAGAGAATGGTGGTGAATGGAGGTAAACCCAGTTGGCGGCTGGTCATGAGTGGTGTCAGTATTGGGGCCAGTTCTCTTTAATAGCTATATTAATAATCTGGATGAGGGGATTGAGTGCACCCTCAGTAAGTTTGCAGAAGACACCAAGTTAAGTAGGAATGTTGACCTGCTTCAGGCTTTGCAGAGGGATCTGAACAGGCAGGATTGATGACCCAAGGCCAATGGCATGAGCTGCAACAAGGCCAAGTGCTGGGTCCCACACTTGGGTCACAACAACCCCATGCAGCGCTACAGGCTTGGGGAAGAGTTGCTGGAGAGCTGCCTGGCAGAAAAGGACCTGGGGGTGTTGGTTGACTGTCTGCTGAACATGAGCCAGCAGTGTGCCCAGGTGGCCAAGAAGGCCAACAGCATCCTGGCCTGTATCAAGAAGAGCGTGGTGAGTAGGACTCCAGAGGTGATCGTCCCCCTCTACTTGATAGAGGGGGGGCTCACCTCAAGCACTGTGTACAGTTTTGGGCCCCTTACCACAAAGAAGACATTGAGGTGCTGGAGTGGGTCCAGAGAAGGGCAGCGAAGTTGGTTAGTGGTCTGGAGAATAAGTCTTATGAGGAGTGGTTGAAGGAGTTGGGGTTGTTCAGGTGTTTGAGGCACCATCCCTGGAGGTATTCAAAAGATGGGTTGACATAGTGCTTAGTGACATCGTTTAGTGGTGGAGTTTTTTTGGGTTTGGGGTTTTTTTTAACCAGTTAGTTTGATAGTTGGACTAGAAGATCTTAAAGGTCCCTTCCAACCTAGACAATTCTATGATTCTATGATTCTATTCCTGAATGCCTTTGTATGGAAGAAATCACTCTTCCAGCAAGAGAATAGGTTTTATCTATCACTGAGTAACCTTTCCTACAATTCCAAAGATGATCATCTGCAGATAAGAATAGATACTGGGGAAGAAAGGGAGGGATTGACTGGTGGGTAGCTTTACCAGCCAGTTAGCACAGGTGGAAAGGTGAAAATAAAACATTCTGAGGTCATTTTACCAAATATAATTCAAGTAAAAATATTTCATTTTTAGTTTGTCAAAACAAATTGTAAATTCTTCCTTTCCACCTTTGGTTTCAGAAATATTTGAAGTCTCCAGGAAATACTTTTTGGGAGATGGGACAAGAGAGATGTGCTATGTGGTGATATATATAGGTTTTTTTAAACTCAATTATATTTGCTCCTGACAATAACATATAGCTCAAAAGCCAGCTCATAGATTAGATAGGGGCAGACGGGGAATGAGAGGACTCTAGAACAAAATGCATTACTGCAGTTATGCAGGATTTTTAGAATGAAAGAATGGTCTCAGTAGACATAATTACTTGTTTAGTTCAGTTAAAAAAATGCCAAAATGCAGTGACAACTAAGATGGCCATGAACTATGCCTGGAAGTTAACTACCATGTCACAGGATGTGTATCACCCACTGGAATGGATTGGATGATAATGTTGAACTGCTAACATGTACAGAGAACGGCTATCAAACTTCTAGTTCTTTCTTTAGCATATATGCTATGAAACATGCTCACAGAATATAAAGACTTACCACAAAATGGTACCCACATCTAAAAGACTAGGAACACTATATATTTTCAAAAATGGTAGCCATGATGAAAAAAAATAAATAAAAATCACAGAATCATAAAATGGACAGAACAAAATGTTTGAGGATTTAATTTCTCTGGAGGAAAATCTTAAAGGAAGGAATTGTGGTTTTCTGTAGGCAATTCCTGAAATCCAAGCTTGGGAAAGCGCATGTAAACTGGCAGAAAGGTATAAACTTTCAAATAATCCTAACTAAGGTAGAACATTGTTTTGCAGTACATGCATTCTTTTACAGTACAGATGTACCAAAAAACAACTCTTGCCTCGCCTTAAAGCCCAACTTTAAATAGCCAACTCCAAAACTGAAAGGGGGAAAATGTGTCTCAGCTTTGAACGTCCTTCATCCTCAACCCTTTCCTAAGCTTCTACATTACAGAGAACAGACACAGCACTTAAAACACGAGTCCCTTAAAAGTTCCCATACACCATTTGGATCTTCCAGAAGGCTATGCTAAAAGTTTTACTCTTTTATTCTTTTAAAAACCTATCCTTTTTTTTTCCCCAGCAGTAGTATTTTTAGAGTTTCTAAAGGAAACATATTGAAAAAATATAGAATAGCTAAGTTTTTACTATGCATGACCCTGCAGGGTAAGTAAACTAAACCCCTCAAAGTTCATGCCTGCTGATCAGCTATTATTCTTAATTAGTCAATTCACTCAGCTGGACTAAGTAGGCTGATATGACCAGCTTCTCTAAGATGAAATGGGCCATCTAATTATGCACTTTTATAGCTCATTATACCACCTTTTGAACTCTAAGCACAAATTAATTCAGAGGAATTCAGTGGCTGTGTTAAACTGGAGGCCATGCTATTTAATTATAGCAGTCCTCATTGATATTAAAAATGCATATCTGAATCTATCTTAAATCAACATACCCCAACTTTTGGCATTATTATTCTATTTTTAACATTTTCCTTGAACCGGTTCTTTGAAGCTGAAGCCTGGTGTGTCCCTGTTGATGCAAGTGTGTTATGAACGTACCTGACTGCTGCAGGGAAAGGCAGCTCCTGTCCCAAAGGGTAGCCACCTATCACTTAGTGGCACTGGAGGAGGAAGGCCAAAGGGAAGGAGGGCACCGGGGAGTGAACCAGCCATCTCTCCACAGCTCTACTGCTCCCAGACACATCCATGTTAGTTTAGTGCTCCCACAATGAGCTGGGTAGGCATCCCTGAGGTGCCAACAGGGTGGCCAACTGCCACCTGGTCTTGCCACACACCAGGTCACTGGCCCCCATGGACTGTGTCCCCAGTGGGGGAAAAAGAGAGCTTTCCACCCCTTGGACCATTACCTCCGTTCAGGTGCCCTGTCAAGGGAAAGGGTCAAACAAACATGGGGATTGGGTTGTGAGTGGCAGCTGTCAACCACAGGGACAAGAATAGGCTGAGTTTGAAGGAATAAATGAACATGGAGAAGGATTGCCCTCTATGGTTCCCCCACTGTGCTCCTCCGCACCCCTGCAAGCCGAAATTAGCAAATCCCTCTAGACCTAGGGATGTGGGGCTCTGAGCTGCCTGGGGGTAGCCATGGGCTTTCTCCTCTGCCCATGCAATAGCGCAGAAGCTGAGCTGCCAAGATCTGCTTCTCTGCCAGAAAAGGGCCCACATCACCTGTGGGGAATACAGAGTCCAGCAAAGGAGGGCCACCCACTACAAAGCCTTGCTTGGGAGTGGTGCCATATTGGGAACACCCACAGCTGCACTGGTGGATATGGCCAGCTGCAACCCCAGTCTCCCACTGAGCAGCCTGAACCTCACCCCAGATCCACTCCAGCAAAGCCAAGTGGTGGGTACACATCAGACAACCATGAACAAAAATGATTTAACTCATTACTATCTAAGCATGTAGTAGTATAAAACCAGATTTTGTTATCAAGCCCAAAGACGTAGTGATACCAGATAATAAATCATAGATTTTCAGTATCGTGGGAAGAGATTTGCCAAACAATATATGAATGGATTGTCTTCCCAACAAGTAACCTAAATGATTCAGTGCAACTGGAAGCCCAAATTAATGTATTTTCCCTTTACAAACATGCCCTTAAATTTACCCAACACATGTGATGTTTACCACGACTTTCTCCATCAGCTGAACTGAAAAATCACCCGTAGCCTTCATTCCAAAGGCTTTGGAAATGCAGACCTTGTCTGGCACGCGGAAGAAGGTTTACACTTCACGTCTTTTTTTCTCTCAAACCGAGATAGAAATAGATAATCGGGGATTTGCGAACCGGCGGCAGCCGAAAGCGCGCCCTGCCTGCCACCCAGCGGCTGCCGGGAGCAGCGCACCCTCCGCTGGGGCTGTGGGGAGCGGGCACCCCGAGACGTGGGGGCACCCGCGCCTGCCGCGGCAGCCTGCCGGGAATCAGGAGTCACAGAATTAGAGAATCATAGAATCATTCAGGTTGGANCTGCAGACACCATCGGTGATCTGGTGCCTTCCCATTCAGAATGTCTGGAGTTTTTTTGTTTGGTTTTTATTTTTTTTTATTCAACCAACGATTCCACATAGATTTTAATGAAGTACTTGTGGAGCCAGGGATGCTGATGCCATAACTCTGCCAGAACTAATATTCTTCTCCGACAGCAACTTCCGTTTGGAACACAAAAAACTATATATGCACTCTGCTGCTGCTGGTAAAAATAGGAATTAAATTATTAAGCTAAAACTGTAATTAAGTGACTTCTTTGAAACTGTAATTAAGTGACTTCTTTGCCTATTTATGTAGTTATTTCTTATGAATAATTGAATTTGTATTTAATATAATTGAAGAAGTGAGTGAATTCGGTTTGATGTAATATCTAGCTGGTTCTACAGATTAAAGGAGGCTAAAATGGCAAACACATCACCACTAGAGCTGTGTGTGCATGGGTGTCTTCTATGATTTTTTTAAATTTCTCATAGAATCATAGCATCACAGAATGGTTAGAGTTGGAGGGACCTTAAAGATCGTGAAGTTCCAACTCCCCTGCCATGGGCAGGGACACCTCCCACTAGGGCAGGTTGCTCAAAGCCCCATCCAGCCTGGCCTTAAACACTTCCAGAGATGGGGCATCCACAACTTCCCTGGGCAACCTGTGCCAGTGCCTCACCAACCTCACAGTAAAGAATTTCTTTCTGGTATCTAATCCAAATCTCCCCTCTTTCAGTTTAAAACCATTACCCCATATCCTATCCCATCACTACACTATCTGCTGAAAGAGTCCCTCCCCATCCCTCCTGTAGCCCTCATTAGGCACTGGATGTGTTGCAGCCATTTGCAACCACCCTTGAGCAGACGCCAGCCAGGCCAGTTTCAGCAAGTTCTGTGCATTGCATGTAGATGTCTTGGGTGAGATTTATTACCTGCCCGTTGCTTGTCTGTGCTGAGCACTCCTCTGGATTTTCCTTTTCTACTCTTTGCCCTGCAGAGATTATGCTAATGTTTTTTATTGGTTACTCGTTGAAATAACAGAATGCAGTTATGACTGGATATTTCATTACTTTACATTAAAATAGATTAGTCAAAATATACAATTAGCCAGCAATTTGAGGGGCCTAGATGAAAAATTTCCAGGAAAATCTACATGTCTACTTTGAAAATAAAGCTTTTTTTTCTGTTGTATGTCATTAAAAAGCCATGCTGCTACCATTAACTTCCCGTGCAACTACCTGAAATAGGGGCTGAAGAGCAACCAGCTCAGCGATTAGACGCCAATGAGCAGAAGTGAATAGAGCATCTGTCTTTCTTATCATATTCTTCATATTCGTGGCCAAGGAGTTTGTGCTGTTTGTGCAGCCATTCAAGCAAATAATGAATCAAATTCCAATGCAGCAAACCCTTTTGCTTTATTTACAGCTTTACAAATCATGCAGGAGCTTTTATTTTGCTAAAATAAGCATCAGATGCTGATGTTTACCAAATATCCGGTATTCAGATTATTTTGCTAAAAATAGCTACAAAGAAAGCTACATCACTGGTAGTGATTAGTCTGACAAACCCTCTGCTTGGCTACAGCAGATGCTGCTGCCTCGGAACGCCAAGACGATCCTTTCAGAACCTTCAAACCTCTCCACAGAAGCACCACGGCTATTAATGGCACCTGAGACCCAGGCACTATGGAATGAGGTGCTGTACATGACCAGCTAATGATGGCCATGCTGCGCTTTGCTTAGTTTAAGAAGGCTTTGCCATCCGGGTGTTGCAGAGGGGAAACCAAACAACATTTTCAGTTGTGTTCAACCTGCTTTTGAGTAATGAGCTCAAGACACTTAAGTTCTACTGAAGTTCAATTTAAGTGGTGAATCTATACTTGGTCTGAAAATTAATCCAAAACGTCACCTGCATCCCGATGCCTGAATCTAATTTTGAGCTGTTTGTTTACACTTTTTCTGAGAAGCACTTTGAAGCCAGAAAGAAAAGCAAAGGCTTTCATTCCCTGTCTCATGCCTGAACAAAGAGCCACCTCTGACTTCAGGGACTTGCAAGCTGCTTATCTGCAATTCCCAAATGTTTCATCAGCCTGACCTGGGTGAACAACTCACACCCCAGTTTCCACTAGTTAGTGAGTAAATTATTTTATGCCAGCTGTACTGGAGGTGTTGCTGCCTCCCTCGCTGCTCACTACCCAGTAATGTGCCCAACAAACGTCACCGAGCGAAAGCACTGAGATGACAGGGACTACTCCAACAGTGTGGTTACAGCCCTTGTTCCTTTCCCCAGCCTTCTTTCTCAGAAAGAGAAGAGCATTTAATTTGCATTTCTTTGGTGTATAAGCATTTGTATCTACAAAACTAAAAACTCAAGAGTGTCTTGTCAAACAGTTGATTTCTAAGTATTCCCAGCAAAAAAACCCCAACAACCAAAACTCCACGACGCAATGCTGTCTCAATGTTGTCTTCTGCTTTTTCAGAGCTCGTGATATTCATATCCAAAATAATATGCACAGTGTTGTTATTGGCTGCAGGTAAATGGCTGGAAAGAGAAGTTTAATAAAACATTGCTCAGATTTCCACAGATGCATTTTTGCTTTTCAGATGAAACATATTTCTCAAGGCTCTTACTGTAAAAGCTAGAATTCTTTTAAGATACACTTAAAACAACCAAACACGGCACACCCACACCCAAAAACTTGCACCCCAAGCCTCAGACAATCTAATTAAGGACATACATCTGACATTTCTATAAGAGCTTCTGCTACTGTTGAGCTCAATCTTCCAAGGTAACAGCAGAAGAAACCCCTGGATACAATATCAGCAAACTGGCTGTTCTGGAAGAAGCCTGCTAGTGCACCAGAAAGGAGAAGAAACAGCATGTGAAAATGAGTGCATGTGGGGGCACTCCAAGGAGTCAGCACTTCAGCTTTGTTCTTTCTCATTTTTCCTTATCTTTGAATTCTATTTTCTTTCACAAACAGGCTCATAGCAGTCCTCCTTTCAAAACCTCTGCAGGCAGCCTCATCCAGCTGACAGCAAGTGAGACATTAGTCTGTCACTATCAAACCAAAAAGAATGAGGATGCAGGACATTCCTCTGAAATCCATGAAAGATGTGTCTCTGGGTGCTGTACTGCTTCCATCACATTCCTTTCCTAGTGCCTACTGCATGACATGGTTTGGCAGAAGCAAGTCAACCTCTGGCTTTTCTCAGCTAACACAGGATACATCGTTGTTCTCCATACATTCCTCAGCTTTACATAACTAACAAGCTTCCCCTCTGAAAGCCTACTCCTACCACATGCGTAATGTCTTCCACCTCATGGAGAATGGAAGTTGAAAATGTTGCGTCTGTGAAGGGATAAAGGCTCTGATAAAAATTACCAACAGAAAGAAGGAAAAAAAAAAAAAAAAGGGATATGAGAAATTGGTAACAAATCGATTCTCTGTTATTCCTGCCTGAAGAATTTGCTGCCCAAATAGAATGTTTTAACAGTGGCAAGTGGATGGTTTTGCCCTGACTTGCTAATGATGCAAAGAGCAACTCTCACAATAACTTTCTGAAGCATGTAGAAAGCTGTAAAATGCGTATACATCCTAGAGGAGTGATTTTTCAAGAGCCCTTTTGCTTATCGAGGCTAACAGATTGTGGTAACAAACTATCATCTATTTATTCCTGAAATCTTGAAAAAAAAAAATCCCCTTTTCTAAAATGCTGAAGCAAAGCATTTGATAAACATTTTCAAGTCACATTACAGAAATAAAGGCATGTATAATATTACTTATATGCAAATACAGAACCATGATAAACTGTGATGGTAAGAGAAGCTTGTTGAGAGAGGCTGTATTTTTTACTCAAACAATAGAGCTGGGAAAAAAAACTACACAGGCTCTTCTTAGGGTCTGAAGTACATAAAACCCTTTGCAGTTCTGACTAGAATTGGAATACTTCTCCCAGAAGATTCTTGATTTGTTGAAAATGTAGTTTTAGGGCAGACAAAACTCTTTGCCAAATCTGAAGTATTCACCATGAGTTACAGCCAAGAAGAGAAAGAGCTGGAATGTCACACGGATTTATCTTCTTTCTTCTGAAATGGAAACAGTGACCGAGCTCATAAACAAAAGCCCTGATACAGACACACAGACACACGCACACAATTCACGTTCCATTCACAAAATAGCAGGCAATCCTCCACAACCTAAAGCAGAGCAGCTGGGAAGTTTGGGGTCAAATGTCCATCTCACAGTTGGTATATCTGAGTTTTCCATATTCTAGAGAGCATCCTTGCTGTCTCTTGACCGTTCTGAGGTACAGCTTTCTTGCTTGCACTGGCAACCTGTGTTATATTTTAACCTCACTAGACTGGTGTAGGGGACTGAGCCAAAGTCAGATTTTGCATGAACTTATCCAAGAGTAGGGGGAAATAAAAGAAAGAGGGTAAAAAAAAGAAAGATTCCTTGCATTTCCATGCCACATCTTTAAAAAAAAAAAGAAAATTTAGTTTATAAATAACAATAAAAAAGTAAAAGGTATTTTTAGACTTCAGCTCTTAATTTCTTTATGTTCAAAATACCTGTTTTGACACGATGTTCTAATATACGTGCAACTAAACACCCATATGCAGCAGTATTTCTTGTTAGACTCAGCAATAAAGACTTCTTTTTGGCAAACATCCAATTTTCAAGCCAGTATATGATTTTGAGCATTTTCATATGATTGGAATCAAAAGGGAGACAAGGTGAACTAAGAAACAGCATAAACAAAAGAGATACTTAGATGACATGATTTATTAAATGAGACTAAGTGATTTACTGTTTGCAATTTGTAAAAAGGAAAACAATCACTGAAACATTACACGTCCTGGGTTTTGGTGTATTTTTAATCTCAAGAGATAAATGCCGTACAAAATGAACTGAAGTAAGAACACACAGCTCATTCGGTAATGAAATAGAGCTGATTCTAGGATGGGAAGCAGCAGTAAGAACAAACCTCAGAGAACAACAGGGATGGGGAAACCATAAATGCTGTGTGTGGTGACATCTGCTTCCATGGTACAGAATGAAGGCTGACTCTGTAATGCCCAACACTAACATGAAATGCTGGCAGTGTAGAAGCAGAGGCAGACTTCACTCATCTTGAACAGCTAACCCTTCTCCCTCATCTAAAGCCTGTCCCAGCTCCGACACTGGTGAGGTCTAACTGGGATTAAAAGCTCAGGAACACAGATGCAAAACTGCCTTGTTGTTTTCCCTGGGAAAATAGCAGAAATTATTCCCCACAGTTTCACCCTCTGAGCATCTTTCCTGGCAATGAGAGTGCCAGACCCCCTGAGGACAGGGATTATGACCTGAAAAGTGTTTCTAAAACAGACTCTAGCTGCAGCTGAGCCCATACCTCCTTCCCATCATCCCAATCCTCAGAGGGACCTATTTAACACACCATATTTCAGGATTTGCAAGAAGTCAGATCAAATCCACCTCTTGGGTGTAAGAATTAGCATTACTGGGGAGAGGCTCTTACCATGCTGCTGTGTGGTAGTACGAGAGGAAGAAAGGGGAGCTGTGATGATTCAAGATGCCAGGGAACCTCACCCACAGCTGATGGATCAGTTGCACACCTGGTGTCTTGCATGTCCTTCTCTCCTCCTGTGTGCTGGTGGGTGCCCCTTCAGACACCTGAATTTGTGATATCTGTTCTCTGCCTTCAGGTTAAATGCCTACATGACAACAAGAGCACAGGAAAATACCAGTTAGTCAAGTGGGCTGCTTGCCTGTGGCAGTTTTGCCCCAGAGTTTTCTTCTTGGCCTCCAAACAGCTCTTTATCAGAAGGGAGAGCAATAATGCAGCAACCGTGCAGCAACATCTTGCTCTCAACACTTCCAGCCTACATCAGATGGGGAAATCAGCTTGCAATAAGCAGAAATATTTCCTGACCCAGATTCAGGCATTTTATAAACTTTGAGCCTCTTTCCAGCTGCAGAGATAAAACGCCGTGCTGCAACAAGAGACAGTGATAGCTGTCAGAAGCAGACGTCTCCGCTCTCCCTCACTGCGTGTGGCACAACCCTTAAGGAAATTTGTAGGGGATTTCACAACAGAAATGAAGGCTGTTCTGAAAGCCTCTCTACTTGATTTGTTTCATTGCTTCTGCCGCGCAAGGCAGCGCTGACTGACTGCAGAGCCTGTGCTGCAATGCAAAATGTTACACAACGAGCCATTTTTGCAGAGCCCAGTGACAAAAAAAGACACCTAGAGAAGAGAAATGGCATCCTCCCAACTGGAATGTTCCTCCTGCTGGAACCTTCTGAGGGCTCCAGGCTTGCTGAAATGCTCCTCCAGTATCTCAGCCCGTGCAGCCCCCACGTTCATCCTGTGTAGCTGGGTGAGGGGAGCAAAGGGCAGGGACTTGATGCCCAGTGGCATGAAGTGCTGCAGTAACATCCACGGTGGCTGCCCAGAGCACTTGAACTAGGAAAGTCTTTGAAAAGTCTTTGAAAGACAAATTTAAGTGTTCCATTACAAACAAATAAATAAATAATAATTAAAAAAATCCATGTTAAATAATCTCCATTTACACCTGGATAACAGCATTCAGCAGATAGCAAAAACACAAATTTTGCAAGACTGTGTTATACTTTATTTTGAAGTTAGGGAATGTTTAATTCTATGGAATTTGAAAATTTCCTAATGCCTTCTAAGAACAGATGTCCACTTTTCTGAAGAAGGCAATGTGGTTCATTATTGTCCTCCTCACTACCCATAACGAAAAGGGTCTTTATACATGAATACACCACAAATGCTAATTGACACTTGAGAGTAACATTGCCAGGGGGAAAATTGTATGGAAGTGCTTCAGAGGGCTTTTTAAAAATTGATGAAGTCTTCTAGATTTGTTCCCTTTGGACTGAAATGACTTATGACTTTCTGATGACAGTTCTGAAGGCACTTTCTCCCACATCATGCACCTCAAGTCAGCAGGCGTGCCACTGTACAGTCACAGTGTAGAATCGCTGTTTGTGGGACAGGTTTCATGGCATTGGCAACACTGGGGTTTCTGCACTGACACTGCACCCTCCACTCAAAAATGATGCAAAGGTGATCAAAAGGCAATACTAGTTGTCAGACTTAACTTCAATTTGCTCTTGCAAATGTAAAGATTTAGATGGTGGGGTGGTGGCGATGTTACCAGAGCATCTGGCATACCAATTTTTTTTCTCCTGTTGCTAAAGTACACAATACCCCATTATCTAAACTAACATGAGTTATAAATTTTGGGTTCCTTCTTCCACTTCCTCCATCCTTTTCCTTCATCCTTCCATTTCCTTCATCCTTCATCCACTTCCACGTCTTCTCTAACAACTTCTTCCAGCTGTTATCCCCCTAGATCCTTTCTATTCGGTCCTTCCAGTCAGTATCCTTATGCAGAGTGCAGCCTGCTGCCAGAGTCATGGACAGCAAATCCATAAATCTGGGGTTGTCCCTGCCCCTCTGCACTCCTGAAAACACCCCTTGGACTGTGCAGTATGGCTCTGCTCAATGGAGATGAGGAATTTCCTGGGAGCTACCTCTCCCTTCCATCCCTGGGTGGCTGAGGCCCAACTTGCTCTTTGTCCTGCGTGGGCTGAGACCGCCAGTCCTTGGCTGGCCAAGGGAAGCCGGCGCCGTGTCCCAGCCCCTGAGGGGCTGCCTCTGTCTCGACCACCCCTGGTTTCCAAAGGGAACGCACTGGATTCCCCAGCCACAAGGGTCGCTGTAGCAGAGCTGTGAGTCAGCACGGTGCAAACTCCCCTCGCTTTCCCCACGGCAGGGCCATGTATTTTAATAAATTCAGTAAAAAAACCCAAAAATGCAGCAGGGGTTGAAAATGACCCAGCTGAAATAGTATAATTGGATTTGGAGAGGGGAAGCCTGTTTCAAAAGAAAATTCCTGAGATGCTTGCTTTTAAAGTGGTAGCAGCAACCTCAAGAAAAGAACGAAGCATCTGCTAGAAAATGAAGGGTAACGCAAGGTCTGACCTCAGGACTTACCCCAGCGTGGCTCTGTTGCCCTGCAAATATCTCACGCCCTTGAGAGCAAAATCATCTTTAGCACAACAAAATCAAGCCAAATCGCTCCAGACATTTCTGAGCACAATTTGTCAGAGCGCAGTTCCCACTGAGGTAAAAGGGGCACATGTAAAACGAGACAGGAAGACACCTTGGAGTCAACTAAGGCAGGTAGTATTTTTGGGGCAACTTTTTCATATGATTTTTGAGATGCTAGTAACTTAACCAAGTTCCAATGCTGCTTAAAGCCGGTCGTAATTGCACTATTCATATGAAGGAGCAACACTCCATTTATGCAACAATGCTATATGCTGGCTTCAACCGAGCCCGGGGAACTACTCTGCTAAACACACTACAAACAAATTATAAATCTGGACAGACAAGACAGGCAGAAAAAGGTACTACTAATAATGCTTTGTCTGCAGAGAAAGATAGTGCGTCAGAGACTGTCTTGCATCTAAATCAAAAAAGCTTCCAGGAGACTGCATAGTTTTGTTCATAGAGAAATAGGGTGAGCCAAAATTAGAGGCAAATTAAGAGATGGCAAAGTGATGAATGTTTCTATTACCCAAGCGATTTCTTCAGAGGGCCAAGTTACTTCTAGCCCCTGGGGGAATTTGGTCTACTCTACAGTGTCCATATTCTGTATGAGAAAGCCACAGTTAAAAGCTGCCTTGCTGAGGGATTCAATGAATGCTTCTGCAGATCAGTGATTTTTTTTTGAAGTTGAAATAGCTGCTTTTGTATCAGTTGATTTGCTTTCAAATCCTCAGATCACACATGCAAAATGTAGAGCTTTTTTGCTCTAAGAATGTATGTGAAACACACATAAAGGAAAAATTTAGTTGTTATTTGGCTGGATAAATGTAGAGAAAGACTGACTTTTTCTCATGACATTTGTTCTCCTGAAGCCACCACTTGCAAGCCAACTGTACCTGACACAAACTGTGCGAATTCATAAAGGACATGCAAACAAGAGAATTGCTGCATAACAATTTTAAGTCTGGACATGAAGATACCCTGTGTTATTGTACTGGGTTTGAGTGGCAAGGTTTTGGTAGCAGAGGGCTACAGTTGCGGCTTCTGTGAGAAGCTGGTAGAAGCTTCCCCTGTATCTGATAGAGATGGAGCCACTGTTGACCAAGGCCAAGCCCACCAGCGACAGTGGTAGTGCCTCTGGGACAACATAAGAGGAGGGGTGGAAAGGGAGTGGGGGAAACAGTGCAACAGCAATTGCAGTCAGAGAGATGAGTGAGAATATGTGAGAGCAACAACTCTGCAGACATCAAGATCAGTGAAGAAGGAGAGGGAGGAGGTTCTCCAGGCACTACAGCAGGGATTCCCCTGCAGCTCATGGAGAGTGGGGTGAGGCAGGCTGTCCCTCTGCAGCTCATGGAGGTTAATGGTGGAGCAGATACCCTCCTACAGCCTGTGGAGGACTCCATGCTGGAGCAAGTGTGTGCCCAAAGGAGGCTCTGACCCCGTGGAGAGCTCATGTTGGAACAGCCTCCTGCCAGGACCTGTGACCCCATGGAGAGAGAGGCCCATGCTGGAGCAGGTTTGCTGGCAAGACTTGAGGCTTCAGAGGTGACACACACTGGAGCTGTCTACTGAAGGACTGCACCCCTTGGAAAGGACCCACACTGGAACAGTTTGTAAAGAACTGTAGCTCTTGGGAAGGACTCACATTGGAGAAGTTTGTGAAGAACTATCTCCTATCGGAGGGACCCCATGCTGGAGCAGAGGAAAACTCTGAGGAGTCCTCCCCTCGCAGAGGAAGGAGTGGCAGAGACATTGTGTGATGAACCGATCCCAACCCCCATTCCCTGTACTTCTGTGCCACTGCAGGAGGAGGACGTAGAGAAATTGAGAGTGAAGTTGATCTTGGGAAGAAGGAAGGGGTGGGTGAAGGTGTTTTAAGATTTGGTTTTATTTCTCATTACCCTACTCCGATTTGATTGGTAATAAATTATTTTTCCCAAGTTGAGTCTGTTTTGCCTGTGACGGCAGTTACTGAGTGATCTCCCTGCCCTTATCTCAGCCCACAAGCCTTTTGTTGTATTTTTTCTCTCCTGTCCAGTTGAGGAGGGGGAGTGGTAGAATGGCTTTGGTGGGCACTGGTTAACCCACCACAGTTATATAGCATTTACCAGCACCAAAAGACAGCAATGAAAGGAAAAAAAGAATAAAATAGATAGGTATATTGCAAATACCGACCTAATAAAAAAGAAAAGGCTGATAAACTTTCTGGATACCATCAGTTCCAGTGTATGGTTTATGTTCAGATTTTACTACACTCACTTGCCATTTGTCTGAGAGCTTATCTGTGATGAAAAACACAAACATTGTTTAAGGTCTGACTAATACCCACAAAAACAAGGACAGGTGGAGAAGGACACAAGAACTCCCATTTCTGTACATTCTCTGATGTCTTACAAATTGGGCAACTCTGCCAAATGAAACATTACATTTACATGTGGAGAAGTGATGATTGCTCAGGTTAGACTTTTTTTGCCTAGAGTAGGATCACTTTTTATATGGATAAGTAAAATTTATCATCAATTATACACAAGAAAACAGTTCTTACTAGGTTACTCACAATGACTAATTACAAGTGTTTGGTATCCCTAACCTTCTTTGGTCTGTATTTAGGCTGACACATAAAGCAGGCTTTTTCTTTTCTTTTAAGAGTTGAGTGACTTTTAAAATCAGGCATCTCAGCAGGTCTTGTACTAAGGATTTCAATATTTACTTTCCATAATTAATCTTCTTAAAATTTTCTGTTTCTTTGCACTTTTCTGCAGGAAAAATAATTTCCTAATATCAAGCATTAAAGAAAATTTGCACAAGGGCAGGCAAAGCACATTTTTATTTTGTTCAAACAATACAAATTACATCCTTGTTGAATGAAACAGATTTCTCATCACTTCAGGGGTAGCCCCATAGAGATATACCCCAAATCGTCTCAAAATTTATTAAAAAATAATGTCTTCAATAGATTTACTAGTGTATCAAGGTAAGTGGGTCCCAAAGCATCGAAAGAATCACGGGTCGGAGTTGCCACTAAGTTCACAACAGCACTTCTTTCCATCTTTGAAATTCTTTCTATCCTCCTTGGTACACTGAATGTGTCTGAGCACGCATTGTTCTCCACCATCAAACACTGAACTGTAAAATCATACTGCAATGTGACTTTTCTATTTGCAATCCCTTTGACAGATTTGTTATAGGATATATTGTGAAAGCACCAAGATACTTCACCAAGAGTGAAAAAAAGGGTTTTAAAAGACTTCTGCAGTCTGGTTAATTGGATCATTCATCACCGAAATCTGTCTTTTGAGCATAGTTAGTATATGCTTCACAGCTGATCATTGGTTATTTTATTGGGATGAATACATTTATTAAAAAAGATTATTGGCCTATAATTTTACAGATTTCGGCATGCAACCTATTATGCAACTAGTAAGTTACTATTAATAAAACTCTCTTCCATAAATCAACCATCTTGAAAAAATATTTCAGTCTAGCTTCTGCATTTTAACATTTCTAATGTTTTGGGTTTGTTTTCTTTTTTTTTCCTCTGCATTTTTGCAACCTCTGTTTTTGATGGAGAAGGAAAAGTAGGAATCTGGCCATCTACAACACAACATTTCCAAAGCTGAGATAGCTAATCCCTTTAAGGAATAACCTAACTGGTCAAGGCACGCCTATAGCAAGGCAAAGACTTAGTACACTGACTTCATGGTACATCTAGCCCCATCAGTTCAAGGGGCAAGGGACCAGAGGTCATTGCTGAACCTTAACCTCTCTCACAATGGCATGCAGAACTGCCTGGCCAATTTCCTCTGGGTTTTATTTAGCAGGCATGTGGCCAGCATGGGAAGCAGCCTTTCCCACAGATGTTTAGTATAAAAGAAGCTATTTATCAGTGTGAGTTATACAGTCGGGCTGTGATCAGAATAGATCAGGTCTCTATGTAACACAGCAGTTCCCATGTTCTCTGAAACAATAGGTTACAACAGCTAAATTAAAACTAATTTGTGCCTGGAGCCTGTTTTCTTGCATTATTCTCTTTCAGAGCACACTGATTTACACCCGTTTCTCACCAGGAATGACATTGCCTGGGAGAATGGGAAGGGTCACAGGGCAAATGGTGGCACTGTCCACGGTGACCATCTGAACGGACCTCGGGGAAACATCAGGGGTTTTTGACAGCCCAAGTCCTATCTCTAATAACTATTCCAGCAGTTCCCTTTAATACAAGCATTTTTCTTCCCCAAAAGCCTTCTAACATAGTGGTCTTGTTGCTTTCCTTTAAAAAAGAACCAAGCAGATATTAGGTTGTAGAGAAGTGGGGGTAGGTCTCTTCTCTCTAGTAACAGGTGATAGGACAGGAGGAAACAGACCCAGGTTGCACCACGGGAGGTTTAGATTGGATATCAGGAAAAATTTTTACACTGGAAGGGTTATGAAGCCTTGGAACAAGTTGCCCTGGGAAATGGTTGAGTCACCACCCCAGAGATATTTAAAAGATGGGTAGCCGTAGGTGCTTAGACATATGGTTTAGTGATGTTTTTTGTCAGTGTTGCTTGATGGTTGGACTAGATGACCTGAAAGGTCCCTTCTACCCTAGGCAATTCTATGATTCTATTTGATGATTCCAAATCAGTATAAGTTTCTTTCCCAAAACATCTGGACTCTATCCTGTCACATATTTGCCATTTGTTATGAGAAGTACCATTGCACTTGTTTCACATGTGAAAAATTACCTCAGACATAAATCATTAGGTTCTTCTGGAACCACAAGAACCATGGGTAAATTGTTGGATTGGACAAATTCTCCATCAAGCCTATGAATGTTTCTGAATGTATGGCTTACTCCTCTCTAACGTTATGAAGCAGATTGATAAGTTTTTGATGTATGTCTTTGCAGCACATTGGAAAATATTTGGATTCAGCCTGCTCTCTCTTTAGTGATTTATATTTACCTCAAACAGACAATTTTTTTCCCTTGCCATACCTGTGTGAGGGCAGTGATCTTCAAAAACCCCACAAGAACATCTTAGCAACTTTGTAGAGCCTTGAATATTCTTACTTCTGTCCTTCACTCTAAAGCCACGTGGATCCTTCATAACTCCAAAGAACAAGAAAGTTTCTCTTGTAAATTTTGCCTTGCAACAGTAATAAATATAATAAATATAATCAAATTTACTGAATTGATTAGACTGAAAACATTGTAAAACTATCCTTCCAGCATTTACAATTAGAGAAAAAACCCAACCACTAAACCTTTGTGGGGCAGGCAGAGTGGAACCAACATGAGTTTAAGCAGCACAGGTCATTTCTGGGACTGTAACTGAGCCATCCTAAACCTGAGCATGTACCAAAACCAGGTTTTAAATATAGTTCTTGCATAGGAGTTTGAGAAATGAATGTTTAACATTTTATTGAGTTCTAGAGCTTTTCTTAAATTCTAGAGCTTCTTGAAAGCCTGCACGCTTTGGTCTGAGTCAGAAATAGTTAAACTCCCTGGATGAGAGCTACAGAAACCTCAGTCTCCCCCCCTAGTCAAACCACCTCTGTCTTTTTTCTTCCCCAGGAGTCACAGACCCAGTCAGTGCCTGTGTTCCCCATGCTGAGGCCGGATGGTCCCAGGGCTGACAAAGGGATTGTGAAACCCAGGAGAGCCACCAGCTGCTCCAGCTCTGTCTCTGCTGCTGCGTCAGCCCTTAAAACTGATGGATGCAATGTTGCACTCAACTCTGAACCCATGGATCCCATGGAGATGGAGCGTCAGAGCTTTTGCCAAGAAACCCTAGTGAGTTTCAAATTAGCATAGGAGAAGAGAGATGCTTCAACGGCTTATGCGTTTAACCACATTTGGGCAAAATTTCATGAGCAAAGCAGTTTTTCCATAGACACACACAGGCTTTCCCTGTCCAGAAGTCAATTTGCTGCTACAAAGCAGGATGATCTTGTCCTGTCCCGGTAGAACGCTTGTAAGAAATCAGGGACATGGGAAAATGTGTCACGCCACAATTATCTTGAGAACAGATGACTTTTTTTTTTTTGGCAGAAATGTTAAGAAAACACATCAGTAACTGTAAAATAAAACTGCAAGTGTTCACCCTGAGGCAGAGGCCTGGCATAAGAAATTTCAGAGCACTGAAAAATAATTTACCCCAGCAGAAACAGGATTTTACAAGGGAAATTGTTGGCCAAATGTGAGTATTGGCAGCATTGCCAGCTTCTCTTATAAGAAATAACACGCCTATGCAAATCAGCCAGTTCTTAAAAATTTACAAACCCCAAAAGCTGTACCTGTCATATAGCCAAAAAGAGAGTTTATTACTTCAAGAGACGTTGGCCATATTTTGAGTAATGTCTTTTCAGGAAAGACTTACAAAAGATTAAGAAAAAAAGATAACTCTGCTGGCACAGTGTTACTAGAAGACACTTGGTGATGCCTCCAGCTGCTCCACTACCACTCTTTTGTACTCCCCCAGTTTCAACTAGAGTATACTTCTTCCCCAGGCAGGGTGAGGCTCCTTCAGGTCAGGACTGTTAACCACGTGCTGTCTGTCTCTGTTTCGGCACAGCTCTTTCGGCACATCTCTAAAGCAGTCACACAGGCTTCCATTCTGTTTGAGCCTTTCCTGAGCATGTGCGTGCTGATGCCACTGCAATGTCATGTCTAAAGGGACTGTGGAGAATGAGGGCTAGACTACACTTTTGAGCTCCTTTGCCTACAGAGCTCTGCCATGCCCACATCCTTCATGGGTGGGGTTTGATGTTCTGCTCGGAGAGAACACTGTGAACATCTTAATGCAATCCCTTGGGCCTTTGAGAAGTGAGATGATATTATCTTTCCTTTCTTTTCTCTCCACTCTCTTGTACTAGGTGTAATATACAGAAAAACACTGTGAATTTCTAGCTGTCTTTATCAAATGCCAGAGGATACACAGGAGCTCGCCTTAAAGGCACAAATCTTTTATGAAAACAGACTTTGGTGGTTTTGCTGTGCACTACGATAACCTGCCTGTTGCTTAGGAAATGTGATCAGTGGCACTGTAGGCTACATGTGCACAGGACTGCGACCTCTATTTCACCCAAGCCTGGAGATCAAAAATTTTGTCTTCAGCTATCACGGACCAAAAAGAGAGAATCCCAAGTAATAACTGGCACTGCAAGACATAGCATCCCCACTTCTTTGGTATCTTTCATAGTCGGCCCTATTTCTCCCCTCTTGTAGTAATGAGGAGTTGCTAAAACCCAAATTACTTGGATTGGCCTAGCTGAAAATACACTTCTACTGCTTGCTTTTAGTAGACTCAGTGTAGGAGGTACCCTGCCTGTAATCTCCACAGCCTGGACTTTTCTCCATTTGTGAATGCTGGAATAGTAGATCTCTGTCTTTTTACATTCACCCAAGTACTTATTGTATGCGTCCACATCTCTATCCTGCTTAAAAGAGTCATCAAAGAAAAAAAGTGAAATAACATGGTGATGGGGGAGAAGTCAGTGAGAGTAAAAAAGAAAAAGAGGAATCAGCTTATTTTTGACAGATAGAAAAATGTAGCACACCTAAAAATCTCCTCAGATCCTGAAAGCAAAGAGAATAATCTTACAAAGATATAACTATACCTTGCAAGGGTAAAACAGGATGCATTTCAGTATTTTGATGCTAGCTCCTGTTTCACATTTAGTATTCTTACAATGGACAGATGAGTATTCTAGCATTAAATACATTTTCCCCAATATGCTCTTTTATATTTTACACACAATTTGAAACATCTGGTAAATGACTTGTTTTCCTGAAGCACAGCAGAGAGCATTGCTTGGATGATCAACTGCTGTTTGCGAAATGTTTCTCTCTGTGGAACACTTCCCTTCTTCCATTTCCTCTCCATTTTTGCTCTTTGCTTATTCTGAAAATTATAACACTAATCTGAAAGCATCATAACAAATTAGAGTATTGATTGTGTTGTAAGCATGAAGCAATAATATACAACAAATGTCATGTTTTACTACTGAAAGATCACAACATAAGTAAGATGGGTTCTTTAGAAATAAGTATGGTTCTGTTGAGCGGGATGAATTGAGATGCCACACTGCTGTAGTACAGACCGTTGTGCTGTAGCTTATTTGGAATTTGTCATTTATTTTAGGAGTGGTTATTTTTTGACAGGCAGCTTGGTATAGAGGCTTTTTTTGACTCTTGTTAGCCGGGAAATGTCATTGAATGCCATTTACCTTTTAATATATGCTCTAGTTTTCAGTTTTCAGCTAGAGTTATAAGTTACCTCTGAAATTAGGTTGACTTTCTGTTGCACTAAAACTTATAGCCTATTATAGTACTGTAAGGCCTTCAAATGGTTACTGTTTTGAGAATACCATTATCAGCCTTGCAATAACTGAGAAAGAACATAATCATAAACAAGATAGGACTTCTTGGTAATTTAGATGAAATACGTTAGGCAGACGTTTCAGGAGCTGTCGCCTCCTGCTCTTTGACTAGAAACATCATAAGAGAGAACAGAATAAAGAAATCCCTGCAGTACATTTATACATCTAACAAAGTGCTATTTTGAGTGCTTATTCCACTTCCTAAGCCTTACAAACCCCATACCTGTTTGGGGTTTTGTTGTTTGGTTTTGTTTTTAGTTTTTGTTGTTGTTTTGGTTTGCTTTGTTTGTTTGTTTTTAATAATTTTAGTTCTGAAACTAGTTACATTGTTAGCAATAGAATTATAGCAGTCAGCATGCTCAGAGAAGTTGCACTCATATACAGCAAAATAATACTGACCATATATACGTCCTTATTCCACTGACCCAAATTGATCCCTTCAGTTGTTTCAGTGCTATCTGTATGCTAGCACCCACATTTTTTGTCTAGAAGAAATTAAGATTGAGGTGAGGGTGAGCAGAAAGTATGAGCCACTGCAAGCGCAGTCTTGCAATCCATCAAAGACTGGTGCAAAGATGGATGATTTATAGCAGTGGGTTTTGCATATATGAGTCCAGTGAGTGCATAATTTGAATGTGTAGATTTCTGGACCAAATATTTTTTTTTCCTTGTACCTGTGTAAGATTATTTCCAGGGTTAACAATCAGTGAAAGCTTTTATTCCCTCAGTCCTTTAAAAAGATATTTTAATTATTTATTTTGCACATGACACCCTTAGCTGGCTCAGGAGCTCGATGCAATATGCAGAAATACAGACCTTTCACCCTAATGCAGGTAGCTACCACATCAAAAGCAAAGCATTTTTTCACATGATAACAATTTTAGGAAGTCTGGGGTGGGGGAGAGCTTATAAATAGATATGGCCCCTTAGGCAACTTATCTTTTAAAAACAAAACCTCAAAAAATTAATTACCATGAAATTCACCCAGCCTGAGTAATGACCACAACTATTCTCACATTATATCACAAAATATAAACATATGTTCAGAAGTTGAACACGACATGAGAAGTGATGGGGTTATGGAAAGGTAATAGGGAAAGACTCAAGGAATCTCTCCCTCTACAGACCACAAAAATTAAAGAAAAATGCAATCACAGAACTGGAGTGTGTTTCCTCTGATAAAAAAGAAATACAATCTGTGGAAACTCATCAGATTTTCTGACTGGCAACTATTATCTTCAAAAACATAATTAAATAACACTTCAGACAATAGGCAATTGCTATGAATTTTATTTTGTAAATGATGAGTTATTCTCTCACTGAAGTCTATAATAGGCCTACCTTCTAAGTGGAAATTTGAGAGTCTAGAGGAGTTTCAATTGCTCCAAATCTTTTCAGATGCTTTGCAAGAGCAAAGAAGTAATCTGACAGCTCTAGGTCATTGACGGAGAAATAGGCAAAAGGAGGAAAAGGAGTGAGGACATCCACAAGGCCATCTGACATTCGGAGTCCAGCTTCCCTCATTCTCTTTTCACACCAGTTGACAGGTCAGCGATAAACAGAAACAAACAGAAGAAAGAGTAAAATAATAATTTCAAGCTGTATAAGAGATGTGAAGGGAGATGCCATATTCTGCATATTTGTCTTCAATAACTGGAAATGACAGTCTCCTGACTCTTGTGCCTCAGAGACTTCCCCTTTAGGGAAAAGCAGATTAGAAATGAATCACCACCTTTATTTTATGTTAACTTGAACTGTTATTGAGTTTCTTTGCTATTATGACAGTTTTCCTTCTCTAAGAGGTCCTTAATATTCTTATTCCAACAAGACAAGAGGAGACTGTATTACTCCATTTCTAATAATGGAGATAATACCTAGCAATGTGTAGTTATCTAAAACTTACAGAAGATAAAGAGATACAAATTAATATAGTGTCAACTACACAATAGATAAAAAACTAAACCGCTGGAATCTTCACATGAAAACCCTCCTCAAATATACAAACGCAGAAGGACTTTGGGGAAGGACTTAATAAATCTATAGGTACTTCAAATGTCACAGTAATCCCCCAAACTATGAACCTAAAGCAAGATCAGAATGTATCCCCTTACTGAACACTACCAAGCCAACATCAATAAAATCTTCAATAACTTCCAATATGAATGAAAACTGGTTTCTCTGCTATTGAGGGCACTTGATGTGAGGCTGACCAGTTACCATTCCATGAAACTGCTGGCATAAACACACCTACTGGCCCATTATCACATTGGTTTTAATTTGATGTGGAGGATAGAATTGAAAGGACTTCCTTTCCAAACTGAACTGGGTAAGAACAACTCTCTCCCTGTCCTCATGTCTCAAAGTATTCAAGCACAAGAGATGTGAATTTTCTGTAGTGGCAGTTATATGAAAGCCTAGATGTATATTTGGGAAGGAGTGAAACCCCTGGGTGGCGGTTGCATTCAATGACTAAAGCAAGATTTGGTCATTGGAAACCTACTGCATAAGCAGAAAAGCTCAGCTCATACATTCTTTCGTTTTAAAACACAGATGTGGAAACTGAAACAAATTTTATTAAAATATCAGCTAATGCACTGAATGGATTCGTAACACTTGAAGAACCCTGTCAGAGGAGTCACTGGTCACTTATCTCCGAAGAATCCAGAAAGGAAAATGCCTGAAACACATGGGAAAAACAAAACTTCTTACATAATCTGTCAGTAACTGTAGAAGCCAGAGGAATGCATGAAAGAGGGCACTCAGAAATGTTGATAAAACAGCAGGAGGGAAAACGTATGGGGCTTCACAATATGCAGGACTTGCAGATGGGAGCCACCACGGGCAGCTATGGCAGAACCTTGTTTGCCTCCTCAGAGAATTCCAAGTGGGAGAAGAGATTGAGGCAAGAAATAAGAAGTTACAAGGACTCTCTGCTACATGTGTGTACAAGTCAGACACTCTGCCCCCAGAGGAAGAGGACTGTGAAATAACTACTCAATTGCTTAAAATTAGAACTAGTGACATGGTTAATTTAGTATTTAGCAAGCTGCCGCCTTAGGACATGCTTGATATTGAGAAGATTAATTTCTATTCATATATTTTAGCCTACCAAGCAAAATTTTAATAAATAAAAGTTGTAGCCCTGAACTTTCCTATGCTTTATGCAGATTTGAAAAATCAGTTTGCCATACTGCATGGGTAGAAGCTTATTTGAAACTGAATGCACTAGAAAATTGTGCAAGACCAAGTGATGAAGCAAGTAAGTAGAATTTTATATAAGCACTGGTAAGGGGAGAATAATTATGTAACTAAACATCCTGCATGCCCTTCATAAACCTTTGTAACTGGAAATACTGATACCTTTTAAGGAAAAAAATACCTTGGAGACTGCAAGACAAAAGATTTTATGAGCGCTATTAAAGGCCCTTTCTTTTCCTCACATCTGGCTTGGCCTGTGTTGTAGGTTTCATGCTGTTTAGCTAAATCTAAAAATATGGAGACTGGATTGCTTAAAATCAAGCAAATATACTACTAATTAAGTCTAGACCAATAACATATTTCTATAATAGTTCCTCAGAGATTGCTTATTCATGTTTATATATCCTTAATATATAGTATTTACTGAAAAAAAGAAATCAGTGCTGGAAAATCAAAGCCTGTCTAACCATACATGGGGTGCAATCCCCACTACTTACCCATAGTCCTTCCATGGCTTGCTTCTTTTTAGACGACTCTGAAGCAGAAAGAACTGGGGTTAATCACTGAAGGAGACATTGCATCAGTTTTGGGAATATGAATTTTAAAGCTCATCTTTCATACACTGATGCAAAATCATTCTTACTGCTGTTGTTTCCAGAAGGATCCATTTTGCCAAACTTTTACCTCTTTGAAGCAAGTAGAATTAGGGAAGGGAAACTGTAGATGCTAATGGCTAATTCTGCTCTCAGATTTTCTGCAATGTCATATTTATCTCTCCTTTGCTTTTGAGACTACGTCTTTAATGCCAACGAGATCGGGGAATGGAATTCATCATCGTGGTTTGACCCTCCTCTGTGAAAGAAGGCAGGGATTTGGAGGTAGAAACTAGTCACACTAAGCCTGAGCAGTGTTAACCCAGGAAGAGGAGACATAAATGAGGGGAGGCAGAAGTCTTGATAATTTGAATTACTACCACCTTTAGCCACCTTCTTCTACTTCCAGGATGTCCATCTTTCTCCATTCTTATATTGGGAACTGCAGTTCTCCATGATGCACCTAAATACATTGCTGAAAAGGTGTTCACAGTGTCTTCTTAACAGGCAGGACTAGCCAGAGAATGTTTGGCAAGCTAGATCTTCCTTCTTTTGTATAGACTTTGCAAGTGCCCTGGAGCTCTCTTCACCAGTTTGAGCACACAGACTTCTCTTTCCAGAGAAATTAAGCCCCTATATGTGACCTATCAAGTCTGATTTGCTCATATTGCAATGGGTCTGAGCTCAATTCATGTTAGCTGTGCATGGCCTAGGGCAGCTATAATGAGTGCTCAGAAACAGTAAACACTTTAACCTTCATTTTTACCAAAATTTAAAGTGATTGCACTGTGCCAAGGCATGAGCACCCCAGCTGTGGGATGAGGCATCTTAGTGCTACGTGCCATACCATCACAGGAAGGGACCTCCCCTGTCCCAAAGAACCTGTCCTTACTATTTGATCTAAGGGCAATGAGTATGCCAGCAGTGCTCAGCCTGGAGCCAATGAACTGGAGTGTTTATTTTATGGTAGTCATGTAAATTGTCAGTGTGCTCAGCATGCTGCTCAGAGCCATGGTGGCTCTGATGCAACTAATGCATATATGAGTTGGCAGAGGGAACCTGAGACATGGCAATATCATGTAAAAAGTTCATATGAATTTACTGTACATGCTGTATGGCAGACGACTGGAGTCGTACAGATGTATCTGCAAGAAGTCCGGGACGTGATGACCACTAGCCATTTGGGTAGTGCAAAATGCAAACAGAAAAAGCAAAATATATTCACTGTTAACAAGGCTTTTCTCTTCACAGAAAGACCTGTTAGCGTGAAACTAAAATGTAAAACAATGAAAACAGACAGAAAAGCAGCACATTAAGGCATACTCTGTCCTATAATCCTGAATATATAGGTAGGATTCCCCCAAAGTCTTTTCCACACACCCCAAGGAGCCATTGCATTATATCCTCTATTCAAGGCTTGTGTGTGTAAGGAAAAGGAGGCTGCTCCCCTGCCGTTGGTTTAACTCTTTGTTCACAGGCCTCATGTCCTGCTCTGGAGCTTTTGGACAGATTTCTGTCCAACAGATATTTTTATTTTTTTAAACAGCCTTAACATTTTCCTCAAAAAAACCCCAAACAAACAAACAAAAAAACAAACAAACCCCAAAAAACCCTCTATGTCCATCCACACCACCCCCCCTACAAAAATAAAAAGAAAATATCTCTGCTCTCAATGATTCTAATCGGAGCTGTTTGTCTATGAAATTTAGAGGTGGGTAACTGATAGCAACGTATATCTCTGAATTAAAACTTTCATCTGAAAAGCAAATTTATTGTTGATTTTCATTTGTGCTATTACCCAAATGTCTTTTCTGTTTAGGACCAGATTTGTTACATACCATCTGTGCTTTTCTCCCCTCTTCCTGAAAGATAGTTTACCCTTTGCCTTGCTTTCCACCCAGAAACAGCAGGAAGATACTTGTTTTAGTGCTTCCTCTGTCCTAAGGGCTTATCTATGTAAATAAAGACTTGAATGTTGTGCTTGCTATTTTGCGTGAACACTTTGCAGAAAATAAATACAAGAGTGCCATGAAAATGTCTCGCAAGCCTGCAGCCAGGTCTCTCTGCTCCATTTCTCTGGCCAAGAGCCCTCTCTCTGAGGAGACATGGCCTCCTGCCTCCTCAGCCACCCTTGCCCTGCTGCCACAAGCTACCCAACACACCACTTGTGGCCAACAGTCCTCAAATATGTCTGTGTAGGTTCTGCTTTATGCTCACTGCTTTCTCTGGGGCTGCTCAAGTAGGAGATAAAGTGTGTGTACCTGTGGTTGCCAGGGGGATTGACCCGGCCTGGCTGATGTAGACGGTACCCAAGGGTGGCTATTGCCCATTTAGGATTCTGTCAGCCATGTATCTGTTCACCTGGCTGACATTGTCCTTCCTGACTCTACCAAGCTATAAAAAATCAGGTGGTCTGCCCTCTTCGGTTAGGGGAAGTCGAAGAGGTGCAATGATGGCAGAGATAAATTACCCCACAGAAGACATGGCGGGAAAGCAGAAGGCTCTCTTAGGTGGGGAAAAAGCAACCTGACCTGCTCCAGGGTAGTTGGACAGGTTACTGTGTCCCAGTCCTCACCTCGGCCCAATGGGGCTGCAAAGCACTAGAGGCCTCTGCCTCCTCTGCAGAGCACGAGAAGCCTTCTTCTGGGAAGTGGAAGATGGGCAGCAGTGGCTCCAAGGTGTCTCTGAGACACCAACACCACACAGGCACAGTATCTGGCCCTCCCCAGGCTCAGTGCAAAGCGGCCTGTTCCCAGCAGAATGGATGACAATCCACACTACCCTCTCTGAGTCCTCTGTCAAGTCCATGTCTGAGCCCTGGCATCACAGGAGAGGGTCAGGAGCCATGGCGGTAAAGCCTCTCCAACCACTGATTGCAGGTGGTGGTCAAGGAGGAGGAGGGTTACAGAGTGCAGAGCAACAAAATGAATATAGATTGTTTCCTTTCAGGAATGGGAGAAAGTGAAGGGTATGAGGTGGGATCAGTTGAGATGCAAAGGAAAAAACGAAAGCTTGATTCTTCTAGGGAGTTGCAGGGACTAACTAACTTTAGAGTTTTGTTGATTCTGAAGCGAAACTCATCCTTAATTTCAGCAGGGAGTCCGAGTTTTTCTTCAAAACAGATATCACATTATCTCACCCATTAAATTAACTTGCTCTCTCTCCTCATATTTTAGCACTCTCTCTGCCCAAGGAAAGTGCACATTTCATGGATGGGAAAAAGAAAGCAAGTGTTTCAATGCAGAAAGAGAATGGAGAAGAAAGAGAAGACCATATGGCCCAGATACTATAAGCTACTTGTTGTACAACATGCAGAGACATGACTTTATGTTCTGCTGTCATGCTTGAATAACACAGAGTCATTTATTAATGGAGAGCTCATCCCCTTTGAAAGGCCTACTACCTTGGCCAAGAAAAAAAATCTTCTTTTCCAATTTTAAACTAAACACACAATAAAAATTAAATATTTGCTTATTTGTGCAACTAGTAAGATTAAGAAGTTACAGATTAGTATAAACAATATGGGATACACTTTTTTTACGCTGTTCCAGCCATTACAAACAGGCTACTTGGTATTTCTTGTAGTACCTGCTAACAGCTTTTCAGAATTCCTTTCTAACACTTGCAAAGCATACACTATTGCTCAATATTTACATTTCAAACAAAAAGGAAAAACTTCCTGCCTTCAAAAATAGTTGTTTCTGATAAAGCCACTTAAAATAATACTTTACCTCTTGGTCTTAAACTTGCCAACAGCATCTTTTCACCACTTATTACACACATAAAAGAACATGCAGGCTGTAAAGGTAAGTGCCCCAAAAGCAGAAAATTTAGTAATTAAAGGCTGTATTGCAATAGGCCTTAACCTCCATCACTTACAGCAAACATTGGCCTGTAGTTAACTGTGGTGTTGTTACACTATAGTACAAAGGATTTTACAGGGAGAGGAGGAGAAAGCCACTACTCTAAAGTCAACCAGCTGCAGCTAATTCAAGGGCTGCAGCCAATATGTCCCTCTCAGTCTTCCAAGGCATATTTCTCACATCTGCAACCTGGGTCACATTAAACTAAGCATGAATCAAGTAGGGAAGGTGTGGGCAGCCTCCTGGCCTGGGACACCTGACCCTTGCTCATGTGCTGTTGGTAGGGGAGGAGGACTTGGTCATCTCTCCAAATCAGTGGAATTACCTTGGGAACAGCCCTTTAGTCTGTGAAACAGGAGAAAAAACGGCACTGACCTATACTTACTGCAAATAAAATGTCAGTGCTAAGAACTGTTTCTTTGAGGGCCACTTTTCTCACCTATGTTTCTCTTGTATCAGAGCCGCCCACAAGATTTTTCCAGTCAAAAAGCCTTATCCAAGTCTGTGGTCTTGCTCAGCTGAGATAGCCTGCAATACAAGACTAGCAAACTATTAAATCTTATAAATGGACCAAATACTGACTCCTGCCCCCATTGCTCCCCTTCCTTCAGCAGAATGAGTCTGTGAGGCTGCTGGTTCTTCTTTCTGGTCTCAAGGACTTCTTGCCCTCAGATGTCGCAGAATAGCTTCTCAGCAAAGTTGCTCCACATCTCTAGCCTGGAGGAACAGCCACTCTGTCCCTCACAGCTCTCTTGAGCAGGGACTTCCTGGCCACTTGCCTCTATTTGCCTGTGATGGAGGAGAGTGATACAATTTCCTGCTCTTTCCCTGCAGCTGCGCTACCCTCACCCTGCATACAGTTTGGACAGATTGGGGAATCTGGAGTATTTCAAACTCTACTTGATAAGCATTTCTAGTCTTAATTGTGACTTTAACGGTACTGAGCCCAAACCTCCCTGCTGTGATTTTGCTAAGGACTGATTTTACTCTGCTTATAAAGGGAATCTCATTGGCCTCATCTGGCTTTACTGTTAAACATATATCCATAGGGTTGGACCCCAGAATCACGACACTGAGGTTTACATATATTGTTACTATGTACTACTAGCAAATGCATTTCTTTCCCCAGTCTCTCTTCATCTGCCAATATGCTATAAGAGCAAAGTGTTGTGGAAAATCACTTCATCAGGAAGGAATCAAACGCCGTTGCAAAATTTTCCTTAGAGTAATCCCATAATCTGGCAGTTCTTTGAAGAAGTCGTGCATCTGTAATGTGCAGACATCTTATTGCTAGGGAACAAAGCTCGCCTGTAATGACTATTTGATGTTAAATTTAAGCTCAAACAAGACTGCTCTAAGTGTTGCTTCTGCATGACACTGCCTTCACATATGGATTTCAAAGGATTGTAATATTAAATTGTTTAAAAATAGCACTTATTGTTTCCAAAAATAATGCTGCCATTCTCAGATTTTAAAGTACTGCTGACTGTTCTTTGTCTTCTGAGAGTTTGTCAGCTTTTCCATCACAGACCCTGCTGAGAAGCATATGGGGTGAGATTTATTATCTTCAGCCAGCTGAGATGGCATATGAGGTGAAATTTTTACTCTCCTTTATTGGATGCTTGT
This sequence comes from Jacana jacana, assembly GCA_013400555.1. Lineage (NCBI taxonomy): Eukaryota > Metazoa > Chordata > Aves > Charadriiformes > Jacanidae > Jacana > Jacana jacana. Next base: position 68,104 of record VZTM01037585.1, read on the forward strand.
TTGTATCTGTTAAGATAGTTTTATTGGAGGCATCAGCAACCTTTGCGTGCTACCCAGTTCCTGAAATATTTTGAAATCTCCCCCAGGTTTCTGATGGCTCAAATATTTAAAAGTATTGAATAACGAGCAGGGGTACAGGGATATGTAAGAGAAGATAGGTGACAAACAAGGTCCTTCAGAGTCTCCCCAAATTGTAGTTTAAAATGAGGGAGAAAAACAGGAGTGCTGGCCTTTTCATCTCCTGCACTTCTGAGCAGCAAGGAGGTTTAAGAGAGAAAGCAATTATTACCTCCCTTTTCCTCCCACCCAACATGAAAACCAAAGGGGAGATTTCCTAAGGCACACAGGAGAAAGAAAACTGTTTAATGCTACATTGTGTCTGTATGTAACTGGGTTTGCCAACATGGCTTTAACCAGTGGTGCTATTTCTGTACATGTGAAAGTGCAAACCTAATTTAGATCGGCGAATGAAATTTCCTTGTTGGTATAGCTTACATCAGTTCTCAGAATAGAATAAAGGACTTAGGCCAGTATAAATGCATCTTCATTAGGATTTTTTGCTGTTACAGCTATAACAAGTTGGGTTGTGTTTTTCTTTTCCATGTTCTTCGACGACATTACTATGCCAGCAATGCTTTTAAGAGCAAGCCTTACTTAGGCAGGTCTTGTATGAGTCTGTCAAACAGCCCCTAGCAAAAGCAAACAAGCTCTCTCTAGTCAGACGCGTAGGCAGACCCAAAGGAAGAAGTGAACTGGCTGGCTACAATATGCTTCACTGAAGGATACCATGAAGTAGGCCACTTGACATTCAAGATGTCAGATATCAGGTAGATGGAAAAACCCATGTCCACGTGAATTGTGGTGAATAACAGCTTAGCAGCATGCCTGCAAGTTAAAAATTCTCCTCTAGAGTTGCGAAAATCTATGTGCCTAACACTTATCTTTTAGTAGTTCAGGTCCTGAGTAGCAAATAATTTCCATTCTTTGAAGCACTTTCCTGGCACCCAACTGAAATTGGATGCAAATTGTAGAATTCCATTTTCCTGGCACTGAAAAGGTCCACTTTCTTTTCGTTTTCCCCTGCATAGCTCCCAATTCCACTCCACACCCGGCCAGGTCTTCATGGGTGCTGAGCTGGGGCTGTCTGGATAACACCAGGTCAAACGGCATTCTTCATTCCTCTCTTCAACTTCAAAAGACCCTCCATAGTCACTGATATTAAAAGAGAAGTTATTATCCCCTAGAACTGACAGCTGCAAACACCTGGACACTAAGTACAGTAACTTTATGAAATTGTGTTTTCTGTTCTCTGACACAGCATTTCTCTTCAAGCCAAGTCACTAAACCAAGTCTCTGCCGGAGACAACAAACTAGATTCTGCCCCCTCCTGATTTAACAAGGTCCTTTGTAGTGTTGCTATCGCACAGCTGTTTGAGATCATGACTGGGACCTGCAATTCTTGGAAGTTATGTCCTATTCATCCTTATAGGCAGCTTTGTTGCTGCACATTAAGTAGTCTGTAAGCAATAATCACATCAGTCTCAGTCATTTCCAATGGGAACCCCTCTCCTGGCACCTTTAGGGATTGTAGTGTACAAACCTTGGCTTTATTTTTTTGTTCTTTGAACAAATAATTTGCATGCTACAAGCAAGGAAGCATGTCTTGAGAGAAACTAGTGATGTGTAGAAACAATGATGCCAAACAAACCAGTTATTTTGGTAGCTCTGAGCTCAGATCAGGTTTACCCCTGCTGTGGCCTGCATAGGATTGTGCTTGGCCCCATGCTGGAGCAAGCTTTGATGGGTGTGTAGCTCAGCAGCAACTTCTGGAGCCCAATGGAAATGCCATTGCCTGCAGCTGGGGAAGGGGAAAGTGGCTGCTTTGCAAAACCTCAAAGCACTGCTGGCACCAAAATGATGTCACTAGCTTATTTTAAATTAGCTAATGTTGCCAATATCTTCATCTTCTTCTTCAAGTTTTTACACGACCCTCTCAGTACTAGAAAGTGAAACTTCCATCCTGCTGCAAGTGATCCAGAGACTGTTTCAAGCACTCACATACCTGTAAAATTCCCAACAAAAAATTCTGTCAGTGTCGTCCATGAGCTTTCAGCCCAGAACTTTCAAAAGCCCATCTTCCAGTTGGAAAGTCCAGCTACGAATCCCCATCTCCTGCCTTCCCAGTACTGGGGGTGTCTTCAGCAGGACAGTGCCAGTCTCTGCCTCCTTCTTCTCCCCCTGCGCTACACCCCAAAGGTTTTTTTTCTCACATTCGTTCCTCGCAGTTAAAGCTGTCATGCAGTGCTCGAAACATCTGTGGCACAGACTTAAGTAATATCAATCTACTGATTTTTAAAGTCAGACCAACAAGAATCTAATTTAAAACCTGGAATAAAATTGTAAGTATATACAATTTAGCCTCATCAAAGCCAGTGTCCTTATATGGGTAATAACAATTACTTGAAACTGAGCTTTGAAAACAGGCTTATACAAATTTTTGTCCCTATGCAAATGGAAGCATTAGCTCTAAATTGCTGGGATTTTGCTAGCTTATATCAGATTCAAAATTATTTTATGCAGGATTTTTACATTTATATTATTTAATGCCTCCTACCTTCTTGTCTGGCTGGTAGCTTTTTAGTGTCCCCTTGGATCCACTCCAGCTGGAGCTGAATTCAGATGTCATTCTGGGGGCCCTCCTTTGTGACATCAACTATTATTCCTTTAAAAGGGCAAATAAATAAAACTATAAATTAAATGAATCAAGAGGAAACATGTACAGATGGGTTTTTTAATCTTTTTTTTCCCATTATTCATCAAAGGCAGCTGAGTCCCTCTAGTGCTTCCATGTTGTGATCTGCACTAGTTCCAGCAGGAAGATAATGAGAAATGGAAAATATCAGTCTTCATTATTTTAGTATATCCCCAAATGTGTGTATTGGTTCACTGGGATAGAAAAAAGAGATGGGCATTACATTGTATTAAATTAACTTCTAAATCTGCCCAGGTCTGATTATGAAATCTAATTTCCGACATATGTTTCAAGGGTTTCCACAATTAAAAATTCCACAAAAGTCCCTTCCCTTCCCTTCGTTTTTTTCCCCACATCTGTTAGAAATTGCAGAATGACCAATTCTTTTGTTCTAAACTGTGTTTTTACTGCATGTCTCTGAGCATCTCTCTTTCTTGATATGCAGCATCCTTTTTTTTGTCCGTCTGGCTGTCAGAAAATTGAAGTAAACAGAATATGAAAAACAGTAGCTAATTGTTTTAAAGCTTCATGGCAATTTCTCATGGCATTTGTTTTCAATTAGAAAAGAGCCCTCATTAACACATGCTGCTTGACAGAGAAATCTTTAATACAAATAATTGAATTTCAGTTGCTTTCTTACCCTGAATTACATCTCCAGTTATGTATGCGAAATTCTTAGATATAGTTAAATTGTTTGGGATAAGGCAGGCATATTGTCTTAGTTATACTGAGAAATATATTGGTGCACAATTAAAATGGCCACTGCTTTCAGCTTGCCTGATTATAACCATATGACTTCCCTCTCTCCTTAGCTCCAATTGTTCCCACTATATTGGAACAACAGGCTCCTTTTTGTACTCGTAGGAAAATATATTACAGTTGAGTGCAACTAATATCGGAGAAAATATTAATTTTCAAATGGAATATCTGGGAAGAATCACGAGCTGGTAGATGCTCAAATTAGCTTTGTAGCATTCTAACACAAAAGCACGGTGTATTAAGGATGGAAGATTTTGCACTGGTTCAACTTAGATTCGGGGTGCTTAAATTTAAATATTGTCCAGGCACCTGGGATCTCATTAGCTTATGGTCTTAGTCTAGACTATGACTAGGGACTATTCTTTATCACATTGAAGCTCTCAAGCCAGCTTACAGGCAAATGTGCTGTATGACACTGTTCTTCTATTGCCCAACATTAAACCTCTTTTGCACAAGACCCTCTTACACTGTCGGGTTCTGTAAAATACATCTGTGAGTCCAAGCAATGCTACTTTCATCTCCAGCAATAATCACTCTGCCCCAGGCTTCAGGAGCAGAAGCATTTATTACAACACCATATTCATAACACCACTTGCGAACGTAACAACTGCGTTTTGACTTCCCTTCTGTTGACACAGGTTGTTCTGTGATTCGAGGGGCAATAGTGTGCATGAATGCATGCTTCTAGCTGCTGTTTTATTAGGAAAACTTCAAGGTTCAGTGCTGCCAAGAAAGAGCTATCAAGTGAGCACCGCTAAGAGAGGTGGCATTCTCCTTGTCTGTTCTTTTTCTGCCTCCACATGTTATAACAGCACACTCTATTTATGCAAAATGGGAAAAAATGCAGATATTTGTGGAAAATGAGGGCTATCACTGAATGCTCACTTACAGTCCTGTTGTAGCCTGGGCATGTTCTAGGATTCACCTAGAGGTGAATGTTTTCAGAGGCTGTGAGGGCAAGTGTTTGGTGTGCCGCATTTGGGTGATATTTGCTAGGGAAAACTTTTTACCTAATTACACCCCCTTGGCCTCGAGGACTAAAGAACCATGAAAGTATCACACAGGATTTGATCTTTGCTCCAAATGGTGGTTGGTAGACATGTTTGTGTGTTGCAAACTGCATGAGGCCCAGAATAAGGTCAGGCCATTGAAGCAAAGCTGTGAGAGCTACTTCATATAGTCAGCTGGTGAACAGAAGCCGGACATCACAGTAGGAGAGTTTGCTGAGGAATCTGGGCTGTTCTTCTCAAACTGCCTTTACAAATTTCCGTGGAAGTATTTTCTTCTCCAGTCCCTAATCTAGCTAAAGGGTTAAGATACTTAGTGTAAAAGTTTCCCCCCACCTATACCATGTCACCTATTTGCCCTACAACATTCAGCTAATTGCATTATTTTGGGTCTGCTTACCCCTTGCGATGTAGCAATCATATAAGCGAAGGTTTCACTCATTTTTCTGTACAAGGTGTGCTAGACTTTTACTGAAACATGTACAGTGCTTGGACACGTGGATTTGAATGAAAGCCTCTGTGAAACTGCAAACAAAGGAATCCAGTTGCCACATCACACGCTACGTGGAGCTGCATTTCAGAAAGTGGAACGCCAGATTTGCTAGTAGCTGGCAAATGAAAGTGTTGTTCGTACACATAACTCGGGGGCCTTCATGCTCTAAGTCAGTGTCCTGACATTAAAACTAAAGCTCTGAATATACTCAGGCAACTGATGGCTCTGAAATGCAGATATCAGCTGCTAAAGGATATAGCAGCTCTAGACAATTTCAGGATTTTTGTACCAAATGTACCAATATGTACCAAATACATAGAATTATTTCTTTACTCTGAAAGCTTGAACTGAACTGGCTTCTCTCATAGCAATCAGCATTTCTCTGCTCTGAAACCACGTGTATTTCAATCAGCGGCAAAACAGTTATTTGGGCAACACCAGCATCTCTTGTTTTTACAAGTGGACTAAAAAGAAGGGGAATGTAGTAGCTTAAGATCCCTATCACATACTGATGTTGTTTTCTCTATTTACTGTTAGTACAATTTCAAGCAGTAAATTATATTATTTATGATTTTAACAGTGCCACAGGAAAACAACTACTTCAAATTTTCTAGTAGCATCATTTGCAGTGCTTACCCAGTGTAAATATCACAGTTTTACATCAAATCAGCCTGGGAAGTTCTTCTTCAGTATAACTATTTTCCTCTTCAAATTGCCATTTGTTTTCTAACTTAGACAGTGAAGCTTGGTGATTGGATTCTGGAGATCTAGCCGTCGGACTGGACTTCTGTCCCAATACCAAGCTGTTTAGGCCCATTGAAAGGCTGGAAATAGTTTTTCTCAGTCTCACAATGCCTGAAATGGCAAAGAACTACTTACTGCATTGCTTTCATTTGCCACTTTAGCCTTGCCAAAAACTGGGAGATCACTCAGACTTGAAAACAGTAAAACCGAGGGTGACTAAGGAAGACACATTTAATTTATTTAGATATCTGCTTCTCTCCACACTTCTGAAAATACTTGAAGAGACAGATTGCATCTATCAAGGCCACGTTACTCAGCTAAACCCAGTTATGACACCAAAATATTAAAAAAACAGGCTATCACATCTGGTTGCTCTAAACCTGGGAGGAAGCCAGACCAATCTGACTACAAGCTAGAGTAAGATTGTCCTCAGTTGAAATGTTGGACACTGGAAACCTCCCACACAACCTGCTGAACCTGGGCAGCTGAGACAACCTGGTTGAAAACAACTACCTTTGTCTAGGGTCCGAGGCCCATTTCGGCATCAATGGAAACAATGGCCCTGGCCCAGGGAGAGAGCACCTGGGCTGGCAGAGAGCACCAGCTCTTATACATGACACAACACAAGCTTCAGTCCCACTTCTGCTCCCAGGAACGTGCCTTATAAGTCAGCAACAGCGTGTTGAGATTCCTGTTCACAGTAACGGATATGCACAGTAATAAAGAGGACTTAACTCTCCGGCCCTTTGTAATAAAAGCTGTAAATACCCAGATTCTTAGTGCGGGGGATGTGTTTAATTGTGGTCTTGATTGCTGTACAGCAAAACTGTGCTCCACTGTTTTTGCTTGTTTCCCTTTCCTGACTCACCTAGAACAGCAGATTTTCTTGCAACTAAAGGGCGCTTTGGAAGGGAGCAGTTCCTTGATTGCATAGTCTAATTAATATGCTATTTGGGGCACGTTCTCTATAACCCAGCTCCAATAAAAATGGGATGTAATTTCAGCAACCATGTTACTGTATAACACAGGCAACTGCTGAGAATTCATGATCTAGTCACAGACAAATATGTAGTCAGTAAACTATGACTTGGAAATGCAGTCTTGGCCAGCTGCGCTACAAATACGGGTAACGAGTTCATCTGCTGCTGCTGCCATGTTTATGCTCTGAAGAAATGAATGCCACCATCGCAAACAGGCTGCTGTTATATCATAACTTTTTATTACTTCATCACTCTTTTTATTATGCAGCCATTTCCAGGAGTGTAAAAAAAAAATGTTAAAAAAGTAAGTTGCTGTTCTGATAAAATATTTAATGTTTTTGGCTTCCATCACCCCCTCTGACTCCTCTCTTAGATCTTGTTAACCATGTGGCTGGCTGACCTCATCCAGGTAACACGGGCCGAAGCATTTTGGAAATGCAGAACACTTCAGCACTTTCTGTTGAAAATGGAGGAATTTGCTGGATTTGATTGAATCCCAATTCCCTTCAGCATGAAAGGCGCTGTCTGTGAAACACCGTTTTTCTCTCCCAAGAGCCTCCTTAAGCGCTACTGCAAGAAGTGAGGGTATGTCAGCACCTTGGGCTTGCCTTAATTGATTCGTGAAGGTCTGGGAGAAGCCATTTCCTCTGCAGGGCTTTCTTAGCTTTGCCTTGAATATTTCTTCTAGGCTGATGGGAACAAATTTGGGCAATTCCCATCACCCAGCAGTTGCCAGACCTCGCCAATTCTGTAGATATGGCAGGGTCTTGAGGTTTCAGGACTGTAGCTCCTGCGGCTCTTCAATGGAGAATGTTTCAGGCAATGCCAACCAAAAGCTACACGTTAAGATATGAAGTCTACAAGGAGTAAGATCAACAGCAGAAAATGCAAATAATTTTTTTTTTTTTCTCTTGAAAATGTATATTTTCCTAAATTTGACCTGCTGTAGTAAAATACACATGTGTATGTCTACATATATACAAATAAATATTTGTTGTATTTAGAAATACTTCTAAGTATTTATAACAACAGAAAGAGATTGGCTCCCTCCTATATAATGTCAGAAGTAAAATGTTCCCCAGTATTTTTGCTTGTCAAAGACAGAGTAATGCTCAGTGAAGTGTGACGTGATGAGAGTTTTTCTATGTACTTTAGAGGGGCCAGGATTTTATCCGTGGAATAAAGTGGGAACTATTTCTGCAAGACAGAGTCCAAACATTGGCAAAGGAAGTCTTAATAGATTTTACATGACACAAAGCCAAAAGTGCTCATAAATGACTGATGTCTCAAATTCCACGGCAAAAATCCTACCGAGTTCAACAGAAGATTTTCCCTCGACTGCAGTGGTCATGAGATCAGAAACGAGGGCGCAAAAATCAGTTTCTTGATGCTTAGTATGTATTTGAACATTATAAAACGTGTTACCAACAGTGTTAGAACAGCTCATTCATACAGTACTTCTAATTAGAAAAGCATGATGAGGAGGCCCTCCAGAAATTTGTGAGGGAAACCTCTGACTGCTAGTTAATGGTTTTGAATTCTGAATGCTTCTTTCCCAGTAGGGTAAGGTTAAGTGGCGCAGGTAAAACTGCTACTTTTGTACATATTTTGTTAGTTATAACCACCACTGACAGCAATACTCCCTCTGTAAGCAGTTATTAAAACCAGTGGCATCAATCTACTTGCACTCCATTTTTTTAGAAGATGAAACAACAGCGCTGAGCACCCTGTTAGTGGTTAAGTAATAAAACACAAAATTACCCCTTTTAACGTGGTATATGACATTATGTGTAGAGTTTTCCAAACCCCATCACTAACACAGTCAATTAGTAGCCTAAGCTTCTAGTCAGTTTGAAAAATGTGGTTTAGCTTTTTTTGTAATACTGCCCTAGATTCCAAGCTCTTTCTGCTCGATGGACTAGTTTTACTCCAGTGAAATAAAGACGCTTCATTTCCAAAATTTATAGGGTTCATTTATTACCTCTAGTAACATATTATACTGTATAAATACTCTATCCTTGTTATATGTTCTTTTAAAAAAGCGATAACTTAGAAGATCACATTAGACAAGAAGTATAAAAATAAATATGCTCATTATATGCATTTATTACAAATTATAACCCTTCCCAGAAGGGAGAGAAATATAAAATACTTATAAAGTATATAAAATCTATAGTAATATATTTTACTATATACATATGGAAAGCCATATTCTCTCGTTGTCTATGGACTGGCACAAACTTTATTTAGGTGAATGCTGGCGTATTGCTGTGGATGGACCTGCTATCCTTCAGCTTTGTTTTTCCGCCATATCAGTGATTGGAGCACTACAAACCCACCAGAGGCCACACAGGAGAGGTTCCCAGTCATAGCGGGATTTCTTTGATATATATATATTTTTAACCCAAATGAAAATAATTTCCATTGGCTGGGGCAAGGGAGAAGATCTGAATGTGAAAGCGTGACTCAGATGCTCACAAATGCCCCCAAGTCTGCTTGACAGGATGGTAGGACCAAGCTTGAATCCGAAAAGCCAGTGGAAGGTATGCGGAAGGCACAAAGAGCAACTATTCAGAGACGCTGCCTGCTCCATGAAGATTTCCACTTTTTCTAGCCTCTGGATTACATATGTCACCGCAACGGCATTGGAGTGGACGAGAGAAATGGACAGGCACATTGGGATGACACGAAGATACATCAAAAAAATTACATTCTAGCTATTTGTGGAGTTGACTGACTGTTCCTGGTATTTCTTAAGCTTTACAGGTGGAGAATATGGCTTTATTTTTATATAGAACTATTCTCTGAAACAATAGCAGCCATGAATGACATAGTTAAAGCTCCTTTTCTAATCCTGTTTTTGCCCTTCGTGAGGTAGGTAAGCCCTGACCAATTAACTTAATCTATCTTTTCTGCTCCTCTTTCATCTCCCCTTCCTACACGTGGGGACTTGCTAAGTACCACAGTATAAATCCAAAACAAGGGAGAAATAACCAAACCCCAAAATGTTTGCTTAAACATGTTTTGGGCACTGCTCACGTTTTGTTTCATTAGTAACAGACGTAAAAAAAAAGGCAATTATAATGCCCTTGAGCTTTATCTGCTGAAGACAAGTGAGTGATATGGGTCTGCTATCTTTACCAAATTTTCAGTTGGTGGGGTATCTTTAGGATACAACACCAACTAAAGCTATTTGCACTGTCCCACCTCAACAGGTCCTCACCATGAATTTTGTATGCAAAAAGCACATGCGCTGCCTCTAGCCCTCTTTTTTTCAGTGCATTGTTCTGAAGGAAAAATAATAATAACAATAATAATAATAAAAAAAAATTAGCTTTCCCAACTTATATTATTTAACTGCAGTCCGTGACGTTGCAGAAGTCTATTAGGTGTTTTGGTTTCTTGGAAGGCTCACAGCTTTCTTGCGGCAGCACGCTGCCGTCGTAAGAAACACATTTCAACAATCTCTTCTTGAAACCTTTCCCGCACGTCTTAGAGCAGGGTGACCAGTCCCCCAGCTGCCACTGAGGGCAGGGGACGTCGGCGCAGGGACGGACGTCGCTGGGCTTCAGCTCCCGAGCGCAGTCGGCGGCCGGCCGCCCCCGAGGGTCCCTGCACTCCACCGCCCGCCGTTGCCAGCCCGAGCCGCACGACTTGGAGCACTCGCCCCACTCCTCGATGACCCACTCAGAGGAGATGATCTCCCTGATGGCATTGAAGGACTCTTTCTTTCTATTGGGCGCCTTCTCCGACCCAGGCTGTGTGGGCTTCTTCACAAAATAGGTGAACTTGATCTTGGGCTGCGGCAGGTCCCCCACTGTGAGGACTTGGATGGTCAGAGGCTCCTTCAGAGGGCTGAAACTGCGGATCCTCTCTAGGGCGGCGGAGGATCCGCTGTACCTCAGCACGCTGCCCTTGTAGGTGATGTCCTGCTCCAGTGTCGACAGGGTGTAATCGCCGTTGAGGATGTAGGTGCCATCTGCGGCTTTGATGGCGAGAAAGCTGCCATCGTGCCTTGTGCCCCTGTGGTTTCGCTGCTTCACCTCGATGTTCGTTGCCCCAGCGGGAATGGTGACGACGTCATGGTAGCCAGGTCTGCCCAAGAGAAAAGAGAAAGACTGAGTCTTCTGCCCTTCCCTGGGAAAGGGAAGAAGCCGCCCAGCACAAGACTGCATTTCATTTGAAGCTGAAGCATTAAGCTCATGAGCTCCTAGCCTAATTGAATTAATGGATTAAGGGATTTGCAAAGTCACATCCCACATTATTGCTATGGCAGAGGCATGCCCACGTGTAAGCTTTCTTTTGCTGGGATCTCACTATAAGTTTTCTTCACTCAGATGGCTCTGACAGATCAAATCTCAGTTCCAATGATAAACTGGGGCAACATCTCGCTGACTTGGAACCCCAAAGCTTACATCCACAAAACATTCACCAGAACAAAATAACAGCAGCAGTCATGTACTCACTTTGCTCTAACAAGTGTGCCCGACACTTTCTTGCAAGTGGAGCCATTGCCACCGCAGATACCGCATTTGTCAAACTTCTTATTGGATCCTATCATTCGGTCACAGCCAGCCTTTACACACTGTCCCTGGACGCACACAGAGGTGGAATCGGGGCTGCATGGGGTACCATCCACAACCTTTGTGGGAAACAAGCAGCAGGGCATTTGATTAGAAGATGTACATTGCTTTGAAATTGCATAATACAGACACACACAAAGTGCAAAATATTAACAGGTGGAAGACCTGCAGCACCCGCACTCCCAGGGCTTTGAAACTAATAACCAAGATAGCTGGAGATAAGAATGCTGTTTCATCTCACTTGCAAAAACGATGCCATGGTGAGAGGTGAAAACAATACAATTTCAGTTCTTATTAACATCCCCCCACAAAAAAAGCCCCACAGAACTGCTTTACTGATTTCTTATGAAAAAAGGGGCATTGTTTTCTAAATGTCACTAGAAGGTAGCCATGTCTTCAAATTACAGGACCAAAATTGCTTTTAATGGTGTGTAACATATCCTTCATTTCTAGGAGTACTGCTCTACAAAAAAGAAACATCTGTGTCATCCCCCTGGTAGTTATTGGCTCTCAATGTCTTATGACAGTGAGTTCAAGTAGCTATGCAAGGTGAACATTTTTCCTTTTGTTTATTTTAAGCTGTCAGCATATCAGTAACTGACATGAGAAATCACCATGTTTTGGCAAAGAACCCTCTCAGTTTTCCAAGAATATCTGAACATAATCAAATTGGTGGAAGGCGAGGGAAGGAAGCTAGGGAGGAGTGCGTTGAAGAGGCGGGATATGCAAAGTAACTGGAAGGACCATGCCAGAATATTTAAAGCATGCTTGAGCTGATCAAGCTGTACATGTAGGAAGATGAAAAGGAAGATCTAGCTTAAATATGCAAAAAACCAGAATTCCAGATTTCTAGAGCGCTTGACTCTTCACATAAAGGGAGGAAATAAAAATCTTATTATTAGATGGCAGAGGAACAGTTTTGAAATACCTTTGGCTGTAAAACAAAGAAGTATCCTGTTCCTTTTGCTCGGCAGACCAGCTTGCATCTGTCCTTTGGAGAGACACCAGCAAACTTGGGTGTCCACTCCACTGCAGGTCCACTTCCAAAGGGAGATTTGGAAAATTCATTGTGTTTTTCACATTGTTCCTCCCTAAAGGTTTTGCCTGCAGGCAGAGGAAAGACAGGTAGACATTAGATTATCTTCTGTACATGCTCTTCCTCTGCATACCCTTCCTCCACCTCAAAAAATGGGGAAAAAGATTACCATCATTGTCTGGACAGTCCTCGATGTTACATGATCTGTATTGCACCCGCTTCCCTTCACAGTATTTCCCCCCGTTCTTCGGGACAGGGTTGTCACACTCCCTGAAGGAGTACTGCACTCCACCACCGCAGGTCCGGGAGCACTCTCCCCATGCCCCCCATGCCCCCCAGCTCCCATGCACCGGCGTCTGGAATGACAAGAAAAAGCAGAACAAAAATGTTGATACAGTAAAAGCAATGCAAAACCAAACCACAAAAACCACAATCATGCTCATTTTTACCTAGGCCACTTGTAATAAAAAAAGCTCTGTCTGTTTTATTAGCTCTCTGCCTCCATTTATTCAAGCCCTTTTAATTGATAACTCCTACTGAAGGCTTATCCATACTACTCTGCAACTCAAGATAAGTTCTGGCTCCTTTTTAATACTTACATCGTAATGCTTCTTCTCTGTTTTATTCACACACTTGCCATTCATGCACCACTTCCCTTCCCCGCAACTGGTGCCATCTGCCCAAGGGAAGTGCTTGGTTTGGCACACCAGCAGTCCTCCAGAAGTGCCAGTACACCACAGCGTCGTACACGTACTGGCTGCATCCGGGCAGTGCTTGGACTCATCTCCAAATGTAAACTGGCACTGTCTGTTGGCATCATACAATGTGCCAGGCAAGTCAGAAGGAAGCTGAATTGGTTTGTGGGGCTTGTCCAACAAACACTCACCTGAAAAGGAAAAAAAAAAGAAAAAAAAAAAAAAGCAGGTTTCAAAAGGGAAGTGCATTTGCTTTATAATCTAAGTGTTTGAGTCAATTCGTGCCACCACGAACTAAGGGTCTCCTAAAATAATTGGCGGCAAGTAAAAGGTTAACTCCATGCTGTTATGTCAGAGAAAACACTCTTAAGAAAAAGGAGGGGAAAAACGGAAAATAAAGTGAAAAAGAGAAAAAGGGGAAAAAGAAAGAAGGAAAAAAGGAAGAAAAAGGGAAAGAAAAGAAAAAAGGAAAAAAGAAAAAGGAAAAAAGAAAAAAGAAGAAAAAAGAAAAAAGAAAAAAGAAAAAAAAAGAAAAAAGAAAAAAGAAAAGAAAAAGAAAAAAGGAAAAGGGAGAAAAAAAGAAAAAAGGAAAAAAGAAAATAAAAAAGGAAAAAAGGGGAAAAAAAGGTGAAGAAAAAAGAGAAAAAGGGGAAAAGGTTGAAGAAAAAGAGAAAAAAAAGAGGTAAAGCACAAGAGCTCATATGCCACATGAATGGAAAGCTTAATAATCTTACCATGACCATTATCCAAAAATGTTGTAATCATGTAGGCACTACATGGAGACCACGGCTGGCTGCGATCCAGATTGGAAAGCATAGATGCCATCATGTGGAAATCCCGGCTTATTCCATTAATACCAGCACACTGCTTTGCATCGTCATGAGGCATGTTAAACACGTGGCCTTAAAAAGAGAAAAAAAGGAAAGTCTGTGATTTTAGGAAGTCTGCCCTATGCATTACCACCACTATTTTAAATATTCCTCTAGAGCTGCTCATAGCCTGGTCTTTAAATAATAACCTGAAACTAAGCACTGCCAAATTTCAAGCAGATGGCACCGTGTCTTCGCTCCCCTCCCAGGCTTCTCACATCCTTTTTTTTTCCTGCAGTCAGTCAAACACAGGGCTCTTGCAGACAACGCCGTGCAGATGGCGTTTGCTTTCCCCAGTTCGACTCTGCTCCGAGGCAGAGCTTTGCCTCCTTCCCGACTGCGTGGGGGAGCGCAGGGTGCTCTACGCCCCGCGGGGCGATGCTGCGGTGTTGCGCCGAGCAGCTCTTTGCTTTACGGCACGGAGCTGGCTTCAATTAATCACGTGAAATTGCCTTTCAAAGTTTCAAGTACCTAGTTCGTGGGCTGTCGTAAAGGCAGCCTGCAAACCATCGTCTTCTATGATAGAGCAACTGCGGTTTAGGTCACAAACTGTTCCCACATCAGCCATCCCAAGAGTATCACATGTCTTGGCACCGCAGAGGTCCTGTAAAAAAATAGAAAAACCAACAAAAAAAGCAGTTTCATTATTAATCAGATCAGAGACTTAACCTTGGCAAGAATTATCCAGCCCTGGCAGTTTGCCTTTACTTATGGAAAGAGCATAAATATTCAGCACTTCAATGGGTATGATGGCAAAAATCTGTCTTTGGAACATACACAGGGGTTACACGTAGAAATGAAATGCATAATTTCCACACTAAATCTGCTAAGAAGACATGAGGCAGAAACACGTCGCGAGTTTTACCTGAGAGGGTGCAAATAACAAAACAAACAACTAAGTAAAAAGCAGTTCATTTCATTTCTAGCCTACTTTGCTGAAGTCGTGATGGCACAAGACTGCTGCCTCTGACTGCTTTTTCAGAGGTCTCCGGCCAGAGGGGACCTACGGGGTGGGGAGCGGTGGGCACAGGGTTGGATTTGACCTCTGTGTCCCTCACCTGTCTGGTGAAGAGGATGGCTGTGTCATAGTGCTCCGCATGCCTGTCACTGGGCGGGTTGTGCTGCTTCTGCCAGCTGCAGAAGTTTCTCAAAGTCAGGGCCGCATTGGAAGAGATATCAGGTCCCTTCCGCTCCTCATAGATGACCATGATTTTCACCACCACCAGGCTGATGGAGTTGCGGATGCTGGGGTGCTTGTACAGCTTGGCCGCCACAGAGAGCAGTGTCAGGAGATAGTGCTTCAGCCCGCTGCCGTGGAACTCGGCCATCGACTGGTCAGCGACCAGCATGGTCTCCACGTAGCGGGGGCTGGACACGAACCTTTTCTTCCTTCTGCTTCTCGTTTCTGCATTAAAAAAAAAGAAAGGGAGGGAAGGTACAGGTAAGCACGACAAGAGAAATGCCAGTGCAAGAGACCACGATAATGAACCCAAACTCCACCGCTACCCCAGGTTTACACCTAAGGAATGTTCCCTACCGCCCCGCGCCTGACTCCTGCCCCCAGACTTCGGCAGCCCCGGCTGAATAACTCCCCTAGATGGCCGCCGGGCGGAGGGGCGATACCCTCACCGGGGTGGGCTCACTCGCCGAAGTCCCTCGGGGTGGGGATGAGGGGGCAGCATCGTCCGGGGCCGGGGTGCAGGTGGGCGCCGGGGGACGCAGATCCCCCCACTCTCCTCCCGTCCCTTCCCCGCGGAGGGCGGCGCGGCGCCCCGACGGTACCTGCGTGCTCGGGGGGCTCCGTCCCCGCCT
>VZTM01037585.1:84803-131415 GCA_013400555.1 Jacana jacana
CCCGGGTCTGTGCGGGGCGGGAGGGGCGCGCTTGCCTCGGCGCCACTCACGCGTCCAGCTCGGTACCGCGGGGGCGCAGGTCAGAGAGGATGGAGGGGAAGAGGGCCGCCGTCGGCCCCCACGCCGCGGGGCTAGAGTCTCCGGCCGGGGCCGGGGAGCGGCAGGTGGGTGGCCTGGAGTTCCTGGGGTTGGAGCAGGGGAGGAGAGTGGGAGATCCCTGCCTGGTGGCATTTGTGGATTTTCCTTTTTTTATTTATTATTATTTTTTTTTTTAAATTTTATTGAAGCAATTCTTACCCTTTTCAGGCCCTAATAGCTGCAGTCGTCTCTGCACCTGTACTTCTGGGAAATGGTTCCTTTTAAATCACTTAAACAGAGACATTTACGTAGGTGCAGCCAGTATTTTCCTTTGAAGCCACAACCAACCCATAGGGGTACAGCTAATCCACTTAATTCTTTCTATGCAACACGCGTGTGATGTGCGCAGACCGAGTAATGCTGCCTCCTCCTCTTTGCTAAGGCTTTTCTGGAGGACGAGGGCAAAGAAGTGGCAAGGAAATGCGTGAACGCAAACAGAAGCTCTGTCCCTGTTGGTGACAGCTCTTGGACTCCCACAGTCAACAAAGATGATTCAGTGTCAGTCGAAGCTGCCTTTTACACAAGCATAAATCTCAGAGGCTGAAGACCGAAGTAGCGAAATGTATCGGCCTTGTGACAGAGCGAACCTTTCCAAAATGTTATGTATCCACTGTTCTCCTAGGACCGGATGTCCCATTTATGCCACTAAATCTAAACCAAAGGGTTTTCTCCCTGGTTTAAACTGTCAGATAAACTTGGAGCCATGCTTTGCTGTCAGCTACCCAGTCTGATTGCCTGCTAAGTTCTGATAATACATTTATTTCCCATGCTGCTCCGTAAATCATACAAGTTTGGAAACATGATTTCCTGACTTTCCAGTAACTTCTTCCACAAAAGTCCTGTTGTCTCGCATAGTGGTAAGCAAAACCACCACTGGGCTTCGGATGAGGGATTTTCCTTGGTATACAGCAGGAAATGCTGGGCTTTTTGAGCAGAGTCCTGGCTTTGGGAGGCTTCAGCTGCCGCCCGTTAATACGTCAGGGGCGGAAATACCCATTCAGTTACAACAGAGGCCTAATTTTTTCACTCGAGTCGGAGATGTGTGCCAATCTCTGCCCTTATATTTGAGATCAGGCAATGTGTACCCACCAGTGTCATCCTTTTCATAGGGCATAAAACTGACAACCAAGGTATGGGTCATTCATGCTGTTACTTTTGTGTCGCATATGATACATAACTAGCAGTTGTGTCTGCTTTGAATATTTAGGGCATTACAAGTTCAAAATTCTACAAATATGGTATATAAAACATAGAATTGAAAAGAACGCTGGTTTTAGAATTCACTTTTGAACCTACATTAACACAAAATAGTTATGCTTGCAAAGATATTAATTAAAACCACAAAAACCTCCTAGCTGGTCAGCATAATTAGTGTAATGCAGAGATCAGCAGGGACTAGAGCTAGGCCACTTCGATGTCCCTCAGAGACATGGCCACCCAGCTGCCGGGTGGACCGTTGTGGTAATATTTGGCTGTTACGTTTTGGTTTCAAATCTGATTTGAAAAGGTCCTGACCACCTTAAAACAGGGTGGGTTTTTTTTTCTGTTGGGACAAGCCTTTCCGCGTATCCACCAGGTGGCACTCTTCTATAAGTTTTTTCTCGGCGCTGTTTCCCGGTTCATCTCCCAGGTTTCAAACTATACTCTGGTGGAAAGGCCTACATTTCAGTACTGTTCTCAACAGTTCCGTGACTCAGACAGTTTCCCTGGCTTTTATATAATATTCAAGAAAGCTTTTTCTTGACTATTAATTGACTATTGTTTGACTATTGCCATGTTTTCTACTTATCGCTGCCTGTGATGCTGCAAACTCACAAGCAGGCGGGCGCATAAATGTGTTGCACTACCTGAACATAAAATCACATTGTGCAGGAGCATTTACAAAAGGTTTGTTTCTTCACAAACGTGGGGTGGTGCCACACACTGCCTGTATAGTCTTGCAAGGGCATAAATCTCTTTCTGTGGGTAACCTCAGTGGGTTTAGTTGGGTTGCTCTAGAAGGCTCATGCACGCGTATTTGCGATCTGTATCGTATCCACTCCGTATCAACTCCACTCTAACTTTGTGTAAATCATGAGCTAGAAAGCTAAATGTACTGAGCTTCTGCAGAATACCCCTCAGTGGGATAAAAACCTAGAAAAGGTGTAAGTCTTGTCTTTTAAAATAATTCTTAGTGCTTCTCAGGGAAAAAAAAAAAAAACAAACCTGTCAAGGATAGATACAAAACTTGTAATGCAAAGTAACCCACCAGATGGAGCTGATAGATCATTGTATTTTAGCCTACAGTGCAAGCAGAGTGTTCTGTGGATTAGACTTTAGTGTTACTGGTATCGCAGCAGTATTTAAAATGGCAAAGTTTTAATTTCTTTGCCAGTGTTTGCATAAACTGTGGTTTCCAAGATTAAAAATAAAAACTTCCACACACTTTTTCAACCTATTTCACCTAAACACCACAGAATGATAGCTTCCTTGAAAAACAGTTCTAATTTAGAATTAGAACAGCAGATGGCATATTAGGCCCACTGAATAGGGCAGTAAAGACCTGATGCTTTAAAAAAAAAAGAAAAAAAATCCTCAAAAGAACACTTACAATAACCCTAAGCCATTTTATTTTGTCAGAAATTCATCTGACTTTGCAGAACTCTTTTCCCATCACTGCTTGTAACTACTGAAAGGTTTCCCCATAATCAACACTTCTATTCTAAGCACGCTCATATTACAGAGGAAGGGAATCCATTGTCATTCAGTGCAAATGACTGTACCTAACAAGATTATTTATAGAGATTATTCCTCTATGACGTCTTTTGTGATATGCATGATTAGCTCATTATTATTTTTCCATTTATTTGTTGATTTGGATGTCTCTAGTTGTTGTTTTTTATTAAGTGGGATGACAGGGTTGAGAGAGAAAGTCTCTAATTTTGCCTTAGTGTTTTGATAATCAGCACCAATGAGAAAAAGCAAAACAATGTCCATCAGCACTTTAATTAGAAGTACACTCTTAGTTTTTTTTCAGAAGATCATATTATTTAATATTATATGTTTCCCTATATTTTCTGATTTTACATGAGCTATTATCAAAGCTGCTGAAAAAAACAAATGCAGAAATTTGGGGAGCCCCCCAGTTTTATCCCTAAATAACCTGTATATGTCTGTATGCACTGAAAATGAAGCGCTACCAATTCTTTCTGGTTTTCATCAGCAAACTTTTATCAAAATTGGATTCAATAAGAAGTTGGTCTACCTCTGGCTGCGCATGCCAAACAGCTTTTTATTTGGCAGACATAATGCACTGGACTTTGGGGTTCAGAATTCAGGTTAGTTTAATCTACAAAGGCAAAGGCAGCCAGGAAGCTTGATTTGGTTTAAACTCAACAACATCTGTAGAAATAAGAATTCATTTATTTGGTGCTGGGCCTTATTTAGATCACAGAGAATTTTTCTGCAGATATTTTGCAGTGGCTAATGTAATACCAATCCTATGATTTTAATGCAATTACAGACATTGCAATTGATGTCAAAGCTTCTTGAACATTTTTTTTTTTACTGGGCAGAGGCAGGAGTGTATGTAATCCAGGTCACTTTACACATCTCCTAAAGACTGCCAAACTGTCTCTCAGCTAATTTTTTTTCTTTTCTTGTGGCTTCCTTGTACAAGTTTTTACATCTGATTTATCTGTTTGTTCCTGAAATAAGCACGGTGAAAAATGTGTTGAGTTTTGTCCGTGGTAAAATGTTTTCGACCATTTTATCATTAGGCAGGAATGGAGGAAGATAAAAAAGAGGGAGGGCAAAAGTCAGTTACAGAGTTTAGGGATGTCAGCCATGGGTCTTTACCTGTCCTTACTGTTTATCGGGCAGCTGTAAAATCCCCCTAGTCACCCGTGGCTCTCAGTGTTGTAGCCATGAGTCATAGTCTTCTCCTGACACTAGTAGTAGGTCAGATGAACTGGCTCTGTGGGGAAGGGCAGGTCTTGGTCTTGACCAGGAGTTGGCCACGTTGATAGCCACCTGTGTAACTGTCTACTGTAGCATCCCTATCTGATCTGGGACATCAAAGGCTGTTAGCAGCTCCCGACTGTTTGTTGATTGATGTGCTTGTTAGAACCTATGTGCTAATGTATTTTAAGTGATGTGTTCCAAGACTAGAGGAGGCAAAGCTGTGCATATATTTAATACCAGTTTTCTGGCTAGGTCAACATCGAGGGGATGGCCTAGCATTTAGTTTTATGCTAACCTCTCCCCTCAGCTATTATCGGTCAGGTACTGTAGCAAAAGTCTGTTAGCACAGCAAGTTAGGTCTGAAGAGGGAGATTTACATAAGAATGTGAATTCAGAGATGACCATATCACATATAAATCCACAGGCAAGTGGTTTAAAAGACTGCAAAGGTCTGACATGTGCATCTTACTTTCTGGTGATGGAAGGGTTCCTACTGAAGAATTTGTGTCACCATCTAAATAGTTTGTGAGCAGCTGACCTAAATCCAAATTGTCATGGTCAAAACAACTGCTAGTGTCAAATATACAAAATATCTCTCCTCTCTGCAAAGAAGGGATCAAATAAAAGCAATCAGGCAAACCAAAATGTTGCATTATAGTATGTCTGCAAAAGTGTTTCAGAAGTTAAATATAACTGTAACATTGGCTGCAAAGTCCCTTGGCAACTGGCAAGGACTACGTTCATACATACCCTGAGCTCCATGACATTTTGATATTTTTATCACACTGTGATTTCAACAGATACCACACTTTCTCCATGTATTCTGGACAGAGGATTTCCCAAGTACTGCAAGAAATGCTAACAGTTTCCATGAAACTCCTCATAATGAAAACTCAGCACTGTCCCTATTAATAATTTTTCACCTTGAAGACATCTGTGTGACGTAGGAGACAACTACCATCACTTAGCAGATGTGGACATTGGCCATGCTGATTCCAAAGAAATTTCCATCTTGCTAGACAGTGTTCTGCTTATCGGTCACCTGGTCTGCCCAGGTGTGCTGGTCATTCTTTGTGACCAGAGCCTGTATAATGCTGATGCTCCTAATAAGCAAGGTCAAGAAATTTGAACATAAAACCCAAACATTTTTGGTGGAGTTAAACTTCAAGTTGGGCAGTTCCCTCACCCTGGTCCTAGCACAGCCATGCAAACAATGGTGTTGGCTGAGCAGAGGATGCGATGCATCGCAGCAACCTGATAGGCAGGAGAAGGGTAGGAAACCCTCTGAGCTGGTGTTGCTGTCCTGCCACTACTGGGTCTGTTAGCTCCTTGCTGTACCAGTTCCACACCTAAATACCATGTACACATTGTATTGTACTGAATGTAGCATGGATGAAGACACACTACTATGAGGATCCATTTTACTGGTCTTCCTTTTTTTCTTCATGTTCTCCCTGTATCATTTTAATAGCCTCATTTACATGCTTTACCTTATCCATACTTTTCGTTTCATCCCCTCTTACTCCACCCTTCCTCCCTGTTATGCTGGATAATTAGGAGTTGGCAGTAAACGTATTTAACAGGGGGCAAAATACATTAAGGAAAGTGATTAACCACCCTCCACTCCCCAAACAATTTATAAACGTGTTTAGACTCATCTAATCTGTGCTTTGCTAAAAACTGGATTAGAGGGATTTCCTCTTGATTTGCAGGGATGGGGCTGACCCTCTCGAACTACAGTTCTTGGTGTTCCTTTGGGTCTCAGATTACTTGTTCTGAGAGGGTTCCTCTTTCACCTTTCCTAGGTTTGTCTGAAGATGCTGCTGCCGGATAAACAACCTTTCTTACTGCCTGACAGAACGTTTTTTCCCCTTTTGAATAACCATGATATCTAGAGAAGAAAGCTAGACCCTTTCTAACTGTGGTTATAAATTAAGGTGTGTGGGGTCAATGTACTGTCTGATCTCTGTTACAGTCCAATAAACTTCTTGAGGTTACCTAAACATGCAGTTTTCACAAATACAATCTTGTGCTCATCATCAGTTTTCTGTCACCTCTGACAGAGATATTACACCAATTGTGATAATTAAGGCAGTACTCAAAATGTTAGATTACATTTTTTTCCCTTTTTCTTTTTCTTTGGACATGGGTCTTGCCTTTCTACAACTCATGAAATGTTTTCCTGCACTTACTAGAATGAAGGGGAATTCCACAGTCCTGGGAGTATTTGGTGTTCTTTATAAAAGTTAAATATATTGCATTTAAACATCTGAGAGCGCTCTGTCACCTTTGCTGATAGTAAATAATGCCCAACTTGTGCCACATTGGTGTGTGACACCAAAGCCTTGCTCAGTACAGCCAAGGGTAGATTTTGCTATGCAAGCCGCCCAGAAGCCCTCCCACCCCCTTATAGAAAGAGTGAAACAGAATAATTTCAATTGTTTCTAATATGTGAGCCAACTCAGTATGATGAGGACGTACTTCTTGAATTTATCGAGGCATTGACCTTGCTTCCTTTGCCTTTTGATAAAATAACAATGCTTTCTTGTCTCTGTTGTCTGATATCTGCATCACTAAAACTAGAGTATCTGTAGACTGTGTGGGACCAGAAGAGGCTAGTATTTCAGTCAGCATTGGCACAGAGGTGTCTGTTATGAGCAATCTTAACTTTTTTCTCATGTATTTTACTACCTTCTTTTCATACTAGGTCATGGTTGGTGTCTTCCATCTTAAATCCTGCTTTGATATTAAATAAGGGCCTATACTGGCTGAGCAGAGAATGACTTCAATAAGACTTGCATTGCAAATGGGAAATGACATTTATAGTCTCCTCAGTTTACAGTTGGGGTTCTTTCTCTGAAGTCTGAGGCTTCAAGCCAGCACACAACAGTAGCTATTTGAGAAGTAAATGGGGAAATGCCTTTGTTACTCAAAAAGCACAGTGAAATTTTTGGGGAAAAGAGTGCAGCGTTGAGCAACAGTTGTGCATTTCTGCATTCAGCAGTTGAATAATAAGCTTCAACAGCTCTGAGCTTTCCTCTTCAAAGAGATGGAGTTTGATATGTAAATGTAACTTTTTTAAGGATAAAAGAATTCCTAGTCCTCCTGTTTTCACTAATCTCTGCACTACCTGCAAGTGATTATAATGGAGATCGTCTGTTAGCTTCTATCTTGCTGCCAAACTGGACTTGTATCACAAGTGGAGAAAGTGCTAGCCAGACAAGCGTGAAATACTCTTGCCTGTGTCTCTTTTATTCAGAACTGATGGAAATAACATGTAAGGGAGTACATATCTCAGCAGTACATACCTCAAGAGAGAGAACCTTAAAAGGCAGCTTCATTTAACAGCAAATTTGGGCATTTGCATCAGGATCTTTATTTAGATGCATTAATCCAGGCATTCATCAATTTATCCTGTGACCTATACAAATATTTCAGAAATGCTGCAAGAGATTATAATGCAAAGTCATGCTTTTAAGTACAGTTATGGTGTGTCCTCCTTTAATATTTGCTGTATACCAAAATAGGGAAAAACATCTCTCTAGCTCTTGGGAGACATAGCTGTGCTACAGGCTCCTTTTGAGAGGCGGAGAAAATCACCCAAGTTTAAGTCCAACAAAAGCCATAAATACATCAATCAAATTAAAAAAAAAATCAGTTACTGAATCCTGTAGCTGGGTCAACTCTGTTTTTTAAAAGCTCATAGCTTTCAGGAGTCCTCATTAATTACCTCCTTCTAAATATATTTTTGACTCCGTCATTGTATTTATATGGCTCTCAAACGAGCAATTGGCAGTCATCAAAGAGCGTCTCCTCAAGAGTCTCCAGCAAGTGTCATCCTTATTTAACAGATAGAAAATTGAGGTACAAAGAGATTCAGCAGTTTATTAAAAATAAGACAAAATACCTTTTTACATCAATGCAATTCACAGACATTTGCAAGGCCTCTAGCTCTGCTATAACTTGTTTCAGCTATTTCAGGACAGGGCTTGCGACATTGCTAAACTGTTCTTGCTTTTTGACAGTTTTATCAAGATTTTGAACAGGACATGGGATGGCTACCTGTTTTATTTATTTTATTTTATTTATTTATTTATTNCCTGTTTTAATTAATTAATTAATTAATTTTTTATTTTATTTTTTTCACTTTCAATCCCCCCTGTTTTCTAATATTAGTCTGGTATTTAAGATTGTGTCTTTGCACTTTAATGTTAACAAAAAAGTAAATGAGAAATACTTGTTGTCTTTGCACTTTAATGTTAACAAAAAAGTAAATGAGAAATACTTGTTTGCTGTCAGGTGCAAGGGCACAAAAGTCACTAAGTTTTGTTTGGGTGTCTAGAGCAGACACCTAAAAGGTCTCCTCACTTTTGGAAATATCTGTATGTCAATGCTGCCACTTTATATTAATCACAAGGTCAATTGAGCTGGACACAAGACTTCATCACAGATTTTGCCTGGTACATTGGGGTGCTTAATATCTCTATATTATCAAAGAAATGAGTAAAATCATAGATTGAAACATTAATCTCTATTCAGTGGTTTGCCACTGTCACAGAACGTAATACCCTTGGTTTTTCTCATCTGCCTATTTAAACTGGAAGATTTTCCTTAACCATGCAAAGACCCAACACTAGGTTCTCTGATCAGGAAAAAAAAAATAGATGAAGCCATTTTTCCTAGGCTTGGACTGATGACATCCCATTTTCAGTTGTCCCTTGCTGACACCTCCTCCACTTCTTTCTGAGGAGGACAGGTACGGTGAGGGTGAGGAAGCCTCTTGCTGCCCTCTGCTTCCCTCCATGTCTATGCACCTGCAGCTTTTCCACCATCCTGGGGCTGGGCCAGGCCTGCAGCTGCCATGAGGGACAGTGTGAGCACAAGGGGTGGCTAGGCCCTCCTTCTGCTTCTCCCTCCATGTTGTGGAAGGCTGTGAATTGCTGTCATAGTTCGCTGCAGAGTCACACTCGCTATATCACCCTGGCCGATCTGGAGCAGCTCACACGAGCTGCTTCTCTGGCACATAACCTGGCTTGCACAACCCCATATTAAGGCTATTAATACACTTTGACCACGTGAGCAACCCTCGCTGCAGCGATGTGACACGTAGCTCACTCACATAATGTTAACAAAGAGAACCGGAGCAGACGCGTAGGCCCCAATCCTGGAAATATTTATAGTTAGGCTTAACTTCTAGCATCTTGCTAACCCCCTCGAGCATTCACAGGGTTGAAAACTTAATAAAATGTTGACTAAAACATTCTGTTTACAAACGGTATCAAGAGGAAGCATGTGCAATGCCTTATGCGAGGATAGAATTTTTTAAAACAGAGCACCCTTCCCTCCATCCTCTGTGTCAGTTTGTACCAGGAGCATGGCAAGAAATAAAGAGACACTATTAAACCAATACCAGGATTTGTATTCTCAATCTTGTTACCAGTAGGTCTTCTGGGAAAACATCATTCCTGCTTAAGACCAAACACCACAAAGCCACTCAACAAAACTTTTTTACCTTCCATTTAGCTAAATTTCTCCTCAGGGCTTTGATACGCAAACCCTTATGCAAAGCCTTCACTGTTGTGATGGAGATGGGCACTTTGATTTCCAGTGGATATAAAGCTAAGCATGATAATGTGTGCTTGCAAAAGATACTTGGGACCTCTGTTGATGTCCTCCTTTCACTATACCACCGACTGTTTTTAAATGGCATGGCACAAAGTATGTTATTATTTTGGGTGATAAAGAGCTAAAATCAGGGAGCATGGGATGTTTATGAAACCTTTTCGGTCAGTCTTATTTTCGTGAATGTCATGGGGAAGTCACAGCATGTTTGGCTGAGTGGTTCAGATTGCCAAATGCATGCTTTAAAGTAAAAATATGTATTTAAGGCAAAAGTAGAGGTTTGGGTATATGATTAAGGTCGCTCATGAAAAAATATCATAGGCTTTGAAATGTCTCCAGTCTT
Organism: Jacana jacana; assembly: GCA_013400555.1. Taxonomy (NCBI): domain Eukaryota; kingdom Metazoa; phylum Chordata; class Aves; order Charadriiformes; family Jacanidae; genus Jacana; species Jacana jacana. The sequence goes on from VZTM01037585.1 coordinate 94,849, forward strand.
TTAAAAATATGTCAGTCTAAGAAGGGAGAGAAGGGGTAAAGTAGGCATGGGGAAAGCTTTTTCTGATATATCAGCCAATTAATCTCAGTACTTTGACTCAGTCCCTTACTGTTAATTCCACCTTCTGTTTGTTTAGAGGATTACAAGTTTTATCCAAAATATATTTAAATATGTGATTAAAATATTGCAGACATATTGCAGAGTGAAAAAATGCGTAGTAGTTTCCCCTGGAATATTTTTTTAGCATTTTTTTAATTGCTTGCACAACTTGGTCGTCGTTTCTGATCATAAACTGGCATAACTGGAAGGCAGGCATCATATACCCTTAACTGCTGGAGGCAATGCCCTCTCCTGTTGTGAAAGAGGCCAGGGTCTGATGCCTAGTTTGGCTGCTGGCTCCCTAGGATCCATGGGGAGTACAGCTGAGGCAACCCCAAATTCTTTGGGTTGCAGTCACCTCTGCCTGCCTCAGTGCATGCTGAAGCCTGGGCAGAAGGATGTCTGCATACCCCTTGCAAAATGCAAGTGGGTGAAGAGGCACAAGAGTGTACTCCAGCTGCTTGTGGCCAATCCACAAGCCATGACCAGCTATTTCGGGCTTGGAATAGCTGTCAGCTGGAGTAATGTGTTCAGCAATGGGCTGCTCTTCAGTAGTGCATTGGCAAGAGCAGCACAGCTCTGGGCTGGTCCAGGGGCGGTCCAGGGTAATCCTGTGGAACTTAATGAGGGACATGGACCAGAGGACAGTTTCTGGGCTTCTGAGGCTGACATCCCAAGGGGAAGCATGGTGTGCATATAATGTGGCTTCAAAGGCATCAATGGAAGCAGTTAGGGAGACCTCCCTGAGACCTCCATAGTCCCATAGGAGGGGTCCTCCTGAACCTGAACTTGTTCTTACACTTACAAAACAGGACAATCTCTAATCAGCTGGAAAGAAGAAAAAGGGTGTTATTCTGTGCTGCTTCTCTCACCGACATTTGCTTTCTTGATTATTTAAAAATCTCAGAGTTTGTTGCTCAGTAACATTTATGAATTTGGCATAGTATAAAAATCCAAGCTACAGCACAAATATGTGCAGCTGTTACATGTAACACACCTTTTAAAACCAAAACATCATCAGGTATTTTAGCAAACAGAGAGGTAAAAACTTCCACTTAATAAAACCATACGTTTATGTAATTCTAGTGATGCCAACTGAGCTGTCATTGCTTTATATGGCAAATACATGAACAAAAATAGGTTGTGTAAAGAAATTGCTAAGAAGACAAAAAAGTGAAAACAAATTTAACTGAGAGGACCCTGCCAGCTTTATTACTGTGGATTTCAAAGCTCTCCAAGAAAAATGTTCTCTTTTTACCTTTTCAAAAGAATTCAAACTCAAGCATAGTTTGGAAACAAGCTGAAAAACTATAAACACTCAAGCTATGACATAATACACTGAAAGCTTAGAAATAGTAAGAAGTGACAACATTAACTCCTACTGTTTGCTTCAGGGAGGGCAGAAAAGCAAAAGTCAACTAAGGTGAGGACATCCACTGCTTGAAGTGCCAGCAATTGTGGCTTTATGTTAATCTCTGTGGCTCCAATCCCACAGTATTTTTCACATATCAGCGGACAGCTGCGCTTGAACAGAGGCCCATTGACTTCATGTCATTTGAGCATCTCTTTTGCGTTCAAGGGCTTTGATCTTTGAGGCTGGAATTCTCTTCTTAGCTTCTGTCTACAGCAGTGCCCCGGCACACACCTGCCCCTTTCTTAGGACAGTGCAGTTCTTCTAGACTACTGCAACTCTGCAAAGAGCTGTGGAAATACATTGTCCCATTAGATTCTTTGCTTGTACAGTTATGATGTCAAGAATAGCAAAAGCTCTAGCTGTGAGCAATATTAATGATTGTTATCAACAAGCCAGACATTTAGTTTTAGTGCCAATGAAAAGAGACTGGATTACTGATGTTGGAGGTGGCCACATCCATAGCCTTTGTGGCCTCTCACGGGTGTATTTTCAATAAGGCCTGCTGCAGGTGCATGTAGGTAGACCTGTTTCCCAAGAGCAGGATGGAGACAAAGGACGCAATGGCTGTAAAACTGAACTCGATGGATTTCTGAACTGCATTGCACTTATCTACCACAGCAGAGGAAGGGATCGACTGATGAAGGAAGTACCTTCCAGACTCGTGTCCCTAAAATGCTACAAACCGTACATGCATAAACTCACTGCTTGGTGTTATTTCCACATCCAAACAAGCTTGCAAGCAGTGCTTGATTATCCAAGAGTAGGGGAATGCAAACTTTCTGACACCTCTAAAAAGCCTCCAAAAATCACTTGGACTAGGAAGTGGTGCCTGGGGAACATTTCCACACAGAGATAAGTTTAATTGCAGACATCAGCATTTTGTTGGGGAGGCTGCCTTGTCCAAAATTTTGCTGTGTGTGCATATGTCATTTCAGCCCTAATAGCGAGCAAAAAAGGATCAGCTGGTGCTCTAGACTCCAAGGCCAAGTGCTGTAAATATCTACAATAAAAGCTGTTCCACACATGAGTAATTCCTTTGGCTCTGCCTGTGTGCTGTCTCTGGGACTGTGAGACAGAGAGCAAAGTATGAACCTTGACCTCCTCTTTGTGGGCCTATATTGCTGGCAAGGGAATATCTAAAGTCCTGCTACTTCCAGGCATGGTACTCTCCTTATCACATGTGAAATTAGGCTTTGCTATGGAAGCAGTATGTTTGTCCCAGGGAAGACCGGGATGAGGGGTAAAAAGGCCTGTCATCTCACGAAGGGAAAAGGAAGCCCTGCTGAAAGCAATACCTACTTAACTATGCCGAATTTGTTCTTGCCTAGGGTGAAACCAGTTGACCAGTTTTCAAAGAGACACTGTCATCTAATCATGTTTTACACTGTCTGTGGAAAAGGCAGGGTTTTATGTCTAGATTTAGTTACCACATACCCGGTTACCATGGGCATGGTATTTCTCATGCTTTTAATTCTATGGCAGCACCATAGGTGTTAAGTTGGATTTTTGGATGTTGCATTGTTTTTTATTATTTATGACATATGATCTTTTTTTGGAGCTATCAGGGAATACGGAATAATGACAGAGTATAAACAATTAATTTAATGAGTTTACTGTTGGCCTTATGTTAGGAGTCAGCAGAAGGAAATTTTGTGACATAGGGCGTGACTGAGATACATAGAAAATTATCTTATAAAATATCATGGACATTGGCCAAAGTTGGAAAAAAACAGTGTTTCTAAATAGGAAGATATTTTGCTGCTGGGGATTTGGGGATTTGTGTGCTAAGAAAGGGCTGGGGGATTTCTTTATGCAGCATGGAAACACTCCCAACAATTCATCCTCACACTGAGTTTCTTTATCATCTGACTACTGCCACTCAGCTGTGTATGGTCTTCATGTAGTTCTGGCTGCGGGGAGGGCTGGAAGCATTTTGATGCTGGAAGACTGAAATTTCATAATTAAAAGCACATACCTTTTTAAAATAATTACATAGGTGTCTGCTGCCTATCAAGGTAATTTGCAGTGATTGTGAACAGAACAGTGTAAGCAGAGGGTGAAATCTGATTGATGTTATGAGTGTGCAAGTATACTCCTGCATCGTAGAAATAACCTAAAAAAAGCTGCAGTGTCCATCCTGTTTCAAAGAGCTAGTGTGAGCAAGGCTCCTCCAACACATTTTCCCTTCAATTCTCAAAGTTAGTACAAGACTGAGACAGGTACTTCCCATCCCCAGCAGCTCCACAACAGCCTCGTGCTGAGCAAGAGAGGCCTAAGCATGTGCTATCCCACCCAACTGGTAAGCGTCAGTCTGCCTCTGTGCTGTAAGTACACCTGCTGCCACCAGATGTACTTGCCTTCATGCCACTGATTCTGGCAGGTTGGTCCCATGGAGGCAAAGAGTGGTCCCGCTCCTGCACTCCCAACTAGCACAGCCTGAAACCATTGCAGTCCCCTTCACTGCTGCCCATCGTTTCTTTAGGGAGCTCATAGACATTAGAAAGCAAAATCTTATGGGGAGCTGTAGTCTAGGATAAAACCCTCCAACTCTCTAGAAACAAGTTTAGGGAACTAGTAACACATGCCTTTCTAGACATATGACTGACATCAAATGCGAGATTGATTTGATTAAGCTTTCTGTAGTATTAAGACCACCCAAAAGATGGCACTAAGCAACCTTTAGTTACACACACACACACACACACACACGCACACACACACACACACATACACACACAAGAAATCTGCTAATAAAATGCAAATAAATAGTTCAGTAGCTTGATTCTGTAATTTTGTGTGCAAAAGTAGAAGTCGTCTCTCCTGGTTTCAGATAATTCTGTGTTAGACCAACAGAAAAATTGACGACAAACACTTTTATATAAGCAGATAAACTTTGCACTCTAAATATTACTTTTCTAGACCCACATGAAAGCATCTGTATTTTTGTAAACATGACACCGTGACATTTAGTGAGCAGTGCAAATGTGTTAAAATTACTTGGAAGCCAGGCACTGCACTTAAAATATTTGTTTCTTTGGGAGCTACCGATGCCATTGCCGTATGCTGACCTTTGTAAATCTGTGGTTATTATTGGGCCAGAAGTCCTTTTATTTATGGGTGCAATGTGGAGTCATTCCAGCAATGCCCACAGAGCCGCATGGAATAACAAGTGTTAGCAAAGGGAAGTTCCGGCATATTGTCGCTACCTTTTTTGATTTTTAAAATAGCCTAGTTGGTCTGCGGAGGGAAGAAAAAGACATGTTGCTATGAGTCTCCTTCCATTTTATGATGGTAATAGTTGAAAGGGGGAAAAAAAATACCTGCTTCATATTTATAATCTCTGAACAAACACAGTCATGGGATCTAATTTATAATAAACCCTGAAGATGAGAATGTTCAGAATGTTCAAGTGCTGGAGGAGGAATCCTCACATTTTGTTGGAGTAATTTTTTAATATGGCTTCAGTTTAATGATATTAATAAAATACCATGTTAATAATAAACAATACAAATGAAAGAACTCTACCTTTGCTTAGAGCAGAAATCATTTGGGTACCAAAAGGAGTTGAGAGACGTGGTGCCTTCCACAAATGTTTGATTCCTCTGTATTATGAGGCCTCTCTTTTGAATGTGGTTGCCTGTTAACCTACAGCTAGAGTAGAAGGATAAAAAGAAACTTCCCAGGAACTAAGAAAGATGTGGTGGGAATTAATCAGTGTAAAGTCTGCTTGGATACAAAATCTTTCACCACGTTGTCCAAAGTTTGTCCCCTTGCCTTGGCAAGTCCTTAGTATTTTGCTCACTTCTGCTTTTCTTACTGCCACAGCCAGAATGGATGCACAGGAAATGTTGAGCTCTCCATATCTCTGTGTACTCATGAAATTGAAGGCATTTAAATCAACAGGATCAGCTCAGAAAAGGGAGTCAAGGAGGGAGTCAAGGTTTTACAGTTGTGAGGTAAAGTTCTTTTTTTTTTTCTTTTTTTTTTTTGACAGTTCAGGTAAGGCGTATGGCTCCTATAATAATTTGATTATAATGTGGTTATACTGTAACCACTATTGGGTTATAATCAAAAAAAGAAACTTGGATGAAGAAACTTGGATGTCAGAATTTTCTTCAAGGAATGATCCGGAGCATATCGAAGAGAATTTTGTGGCATCTATGGAAAAACTGTGCACAGACATGGAAACACCAGCTGGCTTCACTACATTTAGTCACCATGAAGCCAAAAAAGAAGAGACAAGGGAAGTATACACACAATGAATGGGTGAGGAGCTGGGTCCTCTTTGTACTTGTAGGACGGGAATGAGATCTGCTCACTGCTGAGTAGAACATTCTGCACAACGCGCAGTGTTCAAAGCCACCACAGTGGTTTCACAGATTTCACGGTTACATTTTTGGATCTCATTGTCACAGCTTGTGGAAACTAAAGGGTTACCAAGATTAGATGTGTAATAGGGATACTCAGTTGTTATAGCCAGCACTAATATATAATTCAATAATTAACTTTAAAAGGTCTGTAGTAACATGCAATTTTAATATTGTACATTAAGACTAAGTGAAACAAATACCTTCATGTCTCTTCATATTAGTATAATATCTGCAAATAAGTCTTAGCAAAAAACAAAAACAAAAACAGAAACAAAACCACTCCTCAGGAATATGTTGGAGCAGGAGTGGGGCATGGGCAAGGAGAAAACCATTTTTCTGACAAACATTGCAATGTTTATGACCTTCACATTCTGAGGAGTTTTGAATTTAGTGCAGATGAATATAATTTTCTATACTAGAGAGGATGTATGGTTTCTTGCACAAGCTTAAAGATAACTTTGCAATGAAGTAAGAGCTGGAGGATGTAAGGGGGAGGGATAACAGGGAGGGAGAGAGTTTGAACTGGAACATTACTAATTCTCACAATGGTAGCTCAGTGAAAAAAAAATGCTGCAGAACAAACCTGCCTTCATCCAGTCAATTTTTGGAAAGATTTATAGCCATTTGGAACGGAGTTTTTACTTGAAAACTCTTTGGAAACAGGATACTGCTCCCAAGCACTTTCAGCCCTTTTGAGACCTGGAATGAGATTCATCTCACTCCCCTTCAGACATCTGCGCTGTAGCTGTCTGCATCTGAACCCTATGTCCCTTTGTCACTGGAAAGAAATACACATTTGTAATGTGCAATTCCTCTAACCTATTATTGACGTCTACTGTAGAGTGAAATGAATAGCGTGTGTGAAGTGCCCATTTTCTCTCTATGGAGTCTAAAAGGTACCTATAAAGACTGTTTCAGATGCAGATTTGAAAGTCCATGAGAGGAAACCCCTCCCCAGTTTCAAAATATTAAAAAAAAAAAATTAAAATTCTATGAAACGGTACGCTTTTATGTATTTAGACTGAACAAAATTAATAAAAGGAACAGTGTAATAGACTCTTGGCAGACAACATGCCACTGGAATAATTTACAACAGCAGTCTCTGTCTTCAAGGACCAACTTGCATAGAAGTCAACTTGTACCATAAAGCAGTCTGTAGAGCAGTCTGAGACCAGGGATGGATTTTTCTGGTCAAGGGAGGAAGCCTTCTCCAGATCTAATAACCTAGACACTCTCCACCCCCTTTGTAGTCAATGGACAGAAACAAAAGCATGTGGGGCACAGCTCAGTTTATCCTAAGGTCAATGGCAAAGGCCACAAGCCTTGTACCTTTCAAGTGCTGGCTTTTCTCTGTCAATTACCAAAGGTGCCCATGTTGGATAATTAAAGCCACTTCAAGAGTTGCTGTAGGCAGGACGAGTGCTTCTGTCTGCAGTAGGGAACTGCTTCTGTGGATGCAGCTGCAATAGGGGAATTGAATAAAATAACTGAGAACCTCGACTTGATACTGAAAGCAGCTGTAAAAAATTCTAGTAAAAGAGGAAGGAACAGTTGTTTTATATCTCTATTTTAGAGCCCACGGTATGTTCCTGGCTGTGCTTCTGCTCATGTGTGACTTAAAACAGGCTAATTATGACTTTTATGTATTCCAGTTGCTTCAACTGGGAAACAGAGGTAAAGATATCTTCTGAGGCCTCTTTGTTTGTCACCACTTTATTTGACCTGTGTAAGTACAGGCAAATTCTCAAGTCTCACAGCTCAGCTTCAGCGTTATAGGAAACTTGGAGATATTTCATTAGGATTATGCTTTGAATGGCAACAAAGAGCTAAAAAGACGATTAGGGGCAAAGAACACCTCTTTTTTGAGGAAAGCCTGAGGGACCTTTGTAGTTTGGAGAAGAGAAGACAACAGGGGAATCTGATCAACACCTATAAATACTTAAAGGGTGGGTGTCAAGAGGATGGGGCCAGTCTTTTGTCAGTGATGCGTAGTGACANGCTCGAAGTGGACCTATTTTGGCAGGGGATTGAGCTAGATGATCTCCAGAGGTCCCTCCCAACCCCATACCATTCTGTGATTCTGTGAACACTTTCTTCTAGCTAGTTTAGTCCTGGATCAACTAAGCATAACTTGTTTAGGAGAAAACCCAAGCAATGAATTTATCAGTGAATCCCTGGAGGTACAAAATTCATTTTATTTTATGGCATCATACATATATCCTTTGCCTTTTTTTTCTCATTTCTTGTCATTCTTCTGTTGCTGCAGTGCACACTGGATCAAATTTGGGAACTGAAGACAAGAGCAGGGAGCAGACTTTCTTCTTGGTGTACAGCCTTCCTCTTCTTTGAACTATTCTGCAGAGAGGGCTTGTATAACTCCATCACTAGCCACACAACTCACACACTAAGAACATGAATGAGGGGACCACCTGATGACTCTGGCCATTAAACTAACCAGTGGGATAGGATTTTTAAATACCCTGAAGTGTGATTGCCATAGCTCTCTCTAGTTTATAAAAGAGGCTAACATGCCTGGCATAGCTATATAATACATCGCACACATGAAAGCAGTGAAAATAATTTTGAAGGCAAAAATACCAGTAACATAGGTATTTCATGGGGAGAAAAGGGGGGTTAATCAGTGAAAACTGCATCGACACAGAATACTAGGTGTTGCAGTCCTGTTGCTGAGCTTGGAAGCAGAACCACAGTAATATCGACCTCACAATTTTGGATTGGATCTGTGTGTCTGTTGTTACTTTTCCTTCCCCTCTAATTTTCATAATTTCAGACTTGTGTAGTGCATGTGCTTTTGGGTGCTTATGCTGTCCACGCTGTGTTTCTGCAATTTGTTTGCAAAATATCTCTTAGGCTGAAGCTACAGTGGTAGGGATTATTAATGATCAGAATGTGAGCAATGCCTAATCAATGATGGAACTCGTGTCTTACGTTCCTGTCATACCCAGCCAAAAATATTGAAGTGACTTGTATCATGATGGCTGTGTTGCATTTTCATAAAACTTCCAAAATAAGAGAATTCCTGCTATGTAATTGGCTGTTAATCTCATGGTTATCACGATTCTTGACTCATTCCATTTTTTAACATTCTTATACATTTGTATTCATTCTTTATACTGGGGCTTGAAAGAGCAGCACATTAGACTGTTTGCTGAAGGGTTCTGTTACAAAGTTTTCTCATAATAAGAAAGCATGAAATTATCCAACTATCTGCTGGAAAATGTGCTAATTATTTTCTGAGTGGGTAAAAGGTCACAGTCAATGTGGAAAGGGAAAGACAAGTATGTTCCACATAACTACACAGTGGAATTACACCTAGGGAGGGAAAATAATATTTATAAATACAGTCCATAAAAATAACTATTAGGCTTTTCTAAATGCTTTACCATGTTGTCAGACAGGAAACATTAGAATTATTCTGTGACAAGACCAGAAAGGCCTACTCATAGCAGCAGAGTTTTGGTACTAACAAAGAAAAGGAACATTTTATTTTCAAATTCATAAAACAAACTTTGGTCATCCTGCAGGAAATACATCAGACTTAAGAAATCCCACCACTGACCTCTATGGTAGAATAAAACTGAGAGAAGGGGAAATAAGTCACCAATTTTTTAATTACTATTATGGCAAGACTTTTAAGAGAATTTGAATTCCAAACATGTATTCTTAGAAAGGAAAACATTTTCTTTCATTGAAGAGCCCTGGGGGGTGGCTGGCTTTTCTCCCCACACCCTTCATCCCCTGCCCCCCAAGAGGTTTTTTTTTCCTTTTTCTTGTATGTATGTGTAAAAATACAAAATCATGTGTAAGAAGTGCACTAAATTCCTCACTCTCTCCCACATTTGTTACAGATTTTGTTTGGCTTCCAGTTTGCCAGAAGGGAAGGGAAGAATGTGCTCCAGCCAGGGAATGCTGCTGTCCACTGAAAAATGTGTTTGGATGGAGCAGCTCTATTTCATGGATGGATTGTGGCTTTTGGCAGCAGAGGTGGCAGGAAGCAGTTGCCATAACTACTATACCATTAAAACAAAAAAGGAAAAAAAAAAAGGGCTTTAAATAAAGAGAGATTTTTGAAATTATGCTTTTATTACCGATCCTGGTAGAATTAATCAGTTCAATATGATAGGTGACAGGATGCTGAATGTGGTCTCTTGGGTATACACAAAGGATACGGCTTTAGGCTACATTCAGGCATTGGCTTGTATTGTACATACGGGATGAAAATATGTAGACAGCCAGAGAACTGAACATAATCTGCCTTGCGTGGGATTTCAGGGTTTGGCTAGAAACACACTATGGTGTTAAATAGCAGACTAAAAAAATCATAATATATGTTTTCCAAAAACTTTAGGGAGGGGATTTACAAATTCACTGAAATGATTTAGAAACATGAGTTACACATTAAGTCAACACTAAGGACTCTGCCTTAAGTGTAGGCATAATTAAGACTTATCTATATTCAAGTGATAGATACTACTCGGATGAAAAGCCCAGATATAGTTGGTTAACACTGAATATTGCCAGAATAGACACAGGGATGGTTTATGGTGGGTCAAACCCAGCTGAAGGGTTTTTTTCCTTAACATTACACCACACATTATTGTCACTGGCAAATTGCTTTGGCAGTTTTTTTTCTGGTGCTGTTGGAATCAGAAAGGATTTCACACTATTGAAATAACCTCAGTCTATTGCCATGTGTATACTAACATAATTTTTGTGGTCCTCTAGCTACTCTCCTGCAGTGCTTTGGGGCATGTCTTAAGTGCCCAATCTAGCTGTTTACTCATGGGACTTTTCCTGAACTAGTCTGATGAACTGGACTCCTACCCATGCCTGAACACTGGTTCTCAGACAGATTTTATGCCTTCCTTCTCACAACTGTCTGGGGTCAGCAGCTATGGGACTGTCCCTCAGTGAGCCTTTGCAACCCATGGTCATGGTGCACCATCAGCTGGGATCCTTACTCTGGTCCCACAGAAAGGAGAAGTGCTCCTACATTTCCTTGTCATTCAGCCTGAAGTTTTCTCATGTGTAAGGTCACCGAGAGCCCTTGAGGTACTTGATAATCAAACTTAAGTCTAAATTCCTTGCCTATGAAGTGTGTTTCCCATGGTACATCTTACTGACCTGAGCACGTGTATCAAAGACACCTTCTAGTCTACCTACTAACCCTTTGTTTAAGAGCAAGTGCTTCACTTGGAAGTACATGAGAAATGACTGATTCACTCCCACCCCTTTGTGAGTTGTAATGTATATTACAGCAACAATTGCTTCCATGCACGAGTAGGAACCTCCTGGCCTATCTAATTAAATAAATCAACTAAGACTTTATTTCAAGCTTTAAAAAGATTCAAAGTGATAAAGTGTTTTTTTTTTTTATTTAAATTAATTATTTATTTTTTTTTTAGTAATAATATCCACATTCTCATAAATAATTGGGCTATGAAGCTCTCATCTACTACTTCTAATGGAAATTCATGTTTATCCTTATAGAATCAAAATTTTTTTTTCCTTAAATTTATCTCATAAATTTAATCTTGTATGAAATTACCCTAAACTCTCCAAGCTGCATTCTTAGTTATTGCTTAGTTATAGATACAGTCCCTCACTGTATCTAACTGAAAAATAAAGCATTTTTTTTCCTCTATTGCTACTCCATTCTCTTATTTTAGTTGTTCTGCTTTATATTTTATAGTTTACCCCGTATATGGATTTCTACAAGATCCAAATTAACTCTCCAAGTTCTCCAGTTTTTGGACGCTGCTTGATCATGGCTTACATCTGGATTCAAGATAGAAGAGATACTGTTCAGAGATATTCTTCCTTAGAGATTCCCTCCATCTTTCTTCTTTGTAGTTGTAGATGAGAAGTAGCTATATCTCCCTTTTTTTTTTTTTGTGGATGTCTTTTTTATCTAGTCATTATCATTCTCTTCTTCATATTTCAGACTAGGTCTGAAAAGAAACCAGGTGATGATTTAAATAAACATTATGAATGCAGCCAAAGGAAATGGCTTCTGTGGTAGAAAGTGCAGGCTCTGGGGAACAGAAGCCCAAGACTGGAGTCATCCTGGAAATGCCTTCAGCAGGCTGAGGCAGGCACAGCCCTTTTGGAGGCAAAGTTGTTCCACAATAACCTCATGACTTGTCTTCAGTTCTGGCTCTGCCTCTGACTTGCCTTAAGAAACTATTTTTTGGGGAAAAAAATAGCCCAAAATACGCAATGAACTCATCCCAAAATAATAATTATTCTGATGGAAAGGGAAGCAAAACATCCTTTGCTTCTTTCTCCTCTCTTCAGAAGGAGAATTTCTTCATATATAATAGTTTGGTTCACTATTTCATTTTAATCCAATGAAGGGCTAGCATTTTGATGGTGATTTCCTGCAGACATGAAGAGACTGAGTTTTACACAGAGAAGTCCTGCAACTTTCCTTCTCCCTTTGAAGTGAAGCTGAAGAGCATTACAGCGTGTCTGCATGGCCAAGAGTCTGACTGTGTGTTTTGGCATTTGAATGCCAGACTGGTTGGTAATTTCCTCTTAAATCCTTTCATAGCTCAAATTCCTGTCGAAAGAACCTATATCTCCGTAGCCACTGGTTTGCCATAGGGAGTCTATCTCTGCTATCTGTGGCCACTCTGCTATTCGGTCTACCCCTCAGAAGCAATGCCGTTTCACATGCTTTTATTTGGTTGTGTGCAGCATATATTTAAAATGAAATGTTGGCCGAAACCTCTCTGGATGGCTGTCAGATCTTAGCATGCCACATAAATATCAGTGTGAAAACATTCCTCCCAGCCCACACAGAATGCATCTAACACTGTTTTTTCTGGACGAAACCATCCCTTAGTACAGCGAGGCCTTCAGCAAAGGACCACTTCCAGTGGGCAGGGCCCTGTCTTAAATTGACCACTTTAAAGTGCTCTAAAAGTTTCCAGTATAATTTTCGTTACCCTTTACTTACAGACCACCTTTACTAGGTAACTAAGCTTGTTTGCCAACCCGTTGGGTAGCTGCCATCTAAGCAATTGCCTAGGTGGCCTGCTGCCAGCTCTCAACTATTTCAAGATGTGAGTTACCTGATGCTCCCAGGCACTATGAGATCGTAGCGATGTTCACCGCTCTGGTGCCTTCCTGCTTACCAAGCAGATGTTTCTCTGTGGTACCTCCAGGGCTTTATGGCTGCACAGCGTCAGTTTCCAATGGGCCTCTCTGCTGGATTGCCAGTTGAGGGAAAATTGCACATTTTTTAGCAAGGATGTGTACTTTATGTGCACTAACACATACGTATAGCCCTTCTGTGGTTACTGGCATAGCTAGGGCAGAATTTACACCTGCAAACCTCACCAGAGCATATGGCCTTCGATCGTTACAGCAGATAAGCAAAATTATCCACAGGCATGAGAAATTACCCATCGGCATGAGGGAGGTGATTCTGTGCCTCTACTCTCTGGTGAGACCTCATCTGGAGTACTGTATTCATCTCTGGAACCCCGCATTCATCTCTGGAGCCCCCAACATAAGAAGGACCTGTTGGAATGAGTCCAGAGGAAGGCTGTGAACACAATCAGAGGGCTGGAGCACACCCCTACTATGAGATCAAGCTCGGAGAGTTCAGGATGTTCAGTCTGGAGAAGAGAAGGCTCTGGGGAGACCCTACAGCAGCCTTCCAGTACCTAAAGAGGGTCTACAAGAGAGATGGGGACAAATTCTTTATCAGGGAGTGTAGTGATGGAACGAGGGCTAATGGTTTTAAACTGAAAGAGGGGAGATTGAGATTAGATATTAAAAAGAAACTATTTACTGTGAGGGTGGTGAGACACTAGAACAGGTTGCCCGGAGAAGCTGTGGATGTCCCATCTCTGGAAGTGTTCAAGGCCAGGCTGGAGGGGACTTTGAGCAACCTGGTTTAATGAGAGGTTTCCCTGCCCACGGCACCTGGGGTTGGAACTCCATGATCTTTAAGGTGTCTTCCAGCTCTAACCATTCTACAATTCTATAATACTCAACTCCTATCATCAGGGGGCCCGGGCACAATACTTGCTATAGTAGCAACTCAAAGCTTAAAGGGAATAAGGGCCACAGTGACTTCAGAGCAAAAAAGTGCAAAATCCATTTTTACTGCGCCCTCACAAAATAACACCACAAATGCATAAGGAGGAAAAAAGGTGATTAGGAGAGTCCCACTATAAAAAGAATTAATTTCTAATGCATGCCTGTGCAAAGCACTCAGATGAGCTAGAGATAGACTTGTCCTTGCACATACATGGAATCTGAAGGTTCACCCAGCTTCACCCCTCAAGACAGTCCAAGAACTGATGCCAGCAGGGCTCTCCTGTGATACTGCTGGGCTCATGTCTGCCCTCCTCTTCTCCTGGCAGCTGTAAGGGCAGGGGATGTCATTTCTTCTTCCAGCGCCCATCCTGCAGCTGTCATTGCTTCCTGGGAAGCATTGCTGCTGATGTGAGTCTGTTTAACAGAACACAAGTATATGCAGTCAGAGATGTGTGGGAGCTTTTGGCAGATTTGGGTCCTTTAGGTAAAGTCTTACGGAGACAGAGGAATAGATGGAGGAAGTAAAATAAAGACATATTGGAGAACTAAAATACAGGTTGGCAAAAATACATGCTTACAAGCTTTCTGTGGCAAAATGCATAAAAGCTAATAAAGATTACAGAAAGAAGCAATTCTTACCTCTTATGCCTCTTGAAGCACCCATCTCTCTGCCATATTTAAGTGAACATGCGTTCTCCAGAAATTCACTTGAATATCCTCTTACTTCATCTGTTTATCAACACTTGGAGCAGTGAGGCTATGGTGGCAATGGCCACAGTGGCTGCTTTAATAAGCTCATTCTTAGGTTGCACGTGATTGCTACAGCAAAGCTTTCTTGAGCAGCTGTTTTAGAAAAAAGTCAGTGTGCTTTCATTTAGACATGCTTTTCCCAGAATAATCAAGGGAAAGCAAAGAGATTGCCACCCTGGTCCTCCAAGCATGGAAAATAATATTTTTTCCTTGGCTTTTGTTAAATTATTTTCCCCACCCATTTCTTCAACCTAACCTGATTTCAGCTTAGAATGACGAGTGCGATGAATGTATTACTTTAAACTTCGCAGAGCACAGCACAGAAGAGGGATGTAGGAGCATAAAAAATGTGGAAAGATTTGAAAATTTCGTACTTGCATTATTGCATATATTTTGAGGTTTCCAAAACTTAAGGGTTTTTTTTTGGTGGTGTTTTTGTTAAGGATCAGTTTAGCTAGAGGATTAAAATTGGATCAAATCCTTCCTGCATCCCCACCTAAAAATGAGATTTGGGTCTACAAGTTCAGAGTCTTGGGAACAGAAGTCTCCCTCCTCATACAGAATTACGTATAGTTTTTGAAGAGGTGAAATGTCACATTATGAAGAGATGGAAAATACATTAAGAGAGAATGAGTTCATCTTCCTGATACAGAACAGTCCCTGCATGGTAATGGGATTATGACAGCGTTGGACATTTGAGAAAGTCTATACTGCTGTCTTTATTTGATTTGTGTATAAATGGATTTCCGTTCCCAGTAACGGCTTTCTCCAAGATACTGCAAATTTTAAAATGGGAAATAAAAATGGAATTTTGGGAAGATATGACCTGCCATAATCACTCAGTGACACTGAAGCATGCTA
The DNA here is from genome assembly GCA_013400555.1 of Jacana jacana. Lineage (NCBI taxonomy): Eukaryota > Metazoa > Chordata > Aves > Charadriiformes > Jacanidae > Jacana > Jacana jacana. Next base: position 110,416 of record VZTM01037585.1, read on the forward strand.
CGCAGACAAAAATACAGGTACTGAAGTACCTCTGAGGTGGTAACATCTGTGGAGTTCTCTAAGAGGCAAAACCCATCTAAAAGTAGAGGACAAAGCTGTGGCATAGTTTGCATGTCTGCTATTTCTCCCTGGAGACGGGCAGGAGGAGATAAGGAGCTGGTGGAGGTTTTGCTGTGCCCCAGCATCCTGGCTGAGGAAAGGCATAGGGAGGGCTGAAAACCTGTTGGTCGATTTTTACTGCAGAGCACAGCAGATGACTCATCTCCTCAAACCCTGCAGGCAGGGTAAATGGCAAAACTGCCTTTTAGCACAGGGATTTCACTGCACCTTTCTCGGGTGAATTCTTTGTATTCTTTCTGATGGGCAGTGGCAAGTCTTACAACGATCTAGTGCAAATCTATAAGCAAGATTTTCTGAAACATTTGTTATGTACCAATAGACTTTGTGACAGTACTACTACAAATATGTAATGTTGTGCATATATGTAGATGTATACTGCAGCAAGCACTAGCAGGACAGCTCTTTTGTAATGGGGTTCAAGCAGATTTATATGTAGTGTAACAGATTGGACACTTTTTTCTGAAGACCTTGGGCCTCTCTGTAGGTACCGGCAGGTCTGTAAAGCTTCACTACTGTTGGTTGAACAACCTAGGAAGCAAAGTTATTCCTAGGCATATATAAATTGTTGCTGTAAATAAAAGTCAATTTCATTTACAATTTGCAAAATGAAATACGGCAAAAAACACCTTCACATTAAAAAAAAATAATTCAAAATTCCTAAGAATGCCAGGAATCAGTAGATTAGACACACACATGGGGTAAGATTTAGACAGGATGAGTTTGCTTTCACTTTTGGAAAGCAAGCATCATTTTCTGGAGCAAGAAAAACTCTAACAGTGCTGTGGAATGAGAAAGGATAAGCAAGTAATCAGCATGCAAATTCAATTACAATGCATAATGTTACAGTTCTATTAGAAAAGTAAATCTTGATAATGACTCATGTTAAAAACCACACATCAATTGGAGTGGTACACAACTGACTCACCAGCCCAGTCCCCTAGTTACTACTCTTATCTTTTCTTTGACACATACACGGTACCACCACTTCTGTACATGTTGTGCACCGCCATTATCCGTTCTGGCAGGTTTTTGTTACTCTTAGATTGGTTTATACAGCTAACTGTGAATCTCATTCCGAATATCTCAATCTACTAATTCTGCAGGGCATTGCTTTTGGATGGAACCCATGGATTTCACAGAGGCTTCGAGGAGACTCCAGAGATGACAGGTATATACTGCCTTTCTGAACTGCAGCAAACAGGAACTTTCTCTCAGGCCCTGGGAAGGCACTGAGTGCCACTGTCTGCACTCTCCTCTTCTATTTCATGACACAAAACCACTCCACCCCACCACAACATAAAGTGCAGTGTTTACGTACAGAGAGAATATCGATGCCTTCCATCTCTTTTCGCTGGTCTGTCTCTAGTAGGGCACAGATGGTAAACGATAGCCCACAAATATACCATATAGAGCAAATATTTTGGACCTATGATACAGTGTATATTTATTACTTTTACTGAAATCACAGAATCAAATATTTTAAGATTACAACTGGTAAATTATACATATGTAATAGTTTACAAAACAAAATATTGGCCTTCCATGTGTCATAGTACAGTGTAGACCTTGTACAATTCAGTTCAAATGAATTTATATTTCACGTATTATTTATGATGTAAACTGGCTGACATAGTAGTGCTCTGAAACTGTTCACACACACCAGTTAGACACATACTAGGATGAAAAAAAATTTTGACACATCTTGGTTTTTCAAAAGATACTGGTATTTCAGCCAAGTTATCTGCAATGCACGAAGTGGCACTTCCCAGAGTGTGCTGTGTTTATAAAGAGGCACATGAAATAAAGTGAGCAGAACCAACTGTCATGCGTTCCCGTCAGTCTACCCTACAATACCTCTCTCACTTTAGCTTATCTGTTGTTAGGCAGATAGACTTGGCAATAGAAATTAAATGGATTTATTGCTGTACAGGAATATTACACCATCTCCAATTTACTTGAAGTCAGTATATGATTTCCTATATCTAATGTGATTTTAACAATGCATATAAATTTGGCTGTCAATGAGTATGTTTCCTATGATAAACTCTTTGAAAATTTCACAGTTCATATGATAAATTGTGCAAACCAGTTCCTATAAATCAAAAGACAAATTATGCTGTCACTTAAAAGTGGCCTAAGTCTGAAGCAGCTCCTGCAAAGACAAATGATGTAATGAAGTTACTCAGAATTTACATAGGTATAACTAGAAGCAGTGTGCCTATTTTGGCCTGCGAGTGGGAGTAATGGAGACCCAAATACTCATTTGTGTACGTACATGTGTTTATATATACATCAGTATACACAGGCACACAGAGAAAATATGCATTTGCATTTAGCTACGGTTAAAGTATCCATGTGCTCATCTACGTGTTTCAACATGGGCTGAGCAAGGCTGATGGAAATGATTGGAGTGTCCTTACAGTGACCGGGAGCCTTTGCAGACAGTTCTCAGGGTAAATGACATTGGGTGTTTTCTGTTTGATTTGCAGCTCTGCAGTGCGGAGTGAGCGGGGCAGTAGCAAGATGTCTGGTACGGTATGTCTGGATGGAAACCCTTACACCACTCACTTGGAGGACTAAGACCACATTTCGGGCATTTCAAGTTTGGTACGCTATCACTGAACGCTTGCATTTGTAATAAAATCTTCTAAACATCAAAGCCACATTTTGTGGTGTCAGCTGAAGACAATTTCTCTTTTGTTACCAATACACAATAAACTAGAAATATCTGCACTTGCAGCAGTATTCCAAACAAGAATGTTGAACTAGTTTTACTATATAAGCTAACATCAGTGCACCCACAGTAAAATACCCTTTTGAAAGTGTTAACAGTAACAAGTATGAATGTAACGATGCACTGTGGCAACTAAAAATTTAAAAGAAGGAACAAACCCCTCCAAACCAGTGACTTTTTCTCTTAAAATTGCAGCCCACATACAGAGATTCCAATTTTGTCTCACGTCATGGGCTCCATCTACCTCAGGGACACAGAACAGCATGGCATTCACTAGCATGAGGAGAAACACTCACCTGAACATATTGCTGAAACCCCACAATTATCAAGGCTTCCTCCTTACCAGTCCTGTTTAAAGCCTGCCCTAGAGACTGTCAAAGTCAAGGCTTTTAGTAATTTCCTGGCATTTTGGAGTGGGTCTTAAGTGAGGAAGCATTATCTATTGGCCATGGGAACTTCATCTAAAGCCTTGTGACTGGCTCTGGGTCTTTGGGAGTGCCAGGGTGGGAGCAGGCACTGGTCAGAGAGGCTGAGCTGGAATTTAACTTGTGTGAATGTGGGCACTGATAAGCAAGATAACTTTCAACAGTTTGAAAGAGAGTTTTTGGAGGCTGTAGTACTGTCCTTATGGTGAAGTGGCTACAGAAGCCATTTGTATTGTTAAATACACTGCCTGTAAAAAAGCTGTATATTTGCCTATATTCTGTTTTTTCCCTTATGCTGGGCCCAAAACAAGTTCCCTTGAGTTCTGCAGTAGTTGGACTGGATGAAAAGTAGAAGCGAACAGATATTGTCTTTTTCAAGGAAACACTGGGAACACGTGCTCTGCTGGCTCTTTTGTGTGTGAAGAGATAGAATACAATGAAGTGTAACATTGCAAAGCCTTCCAAATTGGGCTTTTGACTTTTATAGCCATATATACATATTTATATGTATATAGAAATATATACATATTGATACATATAGAAAATTATATATATAGACTGAAAAAGTAGTTTTTGGAATAGTTCAGTCTTCATAAACCAAATCATACATTGTCTTCGGCTACATTTTTAAAAGAGGCAACCCACAGTTTCTCTGTAGTGTTTTCACTTAAAGAGAAGAAGCTGCATGAGAGAAGACTCACTTGCCACCCTGACAACTCAGAGAAGCTGCGTTCACATCTAGAGGATGCCCATTGACCACAGGCCTGAAATTGCTCCCGTTCACTCCTACCAGCTTGGGTGGTAAATCATGGAGGTGTGCTGCGTGAACTGCACGCACCTGCGTGAAGCAAATCTGTTGTCTGACTTCTTTAGGAGCGGGTATGTTTTTGTTTTGTTTTTGTTTTTGTTTTTTTTTCAGTTCAGAGACCTTTATGACTTGCTAGTTGAGAGATTTTAGAAAGTGAAGTGTAACACGGAGCTTTGAGCGCGAAGTGTCACACAACTAAAGATCTGCAACTTCTTCAAGAAAAAGCTGGTAGCAGAAGAATATACAGCTATACAGCGTGCACACATGTAGACACATATACTCCTGTTTCACGCAGAAAGCTGTCTAAATAAAAAACACAGAAGAAATAACCAGTGCCACACATTATGTAAACTCACAAGGCGTATTTCCAACACAAATCTGAAGCATAAATTAAAAGAGAGCAAGAAAGAGAGAGACAGAGATGATAGCAAAACATTTTAAATATAGAATCTGCACAATTGATATTTTTGTTAAATTAGAATAAATAAATTCATTACATCCATTCACATACCAGTTGTAAAAACAATAAATTATTTTATTTTATTTTATTTTCAGTGCCGTGTTGCTTTTTTTCTTTTTTTTCTTTTTTTTTTTTTTTTTTTTTCTTTTACAATTATGATTAATCCACAAGATTATTCCCTCTCCCCCTTGTGATAAAACTGTTTCCACAGGAGGGCAGCTACATTTAGGTTTTTTTGTATACAGTCAAACCAAAAATGACAGTTTTTTTCCTAGTGAGATTATCTTATTTGAGAAGCAGATACTCTAAAACCCACTGATGCTTAGGGGTCCAACTCCACCTAAGGGCTCTGGAGATGTGTCCCAAATAGCCAGCAGTGAATTTAACACTGAGGATTGTTTCTTTCTATGCAAAGAGCAATAGTCTGGGTTTCTATCCCGCAGTTGCATTTTATGAACGCTGTTGGTCAACACTCTGTAGTGATGTAAACAATGACACGACAGTGTGAGTAACAAAGAATTCAGTTGAGAGCAGAAGTTGAAAGGACAAAGTCACATACCTTGTACCAATTTTTCATTCATCAGTTACATAAGATAGCAATGACTGACAAAAGCAAGGTCTGGAATTGGAATCTGATTACCAAGACCAGCTAAAAAAGCAAGTGCAAACTAGAGCTGACTGACCTAGTAATATCTCACACTTTCAGGGGTGCTTCAGACCTCAAAGGTCTGAGGTCCTTTGCCCTCTCACCATCTAAAGGCAATTGCTTGTTGCTCGTGCCAATTTGCTTCATTACTACATTGGTGAAAAGGGAAAAATCACAATAGTGGTTTGTTCTCATATTTTTTTATAGTTTTTATAAATAAACTCTTTCTATGAAAAAAGATACTCGATCTAAGGAAGCTTTAAATTTATACCCGCGTATGATATTACTCTTCTGGAGCCTGAACAGCACCCAAAAGCTTTACTCATCCTGTTGAATATATAATAAATTATTACTATGATGCAAACACAAACGCTTGCACATTCTGTCTCTTTTATGATAAAACACAGGAAAAGCAAACGCCACTTAATACAGCAGCTGTATGTCAAGACAAATGTTAAGTCTATGCTGAGACACATTTAAGTCTCCGTATTTTTCCTCTCGTGATGATTTCTAATTGTTATGAACATTTTTGAGAGGTTCTAGAACATGTTTAATACATATATATAAGTAAAAAAATTAGATTATTTGAAAGGAAAATAAAACACTTCAAAATGATCTTTTGTTAATAGGTAGAGAAGGCATAAATCTTTATTTTTTAGAACTCTGCCAATAGTCAAAGCCTTGATCTCAGTTCTTAGGGTGGGAGGATGGATTAAGTGGGGAATTTTGCTCAAGATCCACAATTTTGCATAGCCCTACTCCTAATAAAAAAGTCACACCATTTTTGGAAGTTGAAGATGACTAGTAACATCCGTTGGTAATTCACTTTGACAGAGGAGGAGGCCCTGCCCCTCTTACTGTTTATTTAGAACAGGACACACAGATACTTCTCCAGGTTTCATACTTGTAGATGTAGCAATTCTATGCTGTTTTGAAATCATCACATGCTTTCTTAGAGTTCATACAAACAGGCCACTCTTGCAAAAACATGTTTGTGTCCGCCTGGAGTGAGACCTGCCCTTCTTGCTACACAGGCCAACAAGTTTTCTCTCCTGATCTCGTGACTGGGATTTTCAGAGGAGCCTGGGGTATTTCAGTGCTCGAGCACCACTGGCCTACAGCTGCAAGGCTTGTCTGAAAAACCTCCTGCAGTCTCCTACTCCTATTCCTGTGTGGATGAATGAAGGAATGAAAGAAAAATAAGATTCTTTTGTTTTCACCAGCGTATTATAACCATTTGTTTTGGTCCCTGTTATTCTAGGGCTTAATTCAAAGCCTGCTGATACAAAAGGAAGTGATTTTAACAGGGTTGCTATATGGTGTCCACCTGTTACCTGCATAAGATTAAATGCCCATCCTTGGTCACAGAACTTCTACCAGCCAATAATGGGATTCAGAAGTTGTTGCCAGTGAAAACAATTACCAGCTACTGCCTGTACTGTGGAAACAGTCTTATTGATACCGGGCAAGTCCTCCACATCCCGATGTGGTTTGACTTCCTGGTGACCCCTCTTCCTCCCAAATGTGGTAGATATACAAAACATGAATGCTTTCTGTAGCCTTAAAACAAAACAAAACAAACTCCAAACAAACCACACACAAAACAATCAAAGAAGACAAATAATTACAAACTTTTGCTGGTAAAATGAATACCAGAGTTAGCTGTGATGGACAAAACAGTGATAAAATATTAACTGCTTGCTGTGTTTTTTTGACCTTTATAGCCTCTTCATGAAGATCTAGGTACATTACACATTGTTAGATTCAAGGTGGAAGCCATAGAGAAAATAACAGAGAAAGCAGTTGAACACAGCCTCAGAATATCTGAGTTTAGAAGACACTTGATTATTTTACCTGCAATTTTTGGTTCTCTAACTAGTTTCCAGAAAATACAGTATGCCTTTGTTTCATGGAAAGAAGAAGCCAGCAGCTATTGTTCATGGACGACAAGGACCCCAAGCTGTGACACAGCTGGAACTAATGGAAGGTTTACAAGCAAAGTGGACACAAATTCCTTCTAGCAGCCAAATCCTCCTTCTGTGTAAGTCTGACATGCACAGGGTGAGGAGTCACTGAGGGTGCTGGTATTTCAGCAATGTACATGTGGGAATCCCTGGTCTGCAAGCTGCTGCACTGCTCCTTCTGAGAATTTCTTGGTGGAAACACACTATTTGTCATAGAATAATGATCTGCTGTTAGGATATTCCTAGCATGAAAATGTGTTTCCTTTTGTCAAAACAAAAAGGTATTGCTTTTTAAAACCAGCAGCAAGCTTTTCATTTTCCAGTAAAACATCTGCAGCCCTTTCTGAAGAACGGATCAAGTCCACAAGGGCTGCAGATATACTTTGGTCAATCACTTTGCTTATGTAGTTTGTCTTTTGGTATTTTAATAGAACCAAGTGATATAAAGTGACATACCAAATGAATGATATTTACAAAACAGTATAAAATAAGCTACTGTGGTATCATGGGTACATGTGACATTTTCTAAGGACATACTGTATTAGAGGTAGGTGAGAAAGGGGAGATGATTCTGTAACCTTCAAATATCTCAGGATCTTCTATTCACTAGTTTTTTCTTCTTTTGCATTATTTTATTTTATATTTTTGCAGACACAGAGGGCTTGTAGCAACTTTAATGCTTAGTTTTTTGACATATCAAGATCACCCTACTATTATTTAAAGCAGTGCACATCTTCATTTGGTCCAAATAGGCAGATTCTGCCCATAATTTGAGACTGTATATAAGTACATTGAAGCTTTTGCTTCTCTCTGTCTGGGCAGACCTAATACCAGTATGTCAACAATGGCTTAATCAAACCTCTTTTAAAGAAGATCATAACCACAGGTTAACACTTTTTCAACAAGCACTGTTTAAATGCTGATGGTCTCTGAGACAGAAGACATCCCTTAGCTAATTTTCCATGCCCATCTTTGCACTGGACAGTCCTGGTGTGCCATCCTGTGTCACATGTTCGAGAACAAGAAAGCCACGGCCCCGTAACCCAGCGGGGTTGCGTGAGCTGTGGAGTTACTTTGCTGCTGCTGCTGCCACTGCTGGTGACAGAGTTAGTCATTTGCCCTTGCTTCTTTGGCACAAAGAAACTGTAGCGGACATCCACTGGTTGAGTTGGATCAGTTGCAAGTATCTGTACAATAAGAACCTCTTTTGTGGCAGAGTGTCCCATCGCATGCAAGAAGTCGTCTTTGTGACTCCAGCCGCTGTAGTTCATGACAGTCCCGTTGATGTCAATGATTGTTTCCGAAGTGGAGATCATATATTTTCCATTGACAAGGTACTCACCATTTTTCTTTTTCAGGGCCAGGTAGGCAGTGAACCTGCTCTGGTCCTTTGTCTTGAACTGACGAACTTTGATGTGGGTTGCCCCTTCCGGGATTTTCACTATATCTGTGTAGCCCTTGCTGAATGAAGTAAAACGAAAGAAGAGTGTTCAGTAGCTGGTGTGAAATAAACCTCAAGTCTTACTGCAAAGCCTAAGGAAGTCACTGGCATGACACATCTTGCTTTGTTTTAGTTCAGGCCCTGAATCCTTCTGGCTTGAGGCTCATCTAAGATTAGTTTAACCAGGTTCCACTGCTTGTCTATTGTATTGATCTTTATGATCTTGAAGAAATATCTCCAGCACTTACTTCAAATTGCTTAATCTTTAGCTCTAATAATGACTTTATGTGAGTCAGATACAAGAGGAATGAAAAATATCAGATATCGTATATATTTCAGCAAAGGGTGGGAGATATGAAATACGATGCACGCTCTGCCTGCCAAAGAAAGATAATGAGATATGCATTGGTTACAGCTGTTTCTTGCTGTCTTTGCTATAATGATGATTAAGGAAAGCATGAGCAAAGTAACAGCTGGATAGAGGTACCTTGGGATCATTTAAAAATAATCTTGATCACTGAGAAAAAATGTGTTTACTTTGAAATCCATAAAGCTGAAGATTAATTGTCAAGTGTCTAATATGAGGTGCACCCAAATGTTTAAATTTGTACAGAGTTCTCTCAGTTGCTACTTATGAAGTAACTTAATGCAGATTAGAAAAAGATATTTAACTCCTCTGTGGAAAGTGACAAGGGTTCAAAACCTGCAAGTGTGCTGGAACATATCACTATCTCAAGTATGTTATTTATTTTAATTTTACTGATATATAGAGAAGAATCTAAACACTTTACATATCTATAAGCCACCATCTGGCCTTTGAAGATATGCATTTTCATTTCTAAACCTGTGACAACCATTCTTCAAGTACCTCGTATCTGAAAAGTTTAGTGCTGAACCTTCTAGAAAAAAAAGGAATGAGAAAATGTTATAAAAATATAGAAAAGTGAAGTTGTCTCCCTTGGGATTGTCTAAAGAACAGACAGATAATTTTGAGAATTTTTTGGCTGCACAAGTAGAGACTACACAGACTACAGATTAAATGCTTGTGATGTTCCTCTGCTATTTCCAACTGTTATGGGACAACGGCTAAAACTCTATTGATTTAGCACCTCCATAAACCTGAAGGACCATGGTTTAAAAAAATAGGCTGGGGGGACACTCTGCGCTACAGTACTGCACAAATATTCTTACATAACAGTTGCCAAAATAACTCTGTTATTAACATTGAACATGTTATTTAAGTTCCAAGATCATTTGTTTAAAAACTAAAAAGCAAAGCTGGAGAATTTAAGTAATCTGCACAAAGAACTTTAACACTCCACGTGCACGGAGAAGCACTTACAGCCTTAATTCTCCTGTTTCACAACTTCTGCCTATTTGGTGTTACGGCCTTTTAAGAAAGTTCTTAGGAAACAAGTTTTCCAGAAGATTATGTTTTGACTGCTTTAAAAGAAAAAAGTACAAACAAATGTTATTATGGCAATTGTCTGCAATGGGAAATACTAGTTTCCCTTGTACATTTAACAGTTTCCTAGTACATTTTAATGTACAGGTTTCTACAGTTTGGTTTTCTAATGGAAAGCAATGCACAAGCTGCTATTTTTCAGCTGAGAAAAGATCATTTTACCACAGCCACTGCTTTTTCATATGTATAACCAAGATTATGGACAATTAAGTTTTCACTGTTTTAAGGAGAGGTTTAATTTAAAGTCAATTACTCACATAAAGGAATTGTCTCAAGCAATATATCCAGCTAACAAAAAAATCCTCGTCGCCCCAATGTTAAACCAAAATCAAGTTAGACCATGCTTGTTACTTACAGGTTGACTATTACTTTTTAAACAGGACAATCTTTTGAATGCACTGAGGCTGAATTACTATTTTACTTTCTGGCCAGTCTCATTTAAGTTAACAGGTGATTTGAGGAGCACGATGTTAACTTCATAGGAATATTGTAATAGAATCTCACTGTTTCCGAATATATCTACGCTACAAATCTGACCACACTGAAATTCAAGGAGTCCCTTTAACATTTTTGCTGGAGCTGGATTTCAGCACAAGGATCATTACCGAATCACATGAAAGGTATCTCACACTGTCTTCTTCATTTAGACATCCCAGACATTTCAATATTTACAAACTGGAAAAGATTTGGTTTATATAATAACTAATTTGGATGGAAAGTCATTCTTTTTGGCAGAGGTGTTTTGGCATCCTTAGGTGAGTAATCATTAGTTTACCAGGAAGAAGATTAGTTATGTTTATTTTTAGAATAAATTCACTCTCAAAGCCATTTTTGGCTGCTATTAATCAGTATGTTGAAATGTATAGAAATGAAAGGTCATTTCAGGAGTCAGATTTCAACTTCTGGTAGCTTTCAATATGCTATGTAAGAATTTGGAAGATATAAACCAAAATCAAGTTTATGTACATTTGAAAAGATAGTACACTAATGCAGTCACAGATACTGAGTAGAAATTGTCAACTGAGTTTCTAAGAGTAGATCACTACCACAGTCCTATGAGAGCTTAGGATCTATATAAATGAGAATTAAAAATCCTCATTCACCTATGAATCTTTAGAATTGAAGAGGGAGTGAAATAAGAGTTCAGACAGAAGGCGGACTCACTTGACATTGGTATCTCACTACAAAGCTTACTGATGCTCTCAGTATGGTTAACAAAAATCATGGGGGCAGTCCCTTTTCTTTTACTTGTATTAAGTTTTATTACAGTTAAAAGCTGAACTCTGGCAGAAAAATGTCTGAAGGATAACTACTATAAATATTTTGACTTAAAAAAAGATCCATCTGGAGATTGATATTATGCCAATGGACATGAAGGGATATAGCAAATACCACGTTTAAACCTACGTTTACTTTTGACATCTCATCTAGACATCTAAGCTCCACATATACTCAGCAGTAAGAAAATGCATTTTTAGGGTATAATCCCTCTCAGCTATGGAGGAAGATTTTTACAGCTGTGCTCTGATGCTGTCTGCTTCTTTCCTCTAACTACACAAAGAATTAGTGTCACTAAATCAGGTGGAATGTCCTCATCGTCATTCAACGTTAGATGAGATGAAACATGTTCTTGGCATGTTCTTGCTAACACATCTGGGAAATGCAAAGTTTCCAATACACCCAGATTATTCTGATCCCAACAATTCTCTGATTCACTCTTCCCTTTCCTCTCTCCTCTAGAAACCAAAATCCTGACCAGCAAGATTAGCGAGTAACAGCAGATGCTATGCCTTATTCTAGGCAAACTTTCTATCACTGGCTGCTCAGCTGAGTTACTGGCACTTTGCGTCAGAAACGGACTGGGTGCAGTGTTTTGCCAGTCCATTATTTGCTAGTTTCAGGGCTTTGCTGAAAGGCCAGCTGTAAACACCTGGAATGTGCAATGAAGCACAGGCAATGCACTTTTTTGCTCAATCTTCATGTGAAAGTAAACTGAATTTAGAGACAGAAAGAAAGCAAGCACATAGCAGAGTTACTATTTGCACAAGAACATACATTTACTGATATTCAAGATTTACCTCTTTTTGGTAAAGGTTCCCATGACTTTTGTGCAGCTGGAATTATCTCCTCCACACACCCCACATTTGTCATACTGGAGCTTTGAACCAATGATGCCATCACAACCAGTTCGGATGCATTTTCCCCGGACGCAGACGGAATTACTGTACGGTCGACATTCAGTACCATCAGTTACCTACGCAGTCAAACGACCATTTGTTAAAATTACCATGGAAAAAATTTCCTTTTGTGAATCTGACTGGCAAAACCCAGTTACTTACTTATGTTACCCATGCAGAACAGAGTGACAGCCCAGACTGAGTTTCTCTGACATCCTCAGCACAAAAGCTGATGAAATTTAGCAAAAGGCTGAAAGCAGCGACAGATAACTCCACCATAAGGCACTAAATTTACCCTGGCTTTAATGATGATCTCACAGCTTATTAATGACAGGACCTGTAGATAGCCTTGCATTTGAGCTATCTACATCTAAATGTTATCTTCATAATGTTTCAAGGCAGAGAACTGCAAATATAAGAGGGGGAGACATTTCAGTTTGCATTGTATGGGATAGAACAAACTGATCACAAATCACATCTACACTCATTGGCTAATTATTTTAAATTAATTGTCTCCCTAAAAGTTACTCTGGACTTCCTTATACATAATCCAGGGTAAGACTTATTCTTTTGCTCATATTACTCCTTCTCCTCCAGAAAACCACAGAATGACAGATGACTCTCCAGGCAGAAAACCCCTTATCCACCACGGAAAACAAACTAGTCAGAGTTCACTAAGAGGGCCATATTTTTCATGAATCTACATATAGAAATGTGGAAAAACTTTTCTCATTCTAGAGGCCAATTCTGGTCCTAATATATAACCAATAGGTCAAACCATTAAATCTAATCACACAGTTAAACCTTTGAATCATATGATTAACTTCTTTTCCCTTGTTGTATGGAAAGACTTCTAAGACACAGCATACTTCTGAACTGGAGCATGAAATCATGATTGGAGATGACATTACCTTCTGAGAAAATACCACATAATAGCCAGTTCCTTTGGCTCGGCAGGTAAGCTTGCAAACGTCTCCGGGAAGTACTCCAGCATACTTGGGGACCCATTCAACAAATGTCTTGACACCCTTTGCGTCAGACTGATAGCCATTCCTTGCTTCACACTGCTCTTGTCGGAAAGATTTAGCTGTAGAATTATCCACATCATTAGTGACTATTTCAGACCACGCTGCAAATATCATTATGCCCATCTATTATTCCAATTTCTTTTTTACATGATTTTTAGGTTATGTCACTTCACCTCTTTCCTTAGAACTGGCCTTTAAATCCTTCAACTGTTTTAGCTTAGAAATCTTCCCATGACATAATAAGCATTAAAGGACTAAAGTTTGCATTACGGTTCATTTTCCAGGACTGAAATTTCTTTTCATTTAAGTCTCCTTTCTGTATGGTGTCAGGGTGGGGATGGGGGAAGAATTACAGTATAGTATTTATGATGAATGTCTTGCTTTGGTAAAGACATTTTGGGGTAACTACAACGGACCTTTGTTGTTTCCTTTCACAGTAGATGTTCAGTATTTACTACTAATGAAGATAAGAGGCTGGAGCACGAAGGCACTTACCATTTGCTGGGCAGGGTGTGACGTTGCAGGAGCGGTATATGGCTCTCTTGCCAGTACAGTATCGGCCATTGTTTCTAGGAGCTGGGTTATTGCAGTGACGATAAGCAAACTGAACTCCTCCACCACAGGTACGGGAGCACTGTCCCCAAGGTCCCCAGGACCCCCAGTTACCATGGCTTGAAGCCTGAAATATATGGAGAAGCAGGAGGTAAAGACATAATTTCAAACTCACCTCTAAAGTTTTCCTCAATTGAAGGCAATTCCTTAGTTGTTTTAATCAGGGATAGCATCTTAGGAGCCTTTTTTCTCCCAGCAGAGTTAATTTCTGTCTTTTGTCTGCACATTGATGACATCTTGTTTGACACTGTACATGCTAAGGCAATACTAGGCCTTGCTCTGCACAGCTACCTTCAGCCTATACCATAGAAGACACCCATGCACCAGAAATAGTGCCCACAGTCTCATGTGTTGCCCTCTTATTTTTCGTTATTTCTATCAATAGGGCCCCATAAACTAGCTCCAGGGGATTTGGCTCACAGAGTATGTTCATAAGGCTAACCTATGATTAATTAAATGCAATTACATGTGACGTGTGTATCACTCTGAATTACTGGCAAGAGATGGAGCTGTCAGATATAGTTTGCAACTCCACTAAATTGCCTACCTGGAAAGAGTATCACAACAGCATGTGGAAGTATTTAATTCCATAAAAAAGGCTATTATAAGGGCTGTGGCTTGACTGAATGACTCTCATAGCTCACCAGTATCTTCACAAAATTCTGCAAGTCCATACCTCTTCTGTGGGTGTAACAGAAGGGGCAGTGCTACTGTTTACCCTGTAAATTTAGAAGTATCTGAACTGTGCAGTTGACCGTTTTCATGAGCAAGGGGACTCTTCAGATGTATAAAATTGACAGAGGTGATTCTGTCACTGCAGGTACAAACTTTTCTGCTCTAGAAACTATATTCTGAATGAACTTCATCTCCATTTCTCTTCACTAAAGTGAGGGGCCTGGCATCTTTCAGATGAGGGCTGTAAATTAAATTTATGGATTTAATTTACCTTGCAGTACATTGACATGAATTCAAGAAGCTAAGAATAGATTCCTGACAATGTTTCCATATGAGACCTGACTTACTGAATGGGCAAATCTGAAGGCATGCTCCCAGCTTTCCAGGAACAAAGGCTTTCACACTTCAAGAAAAAAACACGCTTCCTGAAACTCAGCGGAGTTTTTCCTATCTCTCTGAACAATGACACTCCAATTACATGCTAAAAAATAAGGCAGCTTTCAATCTGACTTCCATAAAGTCCCTTTCACTCCCACAAAAATCAGCGCCTTTGAGGATCATGCCTTCTGAAATTCCCTAGGGTCACAGCTGGTAACTTACTGAGTAGTACTTCTTCTTAGTTTTGTCAACACATTTTCCCTGGAGGCAGATCCTCCCTTTTCCACATGGTGTTCCTTCCACAGCAGGCAGCTTCTTCGTCAGACAAACCATCTGACCTTGTCGCACAACTGCACACCAGAGGCGAGAGCACACATCCATACCGGGACACACTGTGTATTCAGGTCCAAACGCCAGTTTGCACTGACGAATGGCATCATAGGTTTGTCCTGGAAGCTCCTCGGGGCCCAGGATCTGCTTTCTTGGTTGGTCGAGCAAACAGTTTCCTAAAAGAGCAAACCATCCCCTTGTTACTCATTTCCTAGTTTTCTGTGTAGTGCTGCGAATCTGTCATTCAAACCAGGCAGACCAATAATGACTTCAAACCTCATTCCAAGGAGGCTGATGTGAACAGAAAGGCTGTCAGAAGTTTCCTCGGATTTTGGATAAGGTCATACTATTGCAACTCTGTTCTCACCCAGCAGCGTACCAGGTGTTGAGCTGCTTATTTCCAATCTGAGGGTATAAATGAGAATGAGTTCTACTTGGGTCCCATCCAGCCTTTTACCCTGGTTTCCTTTATTTGAATTTCCTCTGAACACATTCCACTCCATTTATCAGTTTGTGATTAAAGAAATGATCAAGACTCAGCAAAGTAAGCAAAGCTGTCATTTGAATTTTGAGATGGAACATCAGAAGTGGTAAAGCTTCTAAAGGAATGCCAGAAAAATCACAAAAACCAGACTTGTAGCCAATGAAGCACTTAAGGAAAAAAAAAAAAGACAAAAAACCCTAACAGATCAAAGGAAAAATATAAGCTGCATATCAAAACTATTGTTGGCAGTAAATCTGGACTGGGCTTTCCTCATAAGGAATAATACTTGGCTGCTTCTGGAATTAGTTTGAAGAGGGCTATCCATTCTATGCAAAAATACATAAATAACAGAAAGAAAAGAAAATAATAGCATAAACATAAAGAATTGTAGATGTGCTTTGAGATGTATTGCAAAGATTACGATTTGTCTGGCACACTAAAAATGAGAATTCACATTTAGATTCCAGATGATCTACTGATAGATTTTTTAAATTATTTTTTTTTTCACTATTGAAAAAACCTCACTTGTTGACATGCAGAACTATTTATTCACTGTAACCTCTTTTACACTTCATGAAAGGGATATGTGGTCTGGGCAAGCTTCACTTCTCCTTGGCCAAAATAATTTACCACAATTTAGCTCACTTTGGAACCTACACCAGTATTCTTCAGTTGGATCACGGGTGAAAAAAGGCTATCTATAAAACACTCACTCTTTATACAAAGTGGAATAGAATTACAAGACATGGCAGTGAATTTAAACAAACCAAATACCCCATCTCTCAATGGTTTTGGTTTTCCCTCCAGAATACACACTTACTGCAACTGTTCTTTTTTTCCTCTAAATTCTAAGGCCAAGTAGCCCAATCAGCTACAAATTCTTTCTACATCATCACATACTACTGAAAAGCTCCCTGTCTTAGTTAAACCTGTTCCATTTATACTTTTCTGATCCTGATTCGCCCTAGCCTTATCTTTAACCTGGATTATGCAGCCTTTTTAAATGTTGACAAGGTGTGCCAATGCTAACTAATGAGCTGAGTGTCATGAGATACAGATAATTAAAAGTATTTTAGCATTCAAAGCCTGTTGTAGAATAAAATATTAGAGATATGGTGAGGAGAGAGAAAGCACAGATTTTTTTTTTTCCTGGAGTTTCTGAAAATGACATAATTGCCCAAAATTGCTGTCAAAAATAAAATTTGTAAAAGTAACAGTGAAATCCTACTTCATACACCTTGTGATGAGGGAGGAAGCTAGTACAGTGTTAGGAAGAAGCTAGTATAGGGGTTAGGAAGCTGATGGGAAGGCACTAGCACGTCAATATTCAGTAGTATACACTACTGTTGTATTTACGATAGAATCCTAGAATGATTGGAGGGCTTGGAAGGGACCTTAAAGACCATCTAGTTCCAACTCCCCTGCTGTGGGCAGGGACACCTTCCACTAGAGCAGGTTGCTCAAAGCCCCACCCAGCCTGGCCTTGAACACTTCCAGGGATGGGGCAGCCACAGCTTCTCTGGGCAACCTGTTCCAGTGTCTCACTACCCTCGCTGTAAAGAATTTCATTCTAGTATCTAATCTAAATCTCCCCTTTTTCAAATTAAAACCATTACCCCTTGTCCTATGACTACAATCCCTGACAGAGTCCCTGTCCAGCTCTCCTGTAGGCCCTCTTCAGATACTGTAAGGCTGCTATAAGGTCTCCCCGGAGCCTTTTCTTCTCCAGGTTGAACAGCCCCAACTCTCTCAGCCTGTCTTCATAGGAAAGGTGCTCCAGCCCTCTGATCATCTGCAGTTTATCAAGTTTCCAAGCGGAATTATCATTCAGTATTTTAAAACATTGTAATAGCACTTAATTTCTTCATGACAGCCACTGCTGCCCATCACTGAGATCTACCATGACTGACATGACTGGAAATATAAATTCAGAGAAAAAAGAAAAAAAGGCACATCCTTGCATATACTTGATCCATCAATCATTTAGTTAACACTCATTTGAATATTTTTCACATGAGAGTAACAAAGAGGTTTCACAAGCTTATATAGCAAATATAGCATTTTTTTCCTCCAGAACACAGGGAAATGAGACTGCCCTGAGTAAAGAAATATGATTTCTTTGAAGTCAGGTGTTCCAGCTGATCTTGTGTGATATATTCAAAACTGAAGATAGCAAAGGCCTCTAAGTATTCCCCACAGGGAAAAAAGAAGTTTACATTTATAGATAGTAGCAGTGTCTATATTTAGACAGGTTGCAATGAAGTACAGGTGTTTTTCCCACCAGGGTGTGCAATCTCCTACTTGTAATGGTCAGAAGATTTAAGAAGTTGGAGAATGGTTTGCCCTGGGCCCTCTGGTTTAGAGGGCAGGGAGGGCTTCAATTCACTACACTATATTGCACCATACAGAGCATGTATATACTGCTATTCTCAGCTTTTGTCCTGAGTACCAAAGAACATCTGTGTGCCCTGGAACAGAGCAATGCTGCTGGCTAATGACAGTGTTAATTAAGCCATCTCATTATCTCTCCTCAATGTTATGGACAATATATCTTGGGAAAAAAAAAAAAAAGACAGAATAAGATCTGTGCAGGAAGTAGATAACCAGGATATAAATTAATTAAAATAGAAATAGTTGTTGTTTCAGGTTGCACAGAGCACTGAGCGCTGTGAGTAAATACAATAAATGGCAAGCAATCATACCCCAGCCTAGTGGTTGGCATGACAATAAAGGCAATTAGTACCTTAGGGGAGCGTTGGCTAAAAGCAGATGGAAATAACCGTCACTGTCTTCTGGACACTAACTGAGCCTTTTCTTCCAAAATGTCAAATTGCTGTCTGGGGTCATCACATGAGTGTAAAACAAATAGTGATATCGTGACAATGATGTTTACAGTTCTCATGCTGGGCCTCAGGAGATAGGGAATCAGCACCTTGATCCTCCCCAGACTTCCTGGCTGACCTTGGACAAGACATTTATATTGGGATTTATTTAGCTGACTTTAACTGTATGTAATGCTGGTGTCTGCAATTGAGTCAGCTGTCAGATGTTTCACTACTCTGGCAAACGAGTTTATGGTGCAATTCAGCACGACTAATGCAACTGATGAGATCAGTCAGACCACTGATGCCATTGATTAGACCCCTTTGCACCAGGATGGGAACTTAAATACCCAGTTTACGAGTAGCTGCCTATATAGTAAATACCCACATTTTATAAAATGAGTCTGCTCCCCAGCATCACTTTCCAAATTTAGAAAACAGGAGCATCAGTACTTGACAAAGTGATATTAAGGAATCAGAGTCAAGACTGTGATGTTTTCTGTTACAGCAGTATGGGATGAATATCTAAATCTATATGGGAAACTTACTTAAAGCTTTGATAAGTCATTGACTGTTGCTATTTGTTGACATTTGTAACAGAATACTGCTCAAAACCCCAAACTTCTGGACTTCATTCACATTTCATTATGCTTAGCCATAAGGTGCAGCAGATGAGGCACTTTATTTCCTCACACCAATGCTGCCATGCCCTGTTTGTCACAAAGCACAGTTCATGAGCTCATGCCCATTTGGACCAAAAGTCCAGTGCAAACTCTTTATGCTGCTTATCAGAATGGAAGAGTGTCTTCTTGTTCAGTGTTTCCCATGTAAGCTTCCTCTGACTATGCGAGATCCGGTTGCAAACATCCTAAAAGAAAGCCTGCTATGTGAATGTCTGTATTGTTTTGTTGCAACTTTTGTTCTGTGCCTTCCTTATCTACATTATGCCTGCAGCACTGCTCAAAAGTACATCTCAAGGTTCTGGATTTTTTTCCTCTGCCTAGCAGCACTTGAGAGAGAGAGGATTTTCTTCTTGCTACAGGAAGATTGTAGGGAAGCTCCTTCTTGCAAAAAAAAAAAAGGAAGGGAAAACACTGTAACTATAGAACAGTTCATCTGCTCCAGATAAGGAGAAAAGAACAATAACCCCAAAAGAAGTCATATGCTTATTCTGAAAGAAACATAGAAATATAGCCTGTTTACACTGTTTTATTATCAGCTCAAAACAGTGTGAAGGGAAATGTCATGCTCTACTAGGGTCCTGTGGTTTCTGGCATGCTCAGCATACATTAAAACTGAGAATTATGGAGCTATGGATTCATTCACTGGGAGGAATAAGAAAATAAAACCAGAAGTTCCCTTCCTAAAATAACCCATGTCCTTTCAGCACAATAATTTTAATAAGATGCAATTAAAATCAGATGACCATTTTTATTTTGTAGTGTTTGTGTTTTGTTAAGACAAATATTTGTTTAAAGTAAATAACTGTAAAATTATAAACTTCAATAGAAAAGTCTGTTACTTTGTAAAAGTCTCTGAATGTGTAATCTATCGTGAAGAGATATTCCCTAAACATTGTATATATGAAATTACACCAATAGTATCAGTAGTAAAATTGATTCCCAGAGTACTCTGGACCTCTATTACGAGAGGCTGATATCTTCTATGTATTATTTCATCACATCAATAACCCTCTGAGACTACAAGTCTGAGTGGGCTCACGAGTATTAGAAAAGGCAATCCATCAGTTACTCGACTGCCAGATCCAAAGCCCTTGGCATGCAGCAAAGGATACATGACATTGTGAAAAGTGTCAGCAGTTGAGGACTGCCAAACTTCTTGTACAACAAGTCAGCACTCACTCATGATGAACAAGGAGACCATATGCAGCTCTGAAAGATGTGAAGCTCATACCTACTTTTACTGAAAAAACTTGGCAGTTACAACCTGAGACCTGTAGGACTGATAGTTAACAGTCCTTCTTCACTTCCACATTGAGACTGGGTCCAGCTCATGGATAAGGGTCCAAATTTCAAGCATCACCCCAGGTACAAAGAAGCCAAAGATGAAATGGGTGGGAGAAATGCTGCCTTTATTGTTGGAGAAAGTAGCTAGCTGGATGCACGGTAAGGAGAAAAAGTCAGATCACAAAAAAAAAACAAACAGGGAAACTACGAGAACAACCTTTCTACTTGCGTTCAGGAGGAGAGGAACAAGAGAAGAAAAGTAGTTCAGAGTTCCCTGTGCTCTCTAGGTGGTCATTTGTGGGTGGCGAGGGAGGTCCCATTTTTTTGCCCCAGTGAACTGTACGGTACCTCAGTAACTAAACTCAAAAAGGAAAGTTCTCTTCATATGTGGAAACTAACTTGGTAATATTGAGTCAATGCCAGAGCAATATGGACCATAAAACAGGACAGTACAGATTGATGGA
>VZTM01037586.1:8177-20224 GCA_013400555.1 Jacana jacana
TCTTTGTTTTAAAACACAAGTGTTAAATCTGTTATTACTCATTTTTTTTTGGTGATGAGATATATGTAAAACAAGTTTCATACTGACAATGGTATGTTTTATAAGACTGCTGGGAAAATAAAGAAAGGAAAGGTGGGAAAAAAGGATTGGCATAGGTGACTTACTGCAGCAGTCACTTTTATTTCTCACTTTGTACAGCCTCTGAGGATTTGTTTAATCAATAACAATATCCTATTCAATCATCGTATTCCATCTTTTTTCATACTTGAATAATAAGAACTCAACAAAAGATATCTAAAAAGAAGTTCATTGAAGACATCAACCTTGAGTTGTACTGCACTTTCTGAATATAGGTCTCCTTCCCAATGCTTCTCAAATGGCAGTCATCTGATAAGGAGGTATGTGCGCTGCATATGTGACTGCAAGAAACAAATATGTTCTTACATGACATGTATATGTATATGTATATGTATATGTATATGTATATGTATATGTATATGTATATGTATATGTATATGTATATGTATATGTATATGTATATGTATATGTATATGTATATGTATATGTATATGTATATGTATGTGTGTGTGTACATATGTATAAGTAGTAAAACAACATGATTTCTCCTTTACTTTCTGAATTTTGATATATTAATTTTTGTGGTGGACCAGATGGAAGTAAACAGTTCTAGTACAGAGCTTGGGATAACCTTGTTTCTAATAAGCTTTGTTGCTTTCACAGAAGTCTATTTGAAGTATCTCATTTTACTAAGAAATTGCTTCAGGGGAGGAAAGTCACATTGGTTTTTCTTTCTTACTTGCTGGTCACATGCTACTTTGCTGTAGTCACAAGGTTAAGGCACTGGATTCAGACAGAACAGCAGAATGTTCTCTATTTTAGGAAAAATAAAGACTGTTTTGGATTCACTATACTGGCTGTCAGAGCTTGCACACCAACATTTTTGCCATGACATCTGATCCTAGAGTATAAATTCATGTATTTTTCAGTGCTACTCTGCAAAAGACATATTCAGCTTGAACACTAAAATGCACTGGAGACTACTGAAGAGTAGATCGATTTAGAGTCCCAAGACAGCCTTCATATGATGCATAACTCCTACAGAACAAGAAGGTTAAAGGTCTTTTAAGCCTGAACTAAATCACACACAAATACAAGATGATGAACACACTAAGGAGGTTAGATCTTCACTTTTTAGATACTCTTGAGCACAAAGCAACAAAGTGATTCATTTCAAAGTTTTTCATTTTCAAAAAATAGTGGTCAAGCTCTGATTTACAAAGGGAGTAATTTAAAGTTTTGACTCACTGATCTGTAGCGATAAGTCGTGAATTTGTGCCCAAAAAACAATTCAGGCGTATTTATCACAAACTGATATTTATTTTTGCTTTGAGTTTTGTGACTATCTTTATAATTTTGCTGGGGGTTGCTCATATTTTATGATCCTGATAATTAAGGGGGCTAAATATTTCCTCCAATTGAACATTATCTCTATTACAAAAATGATCTTAGAGAGCTAGACCACAGCTCTGGTGGTCTAGCTAAGGACATCTGTTTAATGCCATTTTAAATGACCAGCAAGATACTTTATTGAATGGCTCAACTATAGGTCTTTTGTCACATATGCCCATTCTAAATAGACACTTCAGACACAGAAGGTGTATAAAACAACAACAGGTGACTGTTTTAGGCTCATGAATAATCCTCTGGGTCACCTGAAAATTCATTTCCAGCAATACAATTATCTTTTTTTTTTTTTTTAAAGTGCATTTGCACGTATTTCCCAGAAAGAAGAATAAGCTTAGTTGGCAAAAATAATGAGCAGTTGAAAACTGAAAATAAACTGCAAGTTTGGGCACTCAAAAATTTAGTGCATGGCAAGTTTACCCTGAGCCAATCCCACCTCTCTAATCCAGAAAATATTATTATGATGATGATGTAATTTGGATGAAAATCACTACACCTTTTAATTTTAAATAAATTCTTAAATAGAATAGCATTGTGGAAGCAAAAAATGTGTTTTATCAAAGTGCTTGGGTACATAAATAATCCCATTACAGAGAAATAGGACTGCTTGTGTGCTCCAAGATAGGTGTATCCTTAAATACTACATTAAGCGAAAGCCAAAGAAAATACATACAGAACAGAGACAAGAAAAGCATAGGTGGAAATGAAGAATAAAAGGGGAAACCAGTGCAAGAAGGTGAAAGCGAGAAATTTCAATCAATCACCACTGGCAAAGATAGGGGAAAGAACATGAAACTACTTTCTGGGAAAGAAAAATTGAGGTCTTTTTAGTTACTTCTCAGTGTTTATTGTTGTGGGTGAATGTTCAGATGGAGAAAGAGGCAAATAGAAATTAGCATTTGCTGAAGATTAATTTTGCACTAAGCATTATCAGGTTTTCTTTGAGGTGTTTCATCATATGGGTTGTATTCACCCCATTAATGAGCTGCAATACTGTAGAATCTGTGGATTCCAAATAAAACAAGGTATCTCAAATCAACTGAGAAACTGAAATGCCCTAACAGGAAAAGAAAAATAAAAAATACAAAGCATAAGTAATGAGGAAAATTATAAATTTTATCAAAAATATACTTGTGAATTGCAAGCTGTTACATTCACTTTACAAAAAGAAAAAGGTATGGGTTGGTCACATAATATTTCACAACAAAAACGCCCTTCAGCTTGTAGTTACTGCTATTAGGAGTTTTTTCTGGGTATTATGGTAGAACCTGTGTGCACTTATGAGCCTGATGCAAAGGTAAACCCTGCTGTCCTGGTCCTTGTTTTTACAATTAGAGAGCTGAATCATGCAAAGGCGGGGTGTACTTACATGTACTTCAGTGGTAAAGCTGTGCTCAGAAATTCCTGACTCCTTTTCCAGCAGACTTCCCCTCCACCCCTGCTGTTACCCACCTATCAATTGTTCATTACAACCAAACTCCTTCTAAGGCTGTTTTCTAAAGCAGATACACTAAATCATGCCTTTAGCATTCACAAACGAGCTAGAGGACAGGTAGCAAAGCGAGAGATGGAATATTGTATGGAGAAGAAAATTCAGATTAAAATGCACCATATCATTATGGCATCTCATTTAACCAGCTGGGCTAAATGTCAAAGTGACTGACACTTAACTCATGCAAAACTCCCACAGATTGGAATAAGAGTGATGCATACATAGTGACTTAAGGATCAAGTCTGTTCCCGGGAGCTACTGAACACTTCACTTCTCCTGCATTCCTGGAATACACTCATCCAAGAATCTGCCCCAAATCCTAGCTGTGCTCTGCACAGCACCGAAGACCATAAAATTCACATTTTCTCCCATTACTGAACAAAATATTTGGTTTGTTTCTCTATTAAAATATATGTATGTTTTAAATGGGTTTAAGGATAATTTAACTGATAGATAACAACAAATACAAATCCTTTGTGGTTTTGTGTAACACAGAAAGAAAATATGCCGATGACATGGTCACCAAGAGGCTAAAATACTGTTGGCTGGAGACTGATTGCACTATCTGTAGCCATTTAATGTCCCTAAATCTGCTTCTCCTCTGACTAACAAACGGGGTAAATTACAATGGAAGTCTATACAGTCTATCCCTGACTACTCTCATCAGAATTCATTCAGAATCAGTGTCTTCTGGACTGACAAAAAGTGTCTGTCATTAAAGTAAATTAACTTTAATAATTATGCCTATCAAAGGCATTAAATGTGATTAAATATTTGGCTGGTACACCTATGCAGTCCACATGAAGGCCATACATAGCCATTTGTCTCAAGTAGCTCGCCTTACCCAAATGCAATTCAAGAATTTGAAACCTTTCCATGCTGTTTCTAGAAAGACCTTCATGTAATGTTTTTCATTTCCACAAAAGTAGAAGAGACTTTTGTACAATTTCTGACATTGTCAGAGTTACTTCTCCAACTTTTAAAAAGAGAAACATCAATAAAATTAATTAAAATTGTTATTCTATTTAAAGCTAAAGCATTTAGCTTTGTCTTTCAAGGACAGACACCATCACATTTCAAATTTTTCTGAAGTTGATTTCATTGCCTGCAATATGAATCACTGTATTGTGCCATGAAAAATGACAAAGTATGAAGACAGAAAAGGGAAATTTTTGCTTCCCACCATTATCCCTGCCCAGTGACATGTACCTCTGCCACTTTATTTAGATGGGGTCTGTATCTACCCCAGAATAAACTGAAATGATTTAGAACTGAAGGCTGTAGTTTTAGTAAAACCCTTTCTCCTTAGCTTCTGTGAGTGATAGAGAGAGGCAAGTTTTCTTTTGTAAAGTGAGGAGTTACACAGTTTTAACATCTTGCCAGTGTGACAGCATATTCATCGCTGCAAGCTTCAGTGGAGCGCAGAGCCTCACAGGAGCAAAGCATGGGGCTGTGTTTAACAGGTAACTATAATTCTCTGGTCTGTTGATTCAACAAATGAAGGCATGTTCATTGCTAGAGAAATAATCTAGTTTTGTCAGAAATATCTATAGTCTGTCTTCTGCAAAACCTGTGCCATTATCACATAACCCAGAGCTTTTCTCCTTTAATAGATCCATCTTTTTCTGTAACTTTTTTGGATAACACTTCCCTGCATATGTAGTGTCAGCCAACTGTATATTTTTTTAGAATTTCAAAGTATAAGCAAATGCTTGAACTTAGGTTCTTACTTTCTTCTTCAGGGGCGCAGCCTACAAAGGATTTTTCTGCTGTTTTTCTGTAATTACTCCTTATTATAGCTGCTCTTTGTAAATGCTTTGGCAGCACCCCTCACTTCACACTAGGACATTTCAGGAGCAGCAACCTGCCATCTCTGTCTCTTCAGCAAAATAAAACTTTATAGTCGGTTTTCCTGACCTCGAACAGAATTCCATGCAGAACTGCCCAAAATGAATTCATCAGCTTTTGGGTTTCACCCCAGCTTACACTCCTTCAAAGTATTTTCATCTGTGATGCCCCTTGCAGGTAGCAGCTATATTCACAAACACCAACTTTCCCCAGCCTCAATCTTCCCAACCCTGTAAGAGCACTGACATGTGGGATGGCCACCAGTGAGTGCTGATGTGTTGCCTTAAATCCTTCACCTTTCTCTTCTCTTGCCAAACTTATGCCACCTTTTTGCTAAAGTTTCCAGGGGTTACTTAGCCAGCGGTGTCAGCAGACCTCTTGTGTGCTTCAAGGTTTCTGCCCGTTGTCATTTCTCAGCTTGCTCAATCCTTTGTTCTGCCAACAGTGGGGTACTGTGGGCTTTTACCTCTGTGTTGCCACTTTTCTACACAACAAGCATGATTTCTAGAGCAGGCTGTAGACACTAAAATGTTGGAGGGCCGCCCCACCTGCCTGACTGTTGAGCTGTTTCAGGAGGGACCACAGATGATCATGCATCTGCTCCCTGCAGTAGAGCCAACCCTGGGCATGAGTTCTGCTATGGCCGTGATACCCTGCTATATAGGAACTTTTGTTGTGAGGATGCTTTATGACTAACTCAAAATCAAAGAGACAGTAAATTAACATTTTAAAATGAATACTGAAACCAAGAAAATAAAAAAAGTTATTTCTTTCTGCATTAACATCTGTTTGCTTCACAAAATCAAGAAATAGATCTTCATGTAGAGAAGAAAATATTTTGTTTTAATTTGAACAAACATTTTCTTTTAAGTGTCTTTCTTTAAGAAAATAATCATGGCTGTAATCAGCATATGCAGCCCTCAATTCAATTTTCAGAGATCTGCTGAACATTTGTGGAGAAATATTTGATCTCCGGTCTGCAACAGAGCAGCTGTTTAGCATTGTGTGACACTTTCTCTGCTAGCCCCTGTAGCAGTGATACTGTTTGTCACATTAATTGTGAGGAAGAAAGAAACGGCTTTGTGGTTGAGATACAGAAGCAGAGCACCTTAGTGCTATTCTTGGTCCCACCGCAGATTTCCTGCACAGTCTGGGGCAAGCGACAAAACTTGTCTATGCCTCCATTTACTCCTTTCTATAGCCTGTCTAGGTTTTTGTAGGCATTGCAGTTGGGGAGGACTCGCTCAGGACAAGGCAAATGAATGCTCAGCCGCTTCAAGTTTGAAGTCCTCCTCTTATTTTAACAGAGGCACTTGGAAGCCTAGCATACATGGCTCTGCAAACCTCCCAGCAAGTGGAAAGTGAAGGCTTGATCAGCAGCTCGGCTTCTGTTATGCAGACGATATGCACTTCCACCCAGCTGACGGCAGAAACCCTGGTGTCAGGAACATAAGGACAGTGCTTACTGATTCTGCGACTGATTCTTCTCTCAAACGGAGATGAAAAGCTGATGCTTTGGAAAAGTCAGAGGCACAAATCTGACCAAATAAGTCAATGAATAGGTTGCTATTAAAATATTTTGTATATTTTAAAAGTATTACTGTTAAGTAAAAACATTTCTCAGTATGTTCTCAAGCAGCAAAATAGCTGAGACTATGATATATGCAGAAGTACAATGCAATCCAGGGTTTGAAGTTTAATATCACAAGGTATCAAGTCTAGAAATTTCTCTTGTTCCTTCCCTATCATCCTAACTTAAATGAAAGAAAGCATATAGAAGCATATGAACTAAAATATGAAAACAAAACTTCTCTTTTTTTTCAGAAAAATATCTCATTCAAAAAAAAAAGTGAAGTATAGAAAATCACTGGAGTAGCCTGTTCTAATCTTTTCTGTTGTTATCAGGGTGAATTTGAAACAAGAGATTCTGAAATTGCACATAATCATTAAGAGTTCAGAGTTCTGGATTTTTGCTTATGGCAGGGGAGTTGGAACTAGATGATCTTTAAGGTTCTTTCCAACCCAAGCCATTCTATGGTTCTATGATTCTATGCTATAGCTGATTTTATCTCCAGGTGCTGTTCGGTGATGAGTAGCATTACTTCCCGGATACTCAGTTACCCAGAAATGACCTGGAAAAGCAGCATCACAAAAATTCATTGTAGATTTTATGAGGTCAGTTTCAATTATATCCAGTCTGTTATCTCTAATACACTTTCCTCTGAGCACTATATCTATGATTTGAAAACGTTACTTTATGTTTGCTGTGATATTCTCCAGATTTTTAATAAAATTCCTTTGAAAATGCCTATTTATCAGTAGCAGGCATAAGCCTGACTTTTGCCTTGGGAAACAGTGATCTTCCTGGAAGAATTACTTTAGGTTGCTGGAAAGATTAAAAACATAATTTAGTCTTATATAAACATGAAGTATGACTTTAAAAACCTGCACTTCCAGATAGATGGTTTGTTCTTCGGTCAAAATTAAAACAATGAAAATACTTAGCTAAAAGGTGTACTTTTAATCTTCTGCTTGCTCTTTATAGCAAAAATCCACTTATCTTGACTTTCTATATAGGCATTTTACAACATCTAGAATTATGGCTGAGTGTGTATAAAGGTTGTGTCAGCATTTCCATTATAAAACCATATTTTAGGAAGTTTATAACTCTCCCATAAAAACTCGCTCCACAATGAAACTTGGCATACAAAATCCCAACCTGGAACACTTTTTTTATCACCCCCATTTTATTAAAAAAAAAAACAAACCAAAACCATGTTTGGCTGTTTTTCAGTTTTCTGAATGGCACATAAACTGAGAAGGATTTTGGGTGGGGGTGAGGGGCAATGGCTGCCTTGTGAAGATGCAGCTCACCAGCGCTGAAGGTACAGTGAATGGCTCAACCTCAACCCAAGCCACACTGCCTTGTCACTGATGATTATGACTTCAGGCAGTGGTCAGCCCTACGTGCAGAGGAGATACAAACTGCCCTCATGGTAGGGTGGCAAAGCTCCCCAGGTCTTCAACCTACACAAAGCAGTGAGGTGACCAATGTTTCCTCAGATACAAAGCTCTACAAGGGAGTAGGAAAGTCAGGAGAAGCCACCTTCAGAGGTATCACCTCAACTGGCAGGAAGGCCAGGCATTCCAGGTAGCAGTTGAATCACAGGCATCATTTTGCACAGAAGCAAATGAAGGCAGGTATCCAATGTCCATGAGACCCTTAGAAACCCTGTGATGCTGCTTTTTGGAGATGCTTGCAAGACATTCCATGACAGGAGCAGCCTTTTTTAATTTATGCCATGAGTAGTGCATAGGATCATGTTGAAGGTGTGATCACCAACAAGCTACACTCCAATATATGAAATCATGACTGCACTGTATTTTAATTCAGCGCTATCATGGGAGGTTAGAAACAGCCCCACATCCATTATTTGGACATTGCATAAAATGAGGGAGGTAGATAAAAGGTGTGTGAAAGGAGGAGCATAAAAAGAGTAAAACACTTGCGATCAGGAGATGCATTTAATGACACCAGTCGAGATACTCAGATGTTCTACCTGCTGTCAAAGTCTACCACTGGCAAGACAGCTCAGAAGAGAGCTCAGGAATCAGAGGAAAGGTGGCCATAGGTAAAAAGATACCCTTCAGAAATGACAAATCACATCCAAAAAGGGAGAAGCGCATAAATCCTCACAAGTTAAATGTTAAACCTCAGGAAGACGTGCCAATTTATTGAGGAGCAACTTATTAAAGGAACTCACTAAAGGAATAAAAGGTAATAATAAAACCTTTTTCAAATGTTTCAGGAGCACGAAGTCTGTCAGAAAGTCAGTGGGGTGAATCCCAGATCTGAGAGAAGTTCTTGGTGACAATAAAACTCTCAGAAATATTACATGAATTATTTGGCACTTGCTTCTGCAGTGACAGTCACACAGGCTCCCAAACAGAGGCTGAATTCTAGGAGAAATGAAGGACTCAAAGTAGGTCTACAGAAGTTCTTTTAAAAACCAAGAAAAACTGAAAAGAGTTCTGTTATGGGAAATTGTACTCATCCAAAAAAAATGTTGAAGGGACCAGTTCAACCAGATTGCAAACCATAGTGTGGAAATTATCACTTAAACCAGCCTCTGTGTGCACCAGCATCCCTACACGACTAGAGGTTAGATTGATCTTTGCTTTTAGCCTATATGGAGAATCTTGTGATTTACTTACAAGTAATCTTTGTCATAAAAAATTCGTTCCTTTATGGAAGCTCAACTTCTGGTGACATAGATACTCCAGCTACACAAGATTAGAGACACTAATAGGAAAATCAGATTTTTCTTCCTTATTTCCCCTTGCTAGAGTTTCCACTTAGCATCTACTGGACTGATTGTTTTCCTCAAGAAGTGGCAGAAGAAGCCATTTGTTTAAGCCTTGTCCGGGAGATCAGTGTTACAAGTTCCTGTTTCCTTTGCATCACTGAACCCCTGTGACCCAGAGAGTGCAGCCTCCATCCTGAGAGTCATGTTGCTGGGAGGAGAAACTTTATGAGTGTTAGATCAAAAATCCACCACTGAGCAAAGAGACCACTTTCACAATGAGATTTCCAGCTCAGAGGATTCTGGATCCAAGTTCTATGTTAAAATAGATTATTGCATTAACTGACCTCCTTAATCCCTTTGAAACAAATTCACCTCTGAAACTGACTGGGAATGTAGCCCTCAAGAGTGGGTTGTACACTGAGCTCATCCAGGACTGCAGAATTGTCTTTGCCACCACAGTACTCCCATAGCAACAGGGAGAAGTCCTACACCACCACGACTCCCCCAGCAACTGGGCTGCTGGCAGCACCATTGACTTCTCAGGCCATGTCACCAGCTCTCCGTCCCAGCATCAAGGAGCTCTACTGCCCTGCTACTACATCTTTCTCCTAATAGATTTTCACCTTGGGAAGGTTGTTAGTCACAGGAGAAAACAGTGCAAAGTCCTGATTTCAGGTGACTGTTCATAAAAACTCACAGAATCATGGAATTGTCAGAGTTGGAAGGGACCTCTAGAGATCATCTAAGTCCAACCTCCTGCTAAAGCAGGATTGCCTAGAGCATATTACTCAGGACTGCATCCAGGCAGGGCTTGAAGGTCTCCAGAGACGGGGACTTCACAGTCTCCCTGGGCAGTCTGTTCCAGTGCTCTGTCACCTTCACTGTAACAAACTCTTTCCTCATATTTGAATGGAACTTCCTGTGTTCCAGTTTGTGCCTGATGCCCCTCATCCCGTCACTGGGAACTGCTGAAAAGAGTCTGGCTCTATCCTCCTTCAACCCACCCTTCAGATACTTATAAGCATTAATAAGGTCTCCCCTCAGCCTTTTCTTCTCCAGGCTAAAAAATCCCATCTCTCACAGTCTTTCCTCATAAGGGAGGTGCTCTAATCTCTTAATCATCTTTGTTGCCCTACACTGGACTCTCTCCAGTAGTTCCCTGTCTCTCTTTACCAGAACCCCAGATCCATCTCCTCAGAAATGTTTTCCAGTAGGTCTGCCCCGAACCTATATTGGTGCCCATAATTCTTCCTTCCTAGGTCTACCCTTGCTTTTGTTGAACCTCATTTGTTTCTTCTCTGCCCAGCTCTCCAGCTTGTCCAAGTCACGCTGGATGGTGGCACAGTGTTCTGGAGTGTCAGCCAGCCCTCCTAGTTTGGTATCAACAGCAAACTTGCTGAGGATTCACTCGGTCATCTCATCCATGTCATTGATCAGTATCTTGAACAAGACTGGACCAAGTATTGATCTTTGGGGGACACCAGTGGTTACAGGGCTCCAACTGACCCTGACCTTGCTCCATTAATTACAACCCTCTGAGTCTTGTGACATGCCAGTTCTCTATCCACCCCAGTGCACCTTACTTTTTTTTTTTTTAAAAGAAAGCAAGCTAGTGATCTTTGAACTTGTCATTTAGCTTTCTTCAGTGTTAGACATTAATTTCCATTCCTATAAGCAACTGTATGAAAGGTGGGAGTGGCCTCCTTCACAACATTATAGCACAGTGTCACCTACACAGGCAGTGTATTTGTAGGTAATGTCAGTTAGTAGGAACTGGGAGATCACTCAGCTCCACCATTTCAGCCACTCCCTGCAGAGAAGAGTAAACCTTACCTGTTCTCTAATACCACTGAGATTACTTCTGTTTCAAAGCAATTTATTATGAGCTTTGGTATCACCTTTGAATGTTGTTTTGGTTTCTTAGTTAAACTTCTACTAAAGTTAACTTCTACAGAGGGAACACATGGGGATCTCATATATGGAGGCTGTGAAAGGCTGGCCCTCACAACACTAATGCTATAGGTTAGGAACCTTTACTTTTTTCTTCTCCTCCCTTTCCCTATCTTTCCGTTGTGGAAGATCTCATATAACTCAGTGGTACTGAAAGTAACCCCCATGTCTTATTCTTGAAAAAAAAAAAAAAATNCATATATGGAGGCTGTGAAAGGCTGGCCCTCACAACACTAATGCTATAGGTTAGGAACCTTTACTTTTTTCTTCTCCTCCCTTTCCCTATCTTTCCGTTGTGGAAGATCTCATATAACTCAGTGGTACTGAAAGTAACCCCCATGTCTTATTCTTGAAAAANTAAGCTCTCCTTCCCAGTTGGTCTTGGTCATGGCTATAATGAGAGTGTACTGATACTCCTTTGTATGTGATGCATCCACATGACATACAAACAACCCTCCTGCTGTTGTGGGGACAGAAACAGGGATCAGCAGCTCTTAGGCCCATATGAGTAAGTCCTGGTAGGGATATTCACTGGTAGTAATCCCGTTTCCTTGTCCAGCATCTCCTGAGAGACAGCAAGCTTTTTAATGAAAGTTATGCATCTTCCTCCAAGTTTTCATGGCAGTATCTACTGTGCATTTAGGCATGAGAAAATATATATTCCACTCTTGTAGTGTGAAGAGACACTGTTAATTTCTCTACTCCTGTCAATTCAGCTCTGAGGCAGAGTGCATCATTTCTTTTCAGCCTTCAGGTCAGATCAATATGATCCATGTGCAATGCATGTATGTGTCAGGGAAAGCAAGGAGTTAAAGAAAGAGAAGTCTGGAATGTAGCAAACCTCTGAAAGCTTTAGTGATGCATTTGATGTTCCCTCTTATAATTATGTGTATCATACTGCTGGTTAACTGTCGTCTCTCACCCTTCACAGGTTTGTTATGAGGACAGTGTTAGACAGTGTTTTA